>OZ026619.1:69119319-69259319 GCA_964020975.1 Hermodice carunculata
CATTGTAATCGGATGATCCGGAGTAGGTGGAATTGTAGAATTTAAAACTGCCAAAGAAGAAGGCTAATGATGGGAGTGTCTGCTAGTGCTGACCATTGACCTTATCAGCGACTTGTTGTTGGCTGTGATTGTGCGGTTTTACAGTCATTGTAAATAGATATACAAGCACTTCGTAACATTTCTATTATGTTCCTCAGCTGCTTGAAGCATGCAATTATGATTGTGATTGAACTGCTCTCTCTCTATATATATGTATATGTATGTATGTTTCATAAAATTGCCTGATACAAAACTTTTCCTTCTTTTTATTTTTTCAGGTCGAGAAACATGTAATGTCTTATTTTTTTGCTTGCAAAAAAAAAATAAATAAATAAAATGAAATAAAATAGAATAGAATAAAATAAAATAAAACAAAATAAAAATAAATAAACAAATAAATAAATAAATGTATAAATTAAATAAATAAATAAGAAATAAAAAAATTAAAAATGTCTGGGATTGCATTGCAATTATTTTTTATTCTTAGCAGGTTTTACTGTTAATACGTTTAACATATGTGTATTTTCAAACTAGCAAGGTTATGACCCAACATGCAATTCGTATTAAACAAGTTTTCATCGTAGGAAACCTTAGCAAATGTTATTTCTAAAGCGACTTTTATTCCTGACAATAGGACACAACTGCGTAATTAAAATGAAAATCAACCCCAATAGTAGTGTCATATCCAAAGACATGCTTTGTATGGATTGAAAAATAAAGTACTTGGTTGTGAAGTGATGCCTTACTTAACTCATTTTGCATGCGACTCGCATTCCGAAAATAAAACCCGAAAAAAAGACATGATGTGATAGCAATGCGGGAAAAGTTAAAGACATCCGTGATGAACAAATCGAAGTTAGAATCGTAAAAGTCAGGTAGTACAGATGAGGGCAAACGTTCACTCTTCATTCCAATTGTTTTTCTCATTTATTGAATTGAAGAGGCAGCACAGCTTTTGAATGCGACTCAGGTATGCATATATCAACATCAATTGTTATGAATTTAAATTTGTCTTATATCTTATAACTATCAATTATGAAAGTTTATATTTATTAATTTATTGGAATATTCTGAAAACTAGAGATTCTAGTCGTTGAAATGAGCAGCTCACTTTTCTGCAGTGAAGGAGCTTACGGTCTTCAATTTGATTTATGAACATTTGTTGATATTGGGAAGTACGCTGTTATCAGGCAAAAGTTAAACTAACGATCGCATTTTGGACTCATGCCTGCTCCCGACTTCAATTGGCAATTTGTCAGCGCAGTAACACCTTTTCCTAAAGCTGCTTGGATACACACAGAAGAAAATAAAATTATGGCAGGCTCTGAAAATTAGCGACATGTGCGTTGTGAGTTCTGCGGTGGAATAAGTGCATTGACCATGGCATTAGAACAAACATTGATGCTCCGTACAAGAGTTAAAGTCACTTTCATGTTTCATTGAAACACGACCAGGGTGTATACTGCAGTGGTAGCGTGGATACACGAAGCCGTCACATGGCATAATCGTCTGTGCGGACAGAGATGCAAGTGTATCATGTTCCCAACCGCCTGAGTTACCTTACGTTGGCATGGCACTCCAGGCCCCAGGACGTTAAAGCGATCCTTTCGAGTAAACTATTTCCCTCCAGGTGTATGGTCATGGGAGACGTTCATGTGATTGAAAGCGCATATGAACGCTTTCTCTAAAAAAAAAGAATAACAATTTTTTTTTTAAAGTTGACAATATCAACTTGAAGATGATTCGGCGCTTTAGCGACGCACAAGAAATGTTGAGGATCCCTTTACGGTATGTCTTTGCCTGGGTTAAGCTGTTATGTCATGCCCATGCTTCGGTCGTCCTGTTTCAACTAATATCCTCATTATGACGCCATTATATATGGTGTACTTGAGATAATAGAGACGGTCTGAGGCGCCACGCCAGAGGCAAGTTTCCCCTCCAAGCGGCATGCAAATTCTTGATCCCGCGTTGTCGTCATTGGGCTCTTATTTTTGTTCGGATGCCCGTAGGATTACACAAAGAATGAAGTGATTCTACAGAGCAACTGCGGACGCCCTTCTTATAATATTGGAGTACACCAGTATGACGATTTAATGACAGTTCTGGCAGGAAAAACAGGGATAAAAAAAAGTCTCAAATGATTACGCGTACTAATAAGCGCGCGGTAAATACGACACATGCACATAAACTTCCTGCTTAAACCGTTTGCTCTGTAGCCTTGGCAACGGCAATGGACATTCTCCGTGATTAGAGCATGCTGCTGGAAACATCAGCGGTGAAAGACACATTTCTCGAAACAAAGAATACTTTTCATGCATGATCAAAAAAAAAAAAAAAAAAAAAAAAAAACAACCTCAACAGGTATTCTTATTGCATGCACGACTATCATTATTCCGAGGAAAATTCCAATTCGTCATAGCAAGAGAAACACATCTTTCACTGTTTTATTTAGGATTTTGTTGATGTTGTTGAGCTTTGGGGGCTAAAATAGCCCCGCAGCTAAGAAGAATCTGTGGTATTGCACATGTGTTTGAAAACATACAATTTAAATTCATTCGCTCTCCCTAGACTTCATTTACAATTTTTGCAAAGATTGTAAAACATTTTCTTCATGACAAAAGAAACACCTCTTTCTTCGTCCAACACCTATAAACATATATGAGGAGCCCTGCTCATGATAACTCAAATTTACCATATATAAAAAGACAAATGATTGACATATAGGTTGCAATGTTAAGTCAGACATTGAGAGGGCCAAACCTTCACCAAATTGGAAAAAAAAGTGGCAGGCAAAACCGAAAGGTTACAGTTACTAGTTTGCGACATAATACATTGGGGAATATTGCATATGCTTTCTTGTGTCACGAAAGACATAGGTATGACCTTGTGTGTGCCTTTAGTTTTTTGGGTTTTTTTGTTTTTGATTGTTTGTTTGTTTTCTAGTATATATATTTGATGAAATGTGTAATAAAGGGGATTCAACATATCATATGCGTGAGACTTATGAGTAATCTAGTTTTTTTTGCGGGGGGGGGGCAAGGATGCACTATTATTAACAAGTTATATGGTCACACAGGCTAAATGAAATGAATGTGTAAAACCAAGCTCTTTGTCTGAGCAAAACTAGGACAAACACTATGCAGCATTTGGTTTTCTTGTCCTTAAAAATGTAATGATTTTGATGATGATGAACAAGTGTCAGGAGTTGATTAGAGGCGAATCGATTCAGGGATCTAATAAGCCAATTTAGGGAATGGTTTTATAATTTTCTCAGCCAAACCACAGCTTTTTTGCCACTAGATTTTTGGCTTATTGCATTTGCAAGCAAGGGCAAGCATATTGATGTGCTTGGTTTCAAGGATAAATAACCTGATGCTTGGAAAAGGATACGAAAATGTTTCATTCTGTTACTAGATGGGACGGAAGTATACTTTCATATTTCGAAGGGGATTGTGATGTAATGCCCTCAAAAAGTTATACCCGCACACTTCCCCCATATTCCACATGGGATAAAGATATTATAGCCCAAAATTCCACATGGGATTAGAAAATTATAGTCTCACATACCACAGGGGGTTAAAAATATACCCCCCCATTCCACATGGGGGTATATATATATATATGTTTGTGTGTGTGTGTGTGTGTGTGTGTGTGTGTGTGTATGTGTGTGTGTGTGTGTGTGTGTGTACAGCATTTCTGTCAGTTCTATATAAATTTTGGTGATTACGGATGCAGTTTTGAGGTCTTAATTCTCTTGGTACATTTCCGTTCTGGTGTTTCAGTCGACTTTTTGCATATTATTTAGTCAGTTCTTGGGTGCTGTACAATTCATACGTCAATCAACATACAAACTTGATCCCTGTACTCAAAGAATTAAAATTGCTCCTTTTCTGTGCTAGAGTTTGCTATAAGCTAAGTCTCTCTACATCAAACATGGGACAATATACCGTTAACCGTACCTCTTCAACTATTACAATGTGTGTCCCGACTCTGTTGCAGAATTTCCAACTTCTCTCAGATCATGGAATAAGAGGTTTGTGATGTCTTCCTTTTTTTTTCTATCTCCAAGTTGTGAGCACTAATTCCTAATTTGGTTAATGCCTTCCTGTGGTCTTGTATATGGATATCATCCAAATACCTTTCATATACAAAATTTGTTTTTACTTTTCTGCAAGTATGTAATTTCCCGATATCTGAATTTTATTTTTTTCCGATGAGTGATTCCAAAAAATGAATATATTTCAATATCAACGTTTCCCTAATTTGTAATTTGGCTATAAAAGGTGATCTGTAGTCCGTTCCTTTTCTTCTGAAACCAATTTGATTATCCTTAATTATATTGCCTTTTTCCAGCAACAATTCTAACCTCCCATTGATAATACGTGCTGATCACCTTGCCCGGGGCACTGCTTATTGTGATGCCCTTGTAGGGGTCAACATCTGATGCATTCCCACTCTTTAAAAAGCTTACAACTTGGCCTATGTTACAGTCTTTTGGAAACTTGCCAAATTTATAAACTTCATTCAACAGTTCACACAATGGTTTTTGATATATACATTTGTACATTTCAACATTCTCATGAGTTACAGTGTCCAGGCCACATGCTTTTTTGTTTCGTATTTCTGTATTGCTCCACTTTCTTCATGGACACTGATATCCTTTTCTAGAATGTGTGGGGCTACATTTTTTTCAGCTTCAAAATCAATTTACCGAGATTGCAAGACACCTCATCTTTGTGTCGCTTCAAAACTAGGGCTAGGTTTCAGATCGATGTGCTAATTTGTTTAATGTATGCAACAGGTACGAAAGGATTAAATTCATGAAACTAATATGCATTGATCCCCCCGACATGTACATTGTATTTACATAGGCAACAGTATATATACGCATATCTGGGTTGGAGACAATCATGTCTAACATTAACACTATGCTACCAAGCTTCACCACATTTGGGTGTCCCTTCAAAACTAGGGTTCCGATTCCGGTCTTTCAGCTATTTTATATTGAGCTACCTTAGACTTTAAACTTCAATACTTATAAGTTCCCAGATTCCTCATGCAGAACATAGTGTATGGTATGTAAATGGACAACACATCCAACTATTTTTGCCCCACGTTTGGTCAACTGTATTAATCTGTGGCTCTCCTCTGCCGCAGTCCTATGTAAGGCAGGTGGCCTATGAATAGGACAAGAAAGAGAGAGATGAGGTGGGTGAAACCATGGTAATTCACAACAGCTTATACTGCTATGTTTTGCGACACTCACAGCCGAGGCATAGGGTCCACCGGACATTCTCTTACAGCTGTGATGAGCCCGTGGTCCTGCTTATGTCCCCTACATTCATACCTCGTATTTTGTACCAATAAAAATAAACCACACACACACACACACACACACACACACACAGACACACACACACACACACACACACACACACACACACACACAACGTTTCCCTCACACACCCTTTCTGTGCCTGTAAGGCTAAGACATTTCCCATGGGAGCCCTTGTAAGGGCTACCACCATTCTCTGTCCTCCATGTACTCTGGAATACCTTTACCCCCAACAAAATGTCTTGAACAATTTCTGTCAAATTTGCCTGGTGGTTCATAAAATTCTGGTCTTTTTACCATACTCAACATCTTCTGTCGTTTCTTGATTTCTTTGGAGGAAAACTGTGGAAAGTTACCCCTTGCATCCAGGGGTATTTATCCAATTTACCCAGTTTTCGTGTGTTTGGCTTACAGTCAGGAACTTTGCAATTGTAGACTGCCATTGTAGCTTGTAAATATTTCCGTAGTACTTTGGGAAATAACAATCAACTTTGCTATGTCATTTCTCTGTACTTTAACTATGGCGCAATATGGTTGCTATATTGAAACGAGCTAACCTGCCGCAAGGTTCACCGGGAAATGATAGTATCACTTTAGCGTCAGTCGACGGTACCAGCTGATTTGGACCTTAGGTATTCTAATGTACCCTGTTACTGTCTGGCTGTATCATTTCATTTCTTTTCTCACAGCATCCACCCAGGTAGTCCAGTACACTTTTAATACATTCCCTGCCTCCCAGAAAGACACCCTACAAACCTAAAACCCATGATACACGTTCCTCTTCCTCTAAACACCGAACTGTTTCTAAACCCTTGCAATTATGATATTCCCTTTGCCACTTTCTGAAAAATCTTCCCTCATCTCTATATGCACCACACCACAACAGCCAATGATCCATGGTCCCATCAGCCTCTTGTCTACACATCTTACATTTTCCATTACTACCTGTTGTCCATTTCTGTTTTCTCTTTTCTATTTTGATTACTCCTGTCCTACTTTGAAAAAGACACCTGAATCCCTTACCTCCATCCCAACACACACATTTCTTTGGCTTTTCTAATACCTTGCACACTAATAATGAACTCTTTTCCCTGATTCTTCTTTTCCAGCCCTCCTTCAAGTCTTGTGCATATATTGACACCTTTTCGGTGAAGACTGACCATCGTTGTTGCTTTTGATTTGTGCAAAAACATGACACGTGCTTTCAAAACTGTGAATCAAGCCCTCCAAGTCTGGTCACATCTATGCATGCGATAATAAGTATGCTTGCTATCAACAGGTGCTGTCGGTGGTAGAGAGGGTGCTTCAAATAAACCCCAAAAGGGTATCACGAAAGTAGTGGCAAACAAGGTTGGTTTTTTTTCAAATAAAAATGTATATTTCACACAACA
Source organism: Hermodice carunculata (assembly GCA_964020975.1). Taxonomy (NCBI): domain Eukaryota; kingdom Metazoa; phylum Annelida; class Polychaeta; order Eunicida; family Amphinomidae; genus Hermodice; species Hermodice carunculata. The sequence goes on from OZ026619.1 coordinate 69,126,085, forward strand.
ATGTTGCAACCAAATTATGTGATGGAATGGGCTGTGAAATGTCTCAGTCATATGTACATGCAGCCACGTTAATAATATAAAATAAAATAAATAAAATGAAAATGAACAAAGCAATTATTTATTAAAATAATGTAAAACAAAACTAAAAAGATATATATATATATTTTTTAAATATGAAAACAAATCGTTTATCTCTCAACTCGTAATTGAATATTTTGATGATACTTTGATGATACAAAATGGATTTGTAAACAAATAACCAAGATTTCATATTTTTGTTCACACATCGTACAATGCACCATTTATTTACTATTTTGTAACAGATAATTTCATTTGGGAATATTACATTTTAAGTAAAGTTTGTATCTAAGCATCTCCACATATTTCCAATACTGAGCTCCCGGAATTCCATATCATTCCTTCTATCTGACCTTGTATTCTATTGTAGAAAAAAAATAAGTAGTTGTGGACTATGGCTTCTGTATTCCATCATTGTACCTGGGTGACCGGGATGATAACCATGGGACGTATCTATTCTGGGTCCAGTTACAATCATACTCTTTGCAACATGCGTAATGCAAGATAACACACCTCAATTTGTAAGATAAGCCTTGGAAATAAGAAAGTTCTTCAATTCAGGTAGTATTATTTTTGTTTTCACCTACGATGTATGTTATAATGAAAACAGTAATGTTGCTGTGCATATAATTTATAATATAGTATAAGAAAGAAACCGCTTTTACATTTGAAAATTCTTTATTCTTGCTTATGACTGTAACTCGAGAGTACTTCAATTCCCTACTTTTTAAAAATTAGCTATAACATAAAACACAAGTTATTATAGCACCAAATGAGATCTGTAACATCACAATTTCTTGACTTTTTAAGAAATATAAACTAGATCAAATATAACCTGCTTAATTTGCATACTTACTAGTTTACTAAGTAACTTAGAATGATAGTCCTTATTTTGTCCTAGTTTTGTCCTCATTTTATCCCCATGAAACACAGTCATGCAGCCATGTTGGTGTATTTCCAATGCGATCATTTCTGCTAAGATTACATTGAGGCTGTGCATTATTTCCGTCTGGAACATATGCTTGTGTTACCACCTGAGGAGTATCAAACATATCAAAATGGACATTGTGAGATATGTCATCTTGAATACTGGGTGTGTAAAACCTTGATCTTTATTTTTATTTTGAACCTTGACCAATTTGTATGAATTCCATTTCTGGCCATTTCCCAATCTGATACATGAACCATATACCTGTTTAACCAGTAAAGGTATTGAATATTTAACTTCACCTTTGTACAGATGTCGAAGATATTTATTCTTACTTTATCGCCAATCTGAAGTTGACTGACTCTAAACCTGGTTATGATAATATTGTCATAATAATATTATCCTTTGTATGCACTCTGCTACAATTCAACTCTCTCTTTTGTCCCTGCATGATGTGCATTTCTGCTTGCAGGTGGCAGATAATGAACCCGAGTTTAGGGAGATCTTCCCTGCATTGATTCAAAAGTAGTTTAACAGTGCAACCATAAGGAGTTGTATCATATGCAAATAGGCATTCACAGGGAGAAGCAATTACATTCTGACCCCATAGTTTAGCCAATCGAATGCCTTCTTTAATGGTACAGTTCATGTGTTCCACTTAACCATTACCCTTTGGATGGTACAATGAACATCTTTTGTGTGTTATCCCATGATTCTTAAGGAAACTGGTCATCTTTTAAGACATCAGCTGTTACCCAGTATGGGTCGTCCAACTTTCAGGCAGACGTTTATCAAAAACACCTGCAAGAAATTAAATAATTCCATCAGTGGTTATCTCTGTCACGAATGTAACTTCATTCTATTACTAATTGTAATCGACCAAAACAACTACAAATTTGTATCGTGAATTGTCTAATGGTCCCATTATGTCCAAACCTAGGTTTCACCATACTCAATCAGGTAGAGTTACCAGGGTCAATAGCTGTATGGCACTCTGGAGTTTGATCACTCATGGCACATGTGTAGCAATCAATTATGGTTTCATCTATAAGATTGTCCATCACTCATGTATGGTTTCCTCGATAAGATTGCCCGTCACTGACCGTCAATAGCATTGGCACAACCATCTGTGTACCATTCCAAAGTGTCCTTCATTCGTGACTTGTATAACACATGTTAGTAAAAGATCTGGAATGACCAATCTCTCATTACGGTACAGTTACCTTCTATGACTGAGAGGTGATCTTTCAAGTTATGTCATATGCATAGTTTAAATGTTCTTTCTTACTGGCCGTTTTGAGGTGATGCACTTTATTGCACTTTCTTCCCACAGAATAACTTCATCTTGTGTGTGCGTAATGCACTGGTCTTGTGGGTCATTGTAAGTATATTCCACTGGATTTGTCTGTACCAGTAGGTGGCCCATACAATTGGTGATCAGGGTATGTACTCTAAATATGAATTTTGGAGTTTAGTTGTACTCAAGCATTCTTGGTGCTCATTTTTTGATGTGCAGACTTGTGACATCTCACGCTGACCTTTTCATAGTCACAATATGGTATGAACAGTTTCTAATCTGTTTGAAGGGTGAATGGTGTTCCCCATAAGAATGTTTGTAAGCATCTCATAGCAAACAAAGAACCACGCATTTCTTTCTCATTTATTGAATAGTTCTTTTCAGTGTCCAATAGTGTGTGGGAAATGAACGCTATTATGTTCTCTTCACTGTCCTTAAAATGCTGGCTCAAGTAACCACTTAATCCATAATTGGAAATGTCCACAGTGCATATGGTTTCACATTCACTGCTTGTATTAAAGGAAGATAACAGTGGATGTTTCATGATTTCACATTTCAGGTTTTTAAAGGTGTGTATGTAATTTACACTTGTCTTGTCTCCAAGATAGATCATTTAATCAGAATTTGAATACTACAGTGTGCAATATTTTGTCATGTAATTCTTGATCTTTTGCATGGATCAGAATGTCATCTAGGTAGTAGATAACACTGTTAATGTCTTTAAATTCTTTGTGTATCATGTACGCAGATGACGACGAAGATAAGCCAAATGAAGATCATGTAGACGAAAATAGTCCATTGGGATTAATAAATGAAATGACGTCTTTGGAACCATCTGGTACAGATATTGAATGGCAAGCTGAGCAGATGTTTAATTTTGAATATAAATTTGTGTCTTTCACTGTAGCTAGCATTTCATGTATACTGGGCCACAGGTGACATTTTACCACTATCTTGGAATTGACATCTCATAGGTCGACACCTACATGTACGTTTCCATCTGTTTTCCAAGCAACCACGATGGGTAATTTTTATTCTGAGACTTCTACTGACTCAATGATTTCTTCATTTTGTAAGCATTGCACTTTAGCAGTAAGTGCTGGGCAGACAGACATAGAAACATTTTGCACCAGATATTGTACTGTGTAGCACTTTGTTTTCATCTGATTCAGCATTTTGGTGTGGTGGTTTTGTCTGTAAACAGTTCTAGAAATTCAACAAGCATTGTAAGCTTAGTATGTAGAACTGGTTGTTCTTGTGTTGAGTTTAGAACACTTTGCAGCTTACTTTGTTTGGGCCAGCCAAAAATGGCTGTTCCACGTTTTGCAACATAGATGTTTCATGTATATCCTTGCATTGTAATTTGATACTAAAGTATCCATGAATGTTTTTTTGGGTGTACCACTAAATCCACCTGGTGAAATGTCTTCCTTGCTCAATTTGTGTTCAATTAACAGGCTGTCTAACAGAAGCAATCAAAATTCAATGGACAATTTAAAAATCTGATAATACAATGTGGTGACAACAGTATATGGGTTGTGCCATCATTCTAGTCAACAACATCATAATCAACATGACTGAACCACTAATGAAAGTCATCAGGTTCAAAGTCAAAGGTTTTTAAATGAGTCGTCAAATCACTGTCTACATCTTGCACCATTTGTGACCATGCTGTTGAATCAGTCTGTTATGGTGGATTGTCTATTTCCATAGCCTCAAACACACAATTAGATATTTTTTACATATAGCCAGCCATTGTAAAAGTCCCTCAACAGATGGTAAGGAATATTTTCCTAGTCACAATAGTGTACGTAGAGCTGTCCATTATCTCTGGATACTTTCAATGCTACTCAGCTATTCTGTCTTAACATTGCTTTTTTGAGAAGACCCAAAGGTGCCCTTGTGCATGAATAACATCATCAGAAAAACCGACATATGATGCCACTGGTGTTGCCTAACCATGGGCTGTTTCATTTAAGGTTCTTCTTTCACTTTTTGTCTTTTGTATTCAGCTTCCTCATCATCTGGTGACTGAAGTCTTTTCATGTTTGCAGCTTGTTGTTCTGTGAATTGGTCCATGGCATGGCTGATTCCATGAATGTTCCTGATGAAGTCAGTCCATTCTTCTAGGGAAAGATTCAATCCACAGCCTCTTATCTGCTGACCCAAAGTGTCAACGCTGGGCATACCCATACTTGTCCTTGCAGCTTACTACTGCCAACAGCATTCGGCCATTGAGCTGGAGGCACATCACTTTGTCTACCCCTTTTTGACTATGGCTGCTACTTGTGATGTCAGAATAGCCAGGGTCTGCCAGACAGTCGCTGATAAGAAAACACATCATGTAGATTTCCCCTAGATTCTCTCTAAAGCAACAAAAGGAGAAGCACAGTGGCCAAATCACCCCCCCCCCCGCTAAAGTCTTCTTGCTCATCAGAAATATAGTTGTCCTATTCAGGTCTGCTTTCTGTTAACATATATGCTGTCTTGGACAGGGATGGAACCGGTTATTACCACCTCCAAATCAACCCTCTTTTATCTAACTTTTTGATGATCTAAAAAGTCATGTAATTTTCCCATTTCAACCAGTTTTGAGCTTATCTCTTCCCTGGTAGGCTATATCTTTTTAGTCCCCTGTGAACTGTGGTCTTATATTTTTTAATCACCATGTGAAATGTGGGCATATCATCTTTTAATCCCCCGTGGAATGTGCGGCTATATTGTGGAGTGTGGGGGTATAAATATTTTCATAGTACTATATCATAATCCCCTGTCGAATTTCAAGGTATACAGCCGTGGTATGTAGTTGCGTTCTTTTCTTTTTATCTTGAAGATAAATAAATAAATCCTCCCTAAAGACATATCCAATCTCAGTGAATAACAGCAAATAAATGTACACTTTAAGCTTCTATATTTTATCAGTGCCCATAGGTCGTAAAATAAAGAGAAACACAATACAATTATGGACAGTAAGAATATATTCTGTCTTGAACACAGCAGCTAATGCTTTAGGTTGGTTGACCCCATTGCTCGTGTTTGATCATCAACCCATGTCCAAACTCAAACAAATGTTAGAAGGTTATCCTGCCTTTAAAGCTACATTGTCTAAAACATCTCACCAAGCACCACAATGGAACTTGAAATAACAAAGTAAAATGACAAACTTAATAAAACCTTCCACAAAGCTCAACTACTCAGCATCCAGCATCAAATTGTAAATGCTAGGTGTTTATAAAGCAATATTACAAAATAATAAGTAAAATACCAAATTGTATCAAACATTTCTGTCCGGAGATGGAGTGAAAGCTTTCATCAACATCTTGCTATAGTGCACTATTGATGATGCTGATGATGAAATCAAAGTTATTGGTATACTGCGCCAAAAGTGAAACAATTAAACCTATTTGCCAGCACAGTAATTTTATTGATGATGATGACGACGACGACGATGGTGGTAGTGATTATGAAGCTAATGATAACGTCAAACTATTCCATGCAACAGTTTGGAGAAGTTATTTAGTCTGACCGACAGACCGACGACAGATGGATCAAGTTTATAAGTCAGCAGAGATAAAAAGCTTTTTTTTTCTAGTGTGGTTTTCTGCTCGGGGAAAAGTAGTCCAAAGTCGTTAATGACAAATTCGGTGTAAACTTCAGTGTAACTAATATTTTGTAATGCAAGGAAAAGAAGTGGGCTTCACTGTTTGCGGGATTCCGGTCGTAATACATTCAACAAAGTCAAGTAATAATCAAACAAACAAAACACAAAAGCCCCCCCCCCCCCCCCACGATTTTTTATTTCAGATGGGAACACGATCATGACCCGAAAACTCTGATCCTACATATTGCTATCGACATTAAGTGGTGAGGGCACCAAACTTTCATACATGGTTTGTCTGACCGGGTCAGGTAATTGTAATTTATAAAAGATCTGAGTTAAGGATCCTATGTAAATTCCAATGTTTTGTATTTGCATTCAATTATTCAATTTAAGTGATGTGCTGGTCAACTTGTGCAGGATAACTGCATGTAGATGTGTCCTTTATGATAGGTTTATGCCTTGTGCCGCTGACGCTGATGGCCTGGATAAAGGAACACGGCACCTAACAGATACATGCTGTCTTCTTCTAAGGATATCAAGGTCAAGTAGCCCTCATACTCGTTAAAGGCTCCCTCCATCTGGCGATGTTTGCTTTACATAATAATGCGCTTGTGCTAATTGCGTCGAAGCAAATAATGTTTCCACACAGAAGCATCTGGCATGATATTTCGATATATTACACACATTCGGAAAAGGAATTTATTTTGGTCTGTAATTATATTATTGCTCAAATTGAGGAACTGAAGCAAAATGCTAGATATTTTTCCCACATTCATGCTTTTACCAGACTACAAGTCATAGAGCTATTAAAACTAATCCCTCTCCAGGCGAGCATAAGACTGAGACAACAGCTTTACTCGGCGCATCTCGGGAGCAATGGGCACCAGGAAAGCTGTTGACTCTTCTACGTCACATTATTACATTAATATTTTGCGTTGTACTTGAAGTATTGGTTTTTATTATTATATACATATATTTTTGCGTTACTCCGTCAGGTAGGCCTAGTTGATGTAGGCTTACATGACGGAGTTTATTCGGGTCTGTTTAAAGACCAAGCATACTAGGGAAGTGTGTGGGGTTTACTATACTTCATTGACTCAATGATTCAACTTTGGTAGGCCTAATTATGCAAGCTCGGTATAGAGTGAGGTTTTATAAAAGTAGTTTGATTATACTTATGTAATGTGGGTTACACTTTTAAGTAGGCCTATCAGCAAGGACCATCATATTCGCTTTGTTCCGTAATATTTACATTTAATTAAATAAAGCCCATTAAAAATAATTTGTCCATAACAGCAATGCATTGTTCTTGGCAATCATGGAATCACGCGCACCATAACGTATGCGCGCAATGATCCACTACCAACGTGCTGTTCAGTACTGCGTACCTCCCATGTAAATACGCCCATGGTGTGTATCATGGACACTAAACAAAATAACACAAGCACGTTTTCCTCACCGCGTGAATGAGGCAAGATAAAAGAATCATTGAGTAGGAGTCTGACTGACTTGGCATTCGGCCAACCAGTGCCCCTGATAATAACGGTAATAAGATTTTGAATTAATGTTGAAATAATGTAAATACAAGTGATGAAGTTTATTTGGATCGTGGTTATGGGAGAATGGCAGTCAGGCAATTGTCAAGGATTCTGAGTGGAGCACTGGGGTAATGGGAGAATGGCAGTCAGGTGGTTGCCAGGCATTCCCACGTGGAGCACTAACATGCCCAACTCAATGCCTGACAACCGCCTGACTGCCATTCACCCATAACCGCAATCCAAATAAACTTCATTTCTTAAATACGTCAGCTCGGGATGTTTGATTGGAAATGCAAACATGGTGCCGCCAGTTACTAAGTTAGCAGAAGGACATGTCCGGGATTAATGGCACCGAAACAATTCTTGTTCTGGATCCACGCTGATGACCCGATTTTATATAAAGGCTTATAAAGACCAAAAAAAGGTCAAATTTTATGGATATGACTTTGTTTTTAGAATATCGGACTTGATAGTGTTCAAACGGTACTTGGGCTTATAGATTTAGGTTTGTTAAGTTTCTATTTCTTTAAATTATTCACTGGTGAGTTTTATAATGTGCTCCCTCATTAACCTCATTAAGAAAACACCGTATTTCACTCCACCAATCTGAGATCCTATATTCATCGTCCAAATGTTTTCTTTTCACGACAATTTTATGTGAAAATATTAAGTTGACCACATTTTACATCGGGACGCTTTGCAGCGATCAAGTGGGAAAGGAATGAAATTAGTGTGCAAAGCATTGGGGACTGGTTATATGTCAAAATTAGAACAAAAGTACGAGTGAGATTTATTAATGTTTCTCTATCTATATTTGAAAGATGGGCGGAATCCGGGAGCAGAATAGAGATGGAGAATTAAGTAACGGCCTCGGGTAGGATAGGCCTATTGGTGATGTGGAGGCATTGCAGCACATTTGACTATTTGAGAGAGTGATTAATAATTTCACACAACATTTGTACCGTACCATCTCATAACTTGAAGCACTAGTTTTATTAATTTGTAATGATTTGTCTACTCAATATTTCTCACGCCGCTCCCTGGGCCCTTCTCTCTTGCATTATGTTCTTGTATTCTGCTCCTGTTATTTACACTTCTTTACGCTTCTATGAATCTCCTGGCTTCCCTCCTGTCTGAGTAACCTGGGTCCCACGACGTTACTCCTTCCGTGGCCACTGGGCTCTTCCGGTGCAAAATTTCACCAATTTTAAACACCCTTCACTACTCTTCCTTTTTATAAAAGCATAAATCGGTCCCTTTATGTCAAGTTCACCCCCACCCCCCGAAAAAACACCAATACCCCCCAAAAACAAACTAACAAATAAAAACAAAAAAGAAAAAAAAAGACAAAAGACCAAAACAAACCAAAAAAACAAAGAAAAAACAAAAACAAAACAAAACACAAAAAACAAAAACAAAAACAAAAACACCCCCCCCCAAAAAAGGGGGGGGGGCTTATAGTTTCATACGTTTCCTGTATTTTCAGAACAATTTTGACGATATTTGACATCTGTGCAGCTTTAGCCCAGATAGATGATAGGGTTAACTCATTTTTAATTGATGTCAGAGACCCACTGTTGTAGAGTGAGTGACAAGCATCACGCTGTGTGAATGTGAGTTTATCCCAAACAAAGCCGATTGAAATCCGTTTGTTGCCTGATCGGATATGAAAGCTATCAGGCCTATTCAGCAAACTTCGTTCACGCAGTGCTTTGTGCACTTTTAGTATGAAAAAAACCACAACAGTGTTTGAAAAAAACAAAAACAAAACAAAAAAAAGTTGAATAGCGTACTGCGGTTTGAACCAGCATGCGTTCTCTATAAAATATTGATGTGCTCCACAGCTTTTGGTATTTGCGTCGTATGTTTCACTGATGCTTGAAACACCTAGTTACTCGCTGATAGATGAATTCCCTGAAAGGATCCAAAAGGGAAAAAAATGTCAAACGCCGGAAAAACAAGTACATTCAGCAAAGCAGCACTGGCAATGATTAAAAAATATGTAACTGGTAGACCAGGTACATTGTTTTCATCGTTACAATAAATTGGATCCCAGGATCACGACCCGAATTCACTTCTATATTCTCAGGGAGCAAGATTTAAGTAGCGCCAATGTCTATTTTATGACCTAAACCAAAGCTTGGAAACATCCAAGGATACGTTCAAACTATGACATAAAAACTTTCCTGTCGTATTCACTTGCAACACTTGGGACAAATGGTTTAAATTACAGACTTGACGTAAATCATTGAAATTCGGGTTTCGCTTTGGTGTTAATACATATATCCCAACAAGGTGGTGGTGCTCAGTTGAGCAAGAAATGGTCACCCAAACATAAATTGCAAACTGCACGGAGATGAAATGCAGCTATGGTAAACTGTGTCAAGATGAGCTGAAGGCAGTTGAGCGGGGCTGAACTTTGGCCTGACACGTTCGGGTGCATGAGTGACTGACCCGGACATTTCAGTAAGTGGATTACTTTACAAAGACATGCATTTTAGACCAAATAGATGTATTTGTTGGGTATCATGCACAGAGTCGAAGAAGAAGAAGAAGAAGAAGAAGAAGAAGAAGAAGAAGAAGAAAAAGAAGAAGAAGAAGAAGAAGAAGAAGAAGAAGAAGAAGAAGAAGAAGAAGAAGAAGAAGAAGAAGAAGAAGAAGAAGAAGAAGAAGAAAGGGTTGCATGATAGCAACACAATTGTATTGTGTATATAAATATCGTACAGCGATCTTAAGACATGTATAAAGAGGTATGTATTTTTCCGCGAGTATACTATGGAGGAAATTTGAAGAATATAAGACTATAACACGTGTATATAATATTGATGTAGCGCAGTATTTACTCACGTAATAAGACTCCCAGCAACATTATGTAAAATTTTGGAGACCGTAGAATCATAACACGAATATTGCCGTACTATGTAAAAGTAGGCAAAATCATGTGCAAAGAGCATGTACTTATCTCATTAGCATCGTCCATTTTCAAGACAAGTGGCGACATGTGACAGGCTTCGACATCTGCCTCACGGGGTACACTGTAAAATCCCTGGAAAGGCCTCAGCGGCTCAAGCCAAGAAAACAGAATATGCGAAGTGGCCACAGGTGTCGTCACCAAGACAGTGCTGCCGTCTCCTCTTCTTCTTCTTCTTCTTCTTCTTCTTCTTCTTCTTCTTCTTCTTCTTCTTCTTCTTCTTCTTCTTCTTCTTCTTCTTCTTCTTCTTCTTCTTCTTCTTCTTCTTCTTCTTCTTCTTCTTCTTCTTCTTCTTCTTCTTCTTCTTCTTCTTCTTCTTCTTCTTCTTCTTCTTCCTCTTTCTCCTGCTGTTCCTCTTTTCTTAATTCTTTCATTCTTTCGTTTTTTCTTACATCATCATCATCATCATCATCATCATCATCATCATCATCATCATCATCATCATCATCATCATCATATCCATTTTCTTCTTCCACATGTCGCGTGGTCCAGCAATCTTAACAATCATGCAAAAAAATCTTATTTAGGCATTGGAACGGAAACAGCTTTAATGCCAAGGTTCCAGAGATTGCTGAGTTGCACCCAAAATATGTGTCTCATTTGATATCCACGCACACGGTAATTGTACATATTCTCAATTTTGTGTGGAGAATTGTGCGAAGTTTTGCGAAGATTTGCATAGTCGTGGATGAGTCCTCCTAGTGTACGTTTCGCTCGGATAACCCTCATAGAAGACGAGTCGACCACGTATAACTTGTAGTACGACTATATGGATATCAAACTCCGTGTTAAGGACAGGTAAGACACCAAAAATAAATCCCACCTTAGTCAATCCTAGCTCAAAATGCATTTGCGTTAGGGTAACATATCATATATGTGTGTACTCGTCATACTCCAACGAGTTTGTATGTTCCGTATTTGGGTGTCTGTGATGTTAATTGTTGAATAAACAATTGAAAGTTGACCGCAAAGCATCCACCCCATAAATGTCAATATAAGTCACTAATTATTTGTGATAAAATCATAATTACACTTGGATCTTAATCCTGACATATTGGCAACAAAAAGCGATCCTGCGATTTTTTATGTTTGGTTTCGTTTTTCTGTTATCCATCCTCAAAGTTTGACGTTTCAATTTTCCCTTTGATTTTCAGGATGTTCATTTTATTCATTTCATAGAAAAAGAACGAAGCGAAATTTAGAAAATCGCTGAATCGTTTTTGCAGTTCAGAGATTAAAGAATGAAAAGCCGTTAACCGGATTAAATTTCGCCCAGCCGTTTTCTTGGAATAACCATTCTTATGTGGGGCTCTCGTCCTATTATCCTTTCTGAGAAAACAAGCTTCAAAGGCCTTTGATGTTGATCATTTGCCTCTGAAACAATACCATTTGCTCAGGTTGAGTTGATATTTGTACAAAACGTAGCAAACATCGTCGCTGAACATTTGGGGAGGTTGTCAACCAATTCTTGGCCAATCACATGAATAAAAGAGCCTTTGAAGTACGGAAAACATTATTCAGCGATCTGTCAAACGGCGATAGCGACAGTCTGGTTTCAAAGTGTGACGTCATGGAGGCGGCCCTTCCGGCCCCGTGACCTCAAGCCTGGCAACGAAAGTTGTGTTGCCTTGCTTCGGTGGGGCGGCCTGTGGCCGCTCGTGGTCAGTATACGGATGGCGGGTTTGGTCTTCCGCCCCCTACCTCTTCACCCCTTTTTTAGGGATAGTGTTTTATTGTATTTACTCGTCTCCTATCTGTATACTTTATGTAGTTAGCTTGTTAGACTTGTCTTTACACTTTACTTAGTTAGCTTGTCATTATTTTGTAGTTGTTTTCTCGATGAGTTTCATTTCTCTTTCCAACCTGAGCTTTGTAACGCTGGTTTGTGTGTTTTCTCTTGTGTTCACGTTTATGCTTATTTCAATGTGTTTATTTGTACTTTTATTTCCTCATCCCTGGGTTCCGATAAAGTATTATTATGTACGTGGGTATCGTTGATTAGGGTGTCAGTTTTTTTCCCCACCTGTCTTTGGTGTGAAGGACCACCGGGGTAATCCATCGCGACACCGCCTTTGAAGTTTGAAGGGGCATCGTCTGACGATTCCCGCTCCTCTTGAACATTTAAAGTCTTACCTTAATTAGAACGCAAAACAAGCAAGATAACTATAAAGTAAACCACTAAGGCTATGATATGTTACCACGTTTGCATCTTTTCCCTGCCCACAAGCATACTTTCGCCATGCTGCCTTATTTCGCATTGCCGCCTTGATACCACTCTCTTTTTGCCATGGGCCGTTGCTACCTGCGGCCACGTGACAGGCTGTTAAGTATGATTGACGGGTGGCATTGTTCCGTTTGGCGGCTGAAAACCAAAAGAATGACACATGGACGTTCGGATGTCCACATGCCTGTGTGGTTTTTGGCGTTTTTCTCATATTTCTACTTTAGTTAAAAGCTCGAAATTTTGACAACTAATAGAAAGGGCATTCATCTTGTAAAAACCGTTAAAATTTCAAAATCGGCCATGCAAAGGTTTTTGGTGTCTTAAGGTTGGTGCAAGGTGGGTGCCAGCTCCTATGTAAGGCTGACCTTCTCTAATTCAGACATAGGGACCACTAAAGTTAGACTAACGAATTATTAACGCGTTTGGTTTGCATGGCCTGATTTCTGAGATGAATGATTGAAAGTCACCTTTTCGCCTAAAACCATTGCTGAAAGTTGTGGTTGACGATCAGTCTATTGTATTCAAATAAAGCACCATGCTGTTTGATGTTAAAAGGATTATTTGAATAGTTAACCTCCTGACATCATTGGGTCTGTTTTGTATTGCTGCTTTCTCGGTACGAGGTTGGAGTTTGCGATGATAAAATGTTTCAAATATATGAAAATATCAACTATAGTGACCAACTCTGCCTCAAATTAAAAGCTACGGGACTTCATATCTCATTATATATACGTATGTATGCCAACGCATTTAAGCTCGACCTAAATGTACCAATTATAGTGGTTCTAGTACGTGTACGTCTATGGCAAGCCAAAAGGGCCATGACGCATCGTAGGTCTTACGCGTAGCCGAGCCTCCACTGCGCGTAGTCGAGGCTCGGCAATGCATAGTCGCGGAAACCAATAAGATTACGGTCTCCAATACGCGTTTCCGAGCCTCGGTGACAGGCATAGGAGAAAGTGATGTCTCCCACAGTGTGTAGCAAAACTGTCCAATTGCTGATGCTCTTGTAAACTGTGTTAGGCCTGTTCGACTACACGTTGAGAAAATACTGTTTTCGACGGCACGAAGCCGAGGGACACAAATGGCTCGAGCCAGAGTATATGGTTCGAGGTCGTAAAAGCACCTCTTATTTCCCTTACGTACTCAAAGTACAAGAAGTTTAGAGTGTATAAACCACATACAAGCTTTTTAAGCGATAAATAAACTTTAATTTGATATATAATAATGGAAATCCGGATTAAAACAATGCTGGAACCTATAGCGTCTACCAAATCGCGTTACAATTACGGGATCATGCCCGGGACATACCGAGGTACACTGTTGATACTAGCGGGTGAAAGGTTACGCTTCACCGACATACATAGCCACCCGCCAGTCTTGGTCGGTCTCCGTACGCTTCAAGTGATTTTGTTCAAAATGTCTCGACAAACCATATAGTATTTTGTTTTATTGGAAAGGTCTTGGTAAGGGGACAAAGTGCTGGTATTTTTATAGCCATGGACTCACGGTTGTAAGACTTATGGACGCTTCCCTTTTTCGTGCATTCTAATATCTAACAAAAATGTCATGAAATACTGCAGTTCAGTCCATGCCCTGTTTCAATGCATTTACGGTATTTTCCAGTTATTGTACAGGAACAGTCTTTTGGCCTCCTGACGATTTCGACCCATTCTTTTCATCATTTTTTATCTCTTTTGTGGGGAAAAATAAACTAAAGTTCGATACCCGTTCAACCTCCTTTTTGCAATACGGGTTATAATCATTCAACTATGCGTTTTAGACACTATAATTTCATTGGCCCCCTCGACGACGCGTTGTAGAGAATTTCATGTTTCCGCAGCGCGTTCTAGAGACTTTAATATCATTGGCTGCTAATCAGTAATGCTCTTAAGAACCTAAATGACTGGTTTGCTTGTCTTCAAGTAAAAGGGACCATAAGTTGCTCGGCTTTGCGTCGCCGAAGCTCGACTACGCGTAGGGGAAAACATATTCTTGGCAACGCGCAGCAGAGACTGAAACCTGTATGTTTGGCTCAACTGCACATTGCCGAGCCTCGACTGCGAGTTGTGGAGGCTCGGCAACGCGCAAGACCTATGCGTTATGTCCCTGTTGGCTTGCCACTTTTATCTTATGCCGAGCACTTTGAAGACCATTCAGGCTGCCAATAGCATTTTTTGTTTTATTGTTTAATTTCCTTGCGGTTACTCACGGTAAGTATTCTGATAAGGATAATTGCTTTGCAGACGGGGGCTATTTGTTTCCTCTGACACATTCAGTACACAACTAATATACATTTTTCAGCGGCAATTTTACTTCCCTCATCAGTTTAATGGTGTATTAATCAGGATCCTGCATGGATTTACACACACACACACACACACACACACACACACACACACACACACACACACACACACATATATATATATATATATATATATATATATATATATATATATATATATATATATATATATATATAAACGTATATGGCAAGCCAACAGGGCCATACCGCATTGGTCTTATGCGTTGCCGAGCCTCCACTACGCGTAGTCGAGCCAACCAATCAGATTTCAGTCTCCACTACGCGTTGCCGAGAATATGTTTTCCACTACGCGTAGTGGAGCAACTAATGACACCTTTTGGCTGAAGAAAAGCAAACCAATCATTTACGTCCTTACAATCATTACTGATATTTAAACAGCCAATCAAATTAGAGTCTCTACAACGCGAAGCGGAAACATGAAATTCTCTACAACGCATAGTCGAGACTTGAAATTCTCCACAACGCGTCGTCAATCAAATTACGGTCTCTACGATGCATAGCGGAATGATTGTAGCCCATATTTCAAAACGGAGCTTGAACGGGTATCAAATTTTACGTTTCAAGACAGCACAGCGGCGCGTTGTTCAGTTCATGGAATAGCATTTCTCCGGTTAGTTTCTTAATTGAAATTCCAACTTTTCGGAAATAGAGTAGGGAGTTAATGGGGTCAGCCCGAAGCTCTGGAGTCACTCCGAGTGTAAGAGTGGGAAAGAGGGCAACGGTTGGATTGTCATGTTGGAAGTCAATTTTCATTGGGTATCTCGGCTACGCGTAGTAGAGAACCAATTTTTATTGGGTCCTACGCAACGCGTAGTGGAGAACCAAATTTAATTGGTTCCCTCGGCTACGCGTCGTCGAGACCAGTAATTTCTCAACGCGTAGTCGAACAGGTCTAATACAGTTTACAAGAGCATCAGTGATTGGATAGTTTGGTTACACGCTATGGGAGGCATAGTTTCTCCACTACGCGTCGCCGAGGCTCCGCGACGCGTCCTTGAAGAACATTTTCTCGGCAACGCGTAGCGGAGACTGTAATCTTATTGGTTAGCTCGACTACGCGTTGCCAAGCCGCGACTACGCCTAGTGGAGCCTGTGATCTTATTGGTTGGCTCGACTACGCGTTGCCGAGCCTCGACAACGTGTAGTGGAGGCTCGGCTACGCGTAAGAGTAAGACCTATGCGTTATGGCCCTGTTGGCTTGCCATAAACGTATAGCGTTCTTGTTCTGAATGTTAAAACAGTCACCAGTATGCTTGTGTTCCATGTCGTCAGCATGTTTAATAATGTCGACCAATCTGTATGGTCAATGACAAGCTATTAACTGAAATCATCGACCACCTCGCCCTAATTAAAAGATCCAAGTGTGACTTCAAGCCAGGCACGTATCCCGAAATTTCAATTGAGAAAAACTATAAAGAAATGTGAAAGGAGACCTTCGTTTGCACGTTTCTGATTTAGTGTCTGGCCTCTTTCAATAAGGAAAAAATGTGGAATTTTATAATGCCGATACCCTCTTAACTACAGCCGGAGCAACACCACATATATGTACGTTTCTTGAGTTTGAAGAGATTTCTTTGTTTTTCTCTCTCCTTCATTCTCTGCCCCTGGCTTTCTCACAAGCTGTCATGCGCTTGATCCAGGTTTGCTGTGATTATACGCCATACATGAATTTGACATCTGATCTAGAGAAGCGAAGGTTTTAAATTATTCAAGCTAACTGGATATTGAATATTCTATCTATATTTATTATTGATGTTGCATCCAATGAATGATGACTGTTATAACATCTTAAATTATGCAAGTATGAACATTTTGAATTAAAACTTTGTACCAGCTTTGCAACTGGTGCAAGTGTAAATGGCATTGGAACTTTCGTCTATGTATGCCATTGAACACAAATAACTTGTGGTTGTTACAAGCATCTCAAATTCTAGACCTTGCCTTCTCTCTGCAATTGACCATTTCCAGTCTTCATGGACAGCCCTACCGACACACTACATGTGTTATATAAATCATGTTTTATTATTTAGAATTATTACCAAACTCTAATTGTCCCTTATTTTACCAACTCCTCTTAATAAAATTTTCAAGATTCCAACTTGTTGTATATCATCACATTTCATAAACTAAATAAAATTACGTCCCAAATTTAAATATCTAAAGCTAACAGTATATTCATATATTATTATTATTATTATTATTATTATTATTATTATTATTATTATTATTATTATTATTATTATTATTATTATTATTATTATTATTATTATTATTATTATTATTTTTATTATTATTATTGTTATTATTATTATTTATCATCATCATTATATACATATTTGTTTCGTACATGTAGTACAGTAACTTACTTATTATTGGCTTCACCGAAATTTTGACACTTTAAAACCTCACAGATTTTATCATCGACCTCACAGCACGTCAAATGTTCCTCATCTGCTAATACTTCAAGTCGCCTCCTTTTTCTACTTTTTGAGATATCTAAATTGTGTGCATCGAGTCTTAAGGGAATGGGTTTCTCCTTTCACTATATTTTGTTTCATCCTCAGTAAGTGATTTTCCATTTAAATCTGTGTCTGAAGTTTAAGTATGTTCTTAATTTCGCCGCGTCTATTCGCCAAGCATTTGTGAACAAAGGGTTCGGCCAAAGTTATTCGCCAAGATGTTCAGAAAATAAGGCTCGACTGTGTTTCATTAGCCTAACCAATGTGCCAATGGGATTCGTCTTGCTTATTTGTCCAGCTATTTTGCCAGTAAGGTTCGTCTGCCCAGCTGTGTAGCTTCGGTGTAGATTCGCCCAGCTGTTATGCAAACAGGGTTCAACCATGCTTACTCTCGGCTCAATAGGGCTCAGCTTTGCTTATTTGCCCAGTTAACAGGCCAACAGTATTCAACCATTTCTTAATTTGCCCGGCTGCTGTATTGATAAGAGTATTTGATTTTTGTTTACTTTGCTCAGATGTTGTGCCAATATGTTTTAACCAGAGCATATATCTGGCCAGCTTTTGTGCCAATAGGGTTCCTACCATGTATATATCCCAGTAATTCGGCATACAGCCAGTCCCTGTTTTCTGCCTTTTTTCCTAGTAAATTTTGTCATCGAATTTTTAATTTCTTTTGTAATATGCACAGTATTAAAATCTTATATACTTCGTGCCTCTACAAACATATGAGCTACTTATTTCCGATTCATCGGACATGATGAGTCTTGTAAGCTGTCTAAAACTTTGCAGGGGTACATTTTTTCCCGGTAAGTTAAGTTTGGAACATACAACGTTTTCCAGCTCTTAGACTAATTTCCAATACTCCCTAGGGTTTACATTTCGAAGACCTGAAATCAATATCTCTATTCTTTGATTTTATATATATATATATATATATATATATATATATATATATATATATATATATATATATATATATATATATATATATATATATATATATATATATATATATATATATATATATATATATATATACATACATATATATATATACATATACATATATATGTATATATATATATATATATATATACATATATATACATATATATGATATATATATATATATACATATATATATATATACATATATATATATATATATATATATATATATATATATATATATATATATATATATACATATACACAAATACATATATGATACATGTGAAACTGTACTATATCATGTATACAATACAATCGCTCTGGAGCCTTCCTTTCGAGGAGTCTCTGCACAGGATCGGTCAATATTCTAATTATTGCACACGAACGAGAAAGCACAAACAGAAAAATATAGAAAATCACACTCTGTAAATTACAGGACCACTTTGACCCTTTTACGCTCGGATGTCCATTTAAACACTTTGGTGTGTAAGTATGTGTGTACATATAATACAGACACACACACACACACACACACACACACACACACACACACACACACACACACACACATATATATATATATATATATATATATATATATATATATATATATATGAAGCAGTGTATTGAATTCTATGTGCTTCCTTTCGGCATGTGTTGCGAAGCAATTGTATCTAAATATACTAACACGCTTAGAGACGTGCTCCCAGACAGACACATTGCGCTGAAAGCCTGCTTGCCATAATGATACAAATCCCTCCTTTGTTGTAGTCCACACAGCTTGCACTGAATCCCATATTTTATCTGATTTTTGAATCAAACGAATTGACAGAGTGATTCTGTTTTACGAAACTGGAGGGCATGAAAATCGATTTTCTCAACACTTAGCATCTATTGTTCCATCTTCAAAGTGCCAAAACATTGTGTACATTGTCACAAAAAGTCGATAAATATGCGTTTGTGCATATGTATAATATTTCAATGTTTATCGATTGCAATCTTCCTTAACGAAGTGCCCTATAAAGTTAAGTATTGATATCTACACAGATAAACAATGGCTGTCAACAACACAAAGAGTTGATAGTTTGTTTGACAGATACATATTCTACAGCCTAACTGACTTCATTTACAAGAAGACTCGCTTGCATTTGTACTTTGCGCAATATGTCAAAGTGTGCTTGCCCGTGCAACCGAACGAAATGATGATGACGACGACGACGACGATGCTGATGCTGCTGCTGCTGCCGCTGATGATGATGATGATAAGTGCATGGTTTTTAATGTCGCTGTGGGGATGGATTTATCTGCCTTGCGGGTAAGGCGCAGTGGCAATAATCCTGTTTGCCACCCTAAACCCAGATGTTCAATTTCGATTTGCATATACTGCTGCTTCAATATCTATGGCAGTGTATTTTGCGATCATAATGGATGCAATAAAAGACTGATCTGCTCCCGGCCTATGGACAGTTTGATGCTCTCGGTAAACAAGAGAGAATCTAGGCCAGTGCCTTGGTGTTGGCTTCACATTTTTGTTTAAAAGCATAATACCGTAGATGGATTACATGCTGAACAGAACACTTTCCATGCTACCCTGGAACCCAGCCATTTATGTAACCTACAGTGGCTTAACACTTTAGTGCCAGCAACTATTCCGCAGTTGTACAAAATCAAACACGTCTACTCGTAACGTAAAAAATACTGTAATGGATATTTCATATCATTCAGTTGTCTATATTTATCTCATAATTTACCTGGGAATGTTAGATCTCGTTGCGTTCAGGGGCTTGGTTTTGCACAGCATATGCAACTTCAAGCTTCTTTGTTTCAGTTTGATACATCGTTTAAAAATAATTGTATGGAAAAAGTCATAGCATGCAACGTCTTTCAGCGTTAGGTTAAGTCGTTTGAACAAACTTCAAAAAATGTCCTCAAAATGAGATTATACAGTTTCTTTATTTTAAGATTATAAGTACAGATTCATTGGCAATATATATATATATTAACAATTAACCGACCGATAACTTGACACTGGCCAGGAGACATTAGTGTCAGCTTTGACACACTGGTTGAGGTTAAATAGAAAACTTAAAATAATCTACCGGGTCCACGGACATGGTGATGTCCCATAGCAACATTGCTACCGCTATTGTTCTAAAACAAGTGAACTTTACACTCAAGTCTAAATTCGGACCCAGGTGTAAAATAACCGGGGCACGTAGCTCTCCTGGTAGCTTTTCCTGCTGCTTTTTGAAAGTTTCCAGCAGAAGTCTGAAGAATGTCAATGATCCCCAAAAGCGAGGGAAAGAGAGTATGGGTGTTATTGTGCGTTTTATTAAAAGGGTTCATTGGTAAGAGCTGGTGGGAGCACAGGCGTTTGTCCCTTTGTCTATTGTATTTGTTACATGTTTTCTGATCACCATATTTCCTGGTGTCTGAATCGTATGGCTAAACCTGTCCACCTCAACGGCACACATTAACTGGTACATGAAACATCAACAAATCGTCTCTCTCTGATACCTAGACGGACGAAGCTGGCATCCGTCAGGTGACGTACTCAAGTTCTTTGTAAGAAGTTAGCATCTACATGTGTCCAGCAATTTGACGCAATTTATTTGACATACACTGGCACATATTTTGTGCAGACGGACCGCAAGGTTTGAACGGAAGCAGTCTCTGTTCGTTTGAATATGGATTTGCGAAATTCCTTTAAAATTTATGATAAATGAATACATAAAAATATTCCGCTGTACGAAAGCATTTATTAAACGATGGCTTTGCAAGTTAGTCATCATCGTCAGACCTACGGCGATTGTATCTTGAAATGAAGCAGGCCGTGTGCGACAACCACACGTCCCAATATTGCAGTTATCTGTCTGCTACCCCGTGTCTTGACCTCAAAAAAGACATTTTGGCATAAAATTGGCTTTTGACCTTTACATGACCTTGACATTTGAGATGACCTTTACCTTGCTATGATTGAACTCATATACACTTGGAACCACATCTACTATAGTATATAAGATGCTGAAGATTTAAAACTTTAATTAGGCCTCATTTGCATAATATTGAAAAGCATGATCTCTCATTATAAAAAGGCAAATTTCATCTATAGAAGTATAATTGTGCCAAGTTTCGAGTTTCTAAGTGCGACACTTTTCAAATGAAATATCGGACAAATTTGCCTGTAAAGAAGAAAGAAAGGAAGAAGGAAAGAAAGACAGAAAGAAAGAATTTCTAGAAAAACAATACGTCTATGTTGGCACACATACATTGATAGACTAAGAGGCAGAACTTATTTGGATATTCATAAACGTTATGGAAATGCCAACTGCCTTTCTTTAATATAGGACACAATATATTTCAGGCATCCTCGTTGTTTGCGTGATACCACGAGTAATGTAGAATCATAATTACAGTTTAAATCATGGACAGGAGGTAGTTTTTTGCGCGTTACAGGTGTATTCCAAAATGCATTTTTATGGAGACATTTTATATGTTAGTTTATAAGTGTGAAGCATAACTGAACTTTAAAAGATGAGTTTGTATATATGACACATCATATGCACATATTTTGGTGAAAGTTGTGACGTTTTAATACAAAAATTTCCAAGGATGATGCCAACTAAACCCAAATTAATACTATCGCAGACCTTCGATAAAAATATCAGCAGCCTTTAAAGATTGTGCGATGAGAGCTTCTTCACCTCATGCGACTGAAACAGGTCGTTTGTCACTGTTCTAGCATTTACTGAAATGGAACTATCATTAGATTATATAGTTTCAAGATTATGTAGATACATGTAAGTTTACATACAATAATTAATCAAAATTATAATCGTTTCAGTGCAGTGATCCAGGCTATAAAAACTAGGTAAGATCTGACAAAACGTGCAACTCCTGAACATTTACATAAAACCCCACACGGATGGATATCATGGTATTATATTTATCAAGTTAGACCCAATATATCGGAAATCATTATCGTTTTAAGACACTTTTCACAATAACTCATAACGCAAAATGGAACTTCCACATAATCATCCTGGCGATTCTTGGTCTTGAAATTGATCGGGTCAAGTTTTCCGATTACCAAATAAAATAATTCTTGCCAATGTACAAATAGTTGTGCACATTGAGGGTTAAACTGCTAGAACTTTATCAAATGCGAAAATAAAATCAATTTACCATTGTCAAAATATGCTAGAGCAGGTTGAATTTCATCATTTATAAGCCAAATCGATCGAACATTTGCAAAACAATGAAAAGGAAAATTCAATACTTTTGCTTTTAAGGGCTTTATCCACAATCAATCTGGTGTATGATCCACGAAATCTCCTGTTATTATGGATCGCTCTGAAGCCAATGGTGGATAGTATTATACGTAACAATGTTCACTTGTGATGTTTTGTTATGTCAATTCTTTTTGTTTGTTCTTCAGAACCCTCAACCGATTGTTCTCGCAACAGGAAAAATGTGGTTTGCGAATTCGTTTCTTTGGAGATTTTCACATATTATCTATAGGTCTTGGGGACGCAACAGGTCTGATTAGAAGAGAGTCACCTTTCCTCACCTCAGTTTTAGTTTATGAATGGATTTAATTATTATCAAAAGTAACGACAATATTGCAAACTAAGTCAAAGGACGATAACAAGGAGATAAATGTACTGAGCAATATTGGTGTTAAAATAGCATTATACTCTTAATTATGATAACTGGTACCGTCATCCCACATATTTCGTGCTGCAAAGCAAGTGTGTGTGTGTGTGTGTGTGCGCGCCCTAAGGCACCAGTAAAAGGAAAGGTTTAATAAACTTTGACCTTTAAGTTTGAAATACACGATTTGGCGTCCTTGTATATTTGGCAAAAAGTGCCTGAAAATACAGTCAGTAGGCTGAGGGATGTTTTGGTGCATATATATATATATATATATATATATATATATATATATATATATATATATATATATATATATATATATATATATATATATATACATATATCTATATATATGTATATATATATATATATACATATATATATATACATGTCTGTGTGCATATGGGTGTGTCTGTATGTGCGTGGACATATCAATTTACGCTTACTAAAAAGTTGCAGCTCTCATAAGGCTAACAACAATTTATATAACCCACAAAGTAATTTCCAGGGCGTGTATTAATAAAAGTCAGCTTTCATCTGACAGGGGTGTCAACAGGTTAATAATATTTGAACCAGTATGACACTTCTCAGCAAGCTCATGCTAGGATGTCCAGAAAGTGACTGTAAAGTGTCACGGTATCGCAGTTCCTGTTAATTTGTTGATATTGCCCTGCCGTCTATTTACGGCTGTTCACTAGTTGTGAAAAGGGCGGCTGAACTTGAACCCCGGATTCTCCAAACAGCAATTACTGTTAGCAGGTTGAAATCATTCGGAAGAGTACGGGCGAAGAAGATGTCATGACATTTGCATAGCTTAAGAACAAAATATCTGCGGAGTGATTCCTGTGATTAAGTACGGGGAATTATTGTGGTTCATATGTCAGACTGTTGATTCGTGGTTGACATTTCATAAGTGTATGCACAAATTGTGATTTGAGTGAAAGTGCCACTGGGAATAGAACGGCTTCCGTTCGTAGATATCTTTCAGATATCTTACACATGCAGCAGGGAACAGGTGGTTCCATTGATGTAAAGTTTCACAGTGCTTTATTTAAAACGGGAATGTCCAGTGTTAAACTTAAAACTCTGGAAGGAACTGATTTGGATAAGGCCTTTGAAAGAACTGTTTTGGGTAAGGCCTTTGACTACTTGTGTTTTTATGATCAGTTCTAGTGTATTTTATCTTGAACACAGTCCAGCTAAAATGAATTGCTCATTTCTGTTTACAACTGTAGTTCAGGCTGAATGTGGAAAGGGCACTTCGAATAACCTCTGATAAAAAAGTTTAGCTTGCCGCGCCAACCATCTTGATGTAGCTGCTAAATTCAATTTGTCGTCGCCATCATCATCACTATCATGTAGTTATCATCATGGTAATCACATTCCTTGTGCTTTCGTAATATGGTTGTGCGGATGTTATGTAAACATTCCTTTCGTCGTCGCCATCATTTTCATTATCATGTCGTTATCATCATGGTAATCTCATTCTTTGTGCCTTTGTAATGTGGTTATGCGGCTGTTATGTAAGCTCTCGTTGTCAGGAGGCGGCCGTGAGATCAAGATAAAACTAATGGACGAAGATTGCAATATTGTGATGAGTGCTGGTATACACACACTGTTCGGTTTGAGAGACAACGCTTTCTGCGTAATGGCTTTTTCACCTGATGGCTTTTATACAAACAAAGCGACCCAGATTCTGTACAGTGAAGCTAATCAATTAGCTCGTGTTTTGTCAGGAACACAGTGGGAACTGTTTGATGAGAGTCTTCCATTGTGCATTGCAACATTGGCAAATACTGTAGGCAGACGAAGCCCACCGCACGCTACAAAACATCGCGCCTTTGTTTAAGTTTATTTACATAGAGACTGTATGGAATAATCAGGAATTCCGCTATTGGTTGAAAGAAAAGCGCTGACTTTTTGGAATTCTCACCCCCCAATATTCCTTGATTTTCTATACAAATAAAATAAATTTGCGCTTAAACTCCCTGCTAGAAACTAGAAGAATGGCCGCTGCACAAACCCATGCATTGTTCTGTGGCCGCCTCGTGATATCTATGGGCTATTTCCAGCAAAAATGCATTTATGTATTGACACAGCAAACAATATAACCACCTGCAACTATACACACGGAGGCATGGGTAGACCCCTAGTGATGTAGAGTGCATTTGTGCGCGCCCAGCCGGGTTTACCCATCCAGCTGTGCTTTGAGTGGTTGTTAATTACTGGCATGCGTCTCTCAAGACACAGCTTCATGTGGGTCTGGACCTTGCCTCCTCTCACAGTGACACGTGCCAAAAGTAATAGCATTTTCCACCTGATGGATGCTGCCCACTATTGCCTTTCCCATCTGCTAATGCGCCTAATGTCGGCCAAATGAAGTTTGGTTTCTGGGTAATTCGATGACCCCAGTGCTATACATGATTGCAGTGCCCACGAGAGCAAACGTACCATTGCAGTATGCCGACTTGATTTCTTGCTGTTTGGGGAAAAATGCTGATCCAATTAGATGTGTTACTGGCCTGCTGCCGTGTACGCTGCGGCTCAGCCACTGACAAACACACGTACGCTATTCACAATCGTTGTGGGACCGTATCTGGAGGACCACAATTACTTTGGCAGGGGCTATTTCTCGGCACAGTAAACATGTACAAGGTTAGCAGCTGTGACACGCATGTGCCCGCTATTGGAACGTAAAAGAATTCAGTTATGCAATTTATTTGTTCCATAATTAGTACACAACTAGAGATTAAAGCAGAAACAAACAAACACACTAACACACACACAAAATACACATAAAAAAAACAAAAACAATACAAAAAAAGAAAAACAAAAACAAACAAAAAAAAAAAAAAAAAAAAAACAACAACAACAACAACAAACATATTTTGCGATTTTTGAATTTGTAATATGGTCAAGAAAACATAAACAAAGAAATAATGATAACCGTTAACGTTGTCTTTCCTTGAATGGAAATAACACAATGCATAGGTGATTATGATACAGTCCAAATGTGTTATATCCAATAATCATATTACAGTAATTTATGTATGTCAATAGCAAACAGTTATAGACACCAAGCATGGATCTTGCATTGACACGCCAAATAATAATGAAGCTTTCATCACACTTTCGCGCTTCCCTGGAATATGTACCTTATATTCCCACCGCGGCTGTCTATTTGGCAGATACGCCGAACGAATTGGTAGCAATTCGCACCTACAGTGTTCCTTAACATCAGGCCGACTCCAGTCGACAGTCACCCGCACTTTCTGATATCACCTTCTGTATTTTCCAAATATTTCAGCTTCATAAAATGCGTCAAAAATAATGTTGTACAGCAGATGACACGAGCCAGAAGTAATCGCACTTTCCACCCAAGTAATTGGTTTCATGAATAACATTGTACACTTTTGTCGGCTTCCCTTTTCATGGAATGGTGTTTTGGAACCTACTCCGATGGCGGAAGATAGTCTTTTGATATGAATTTCATCGAATTTCTTAAACTAGTTTAGTTTCGAATTTGATATGTGAATTTCATTATTTATATGATAGGGTTCAGGCAAAGAAAGGATTCCAATGTTCTGCCTTTTGGGCAGAGCACGTTTGTGAATAATGATTCGAGTTTTGACATGGTAGTGATGTTTATAACTTTATCTTGTCCTAACGAATTGAAAGTAAGTCATTCAAAGTACGTGATCAAATAGTACTAATAAGCAGGCTTTTAGCAGATTGAAAACAGCAAAATATTTATTGAATAAAAAAAAAAAAAAAAAAAAAATCACAGAAGACCAAGCTTTCGTCCAAAAATGATAGAAATCCACCCAATGTGTCAAAGACCACCACCTATCCTTTAAGCTCAGCTGACTTGTTATTCCATTGAGTTAAAAATGTCATTTATGTATTAAGTGACAGGTGAGGGTCGCCAGCATGAAAATCACTTGTCCACCCGAGGGAATTGCAACGGCTGTTCTACATTTTACCTGCATAAATTATTCCAGCGACGTGACATCATTCTTATAGGAACATAAAGAACAAGGGCAACATGTTTGCTCTCATGCTGGTATTTTTGCTTTGAATATCATATTTTAGGTCCAGTATTCTAAGAAATGCATCTTGGTAACGATGCTTTTTTATGATTGTCACCGCACCTGCATTCACATATTCCCTTTCAAAATTGCTTTCTGTTCATTCGGTAAATTGCAAGATCATTCGAAATTTTGTTCGTTTTGATAGAGTATTGACGCAACTGCCATTCGGTCATGCAACTGGCAACGTAATGCGCGTTTGCCAATTGGAAGGTCAAATTAATTCCCTTCAGAACTACTTAAAAGATTACTCTCCACTTTGTCAGAGAACGATCCATATAATACGCTAAAAATAATCAGAACAGTCTTGTTCCTGTGCAGTTTTAAATTGCTGTGTGCCTTAGAGCTGGCCCCACATAACATGCATGCACATGTCCGTGCGTTAGTCAATATGGTCTTATTTCTGACATAATAAGCCACACGTCCTGGACTCTCAGCATCCGCTGATACAACAACGCCCGATCATTCCTACTGGGCATGAAATAGCACTGAGCAAATGCACTTTATTTTACAAGCTGCAGGTGACGCTGGAATTAGATCGCGAGTCATGCGAAGGTAACTGACTGGTTCCTACCACAAACAAGCCATGAAATAGGAATTTGCTTTTTCGTGACGCTACATGTGAAGATGGTGTGTCTCATTTGCTTGCACGTGATTAAATATTTAGCCATTGCAGTGACCCCTGTCAACTGTCAACAGCACATAACCCTGCCAGACAATGATCAAAGGCAACGAAATCGCCGATTCCGTCTAATGCCAAGGTCCGTCGACTGGACTCAACCTGGAGCAACACCGTCATGACCCGTGACTGTCCTTTTCATTTTTGTAAGGCTCCATTAAGTCTATCTGAGTGCTCAGATAATAAGCCTGGTTGCAACATGATAAAAACCGAAAGGGCAGAACAGGAACTTGACGGGGAGACCGCAGAGTACCTACTAACGACCTATTGTGATGAGTCATCGATGAACAGGTGGATTTGATGGAAAGGACGAGTGATGGGTGAAATTCGAAATTTCATCTCATTTGGGTGTCTCGACCGGTGCTTTTATGGGTTTATTCTAAGCTATATATATATATATATATATATATATATATATATATATATATATATATATATATATATATATATATATATGTGTGTGCGTGTGTGTGTGTGTGTGTTTGTGTGTGTATCGGCATCTACGAACCTGGAATTGGTTCATTTTAAAATATAATACCAGAAATTTATAAATAAGCTACACTTTACTTGCTTTTGTACGTTTTTCACTTTCATGAAAAATAGCTATTGCAGGTAGCATTGGAAGACAAGTAACATTGTTGCAATTTACTGCCAAAAACGCCAAAATGAAGTTGTAACGGTGTAACTATTGATAGAATCATGAATTATATCCCAGAATTTTCTACTGCAAAGTATCCATGCTTGCAGGTTGATCAGAACAGTTCAACAAAATATAATATCTAATTCCTTTTACAGTCTGCTCATTGAATCTTATATCATGACACCGAAATACCGTGCCCTTCTGTTTGCATGCCTTTTATGGATTTTGGAGCTTACTTCTTTAAACATGTCAAATTTAAAGAAATTTCGGGCTCTGCAATGGGACTTAACAACAACATGATGCGTCAAAATGTTATGAGCTGAAAAAAAAAAAAAAAAAAAAAAACTTAAAATTTGTGCTTAAACCGTGCGACAACTGCTCGGGTTTCTTTGGCCGATCACGTAGCTTGCTTCTGTCGGCGCATTCTCTTGTAGAGGTCACCACCAAACGTACAGTCGTGATTGCAATGGCGCATATGAGTTGATACGTGAGATAATGGCGCTACCATGATTGTCTTGCTAAAATATTCCCCGTTGCCACACACCTCTTCCAAACGCCTCTGGTCAACTTATTTCACTCACTATACCGGTACTGCTACTGTTGAATCTTGCCATTGGGTCGATGATATCAGCTACGTAAGTAATCAAATGAAAAGCCTTAATTATATATTTCAGTTCACTTCCTTCCATCAAGACAAATCCGTACAGTTGTGTGTGTGTGTGTGTGTGTGTGTTATCTATCCTAATCTTTAAACGTGTTTGAACATGATTAGCATGTTCTTAAGTCGGTAGTTCTCTAAAGACGATGCTATTGGAGCAGTTGATGTCAAAAAATGTATTGAAAGCAGATGTGAAACATCTTGCCATGGGCATTTAAATATTACTCATTTGCGACTGATTTTGAAGGAGAATTCATTCTGTAGATGTAAATGATACATATTCCAACAACTACAAATCTATTACGAGGATGCTAATTTTCTTGTTTAGAATTCATGTGGAATACCACTTACATATAATTCTAATCCTAAAGGTTTTATTTTTTAAATTTCTTTTTTCATGGTTGGTTTGATTGCAGGATTGAACACTTCATTCAAAAAGTCATCGTTGAATTTAAAAAAAAGGGGGAAATTTAATAGTCGATCCTTCCTTATGTTTACAGCTATATATGTAGGAATCCCTTGTCAAGGATTTGTTTAAAAACTCACATAATAATTTCGTTGTAAATATTGGTCAATGATTCTGCTTAGTTCAAAGTTTTGATACACTGCCTTTGTCATTGAATGATACGTACACACCTTAAACCTGTTGGATCATTAAGACTACGATATGGTAGCTATCATGAACAATAACACCTTGTATACTTTTCCATTGTTCCGTATGTGCTCTATTAAGGACTTTCGAACGTACACATAAAGGTCTAAAATTTTAGATTTGGCTTTATTCACACCAGAACATGAGAGGAAAAGATGCAAGGTCCAGCTGACTTACAGGGAAAACAGTGTGGTCTGGCTACTTTCCCTGTACATGGTTCTCCGAACAATCGCCCATTGCAAGTGTAGCATGCTCTGTACATTTGCAAGGAAGAGTTTTATTTTTAGACAAATCAAATTATCTCCAGAGAACAATCACTGTGTATTTTACTGATACTATTAGACAGGTACAAGCTAAGCACTACGGAAGATCCAAAACGGGTGATCGATGTTTAATAAATGAACATGACAGAACCCGAAAAACAGATTGACATTTTGTGTACAGACTTTCATGATGTTCTATTGCACCCTCCAGCCAATGAATAGCATTTTATAATCCTGCAGATGGGTCGATACCTGTAATTTATCAAGCAAACGCAAATTGCTTCACCTGAGGTTTTCACAGTCTGTGCATATTCTGAAGAGAATTACATTTCAGCGACACGTGTCGTATAGCCTCAGAGGTTCAGGTGCACATCTAAAATCTATAATATACTCATATATACCTTTCTGGTATAATTACGGGAAACAGGGTTCACGACCACATAGAAAAAATGCGATGTAAACAAAACATAAATAAGGGCGTAGAACTGAAGTTATGATCAGATAGATGTGATGTCAAGCAATTTGCCCTGGACATAAGGGGTAGCCATCCTGGCTGAATATTAATCCCATAATGCAATAGTGAAAGGAAAAATATTCTGTCAGCCAAAGTAGCTTTTTGTGTTCAGTTGATATTATAGTGGGCTAAGTGTTTTGATTCAGTTGAGGCAATACAAAGGCACAATTTGGGTATTTTTCATAGTCGTCACCTCACATCACATAAGTTTTTTTTTTTTTTTTTTTTTTTTTTTTTTTTTTTTTTGTTTGTTTGTTTGTTTTTGTTTTGTTTTTGTTTTTTTGTTTTTTGTTTTTTTATCAAATTGAAATACATTTTGAGATGATGCTTTGTATGGCCGTTGCATTTTGACACGTATTTTTGGAGATATGTCGCGCTCAATTATGTTCAATGCTCTCAGGTTTGTGATTCTTTCAGTTCATACAGGGCTTATTCAAATAGTCTGCTCTTCATGGTATATCCATGATCAGCCTTGTTTTCTTTATACCCTTCTGATAAACAGAATAGGTCTTGGTAAGCTTCTTTTGGTCTTGTCCTACAGTGATTTGCAGCTCCACAATGCAACAACTCATAAAGAAATATTCTAAATCATGTGTTGGAAATCAAAAGTTGTACATTGTTTTACAACAGATTTTAACCCGTTACTTACTGGTATCAACTATTGAATGTACACATGAAAATTAAATATGAAGTTCTACAAAAACGCACATGTATTGTCATTGCCTTTAACTTATGCTTGTATAAGAAACATAAGTTTTAAACAAATAATATAGAGTTGTAAAATGTTGATGTCATTTCTTTTCTCGTTTATTGCGTTGCTGTCATCTTAATTCGCTTCGTATATATGTATGCATGCCTCTTGCATAATTAATGTTTAGCAAGAATTAAAACAGTTACAACATGTGCCACTAACCTTCACATGGTCAGGGTGTTCGCACTGCTTAATTTTAGACTTGCTCATACATTTGATGCTGACAATTATGCAAGCTTTGGATGCCCTAAGTAGTTTCCAATTTATGGCTGTGCTATGAATCATTGTAGCGCCAAGTGTCGCAGATAGTCTTGTCTGTTGATGAACGTTCCCCAGTAAAATCAATTACAGTCGATGGAAATCTATTTTTGATTTCAATTTCTTATCTGTGTTTGCACAACATCGATGTGCATTTCGGGCTGTACGAAATTAGAACCAGGAATTATCCGGTCTGATCAGTGTGATGTACTTTTAAGCGATTATCGCATTTCACTGACTCTTAACCACACCCACATAGATTTTATCCTAAAATAATCCGTCAGAAATCGAAAATAGCTGTAATAACTCATCTGTTCCATTAAATACCTAATTGTGTGTCGTCGATGTATTTTAGGGCTAACAACATTAGAAACGTCACGTACCGATAGGATGTCGTGAGCCCAGCCCATTTTATTCCCGAGCCCGCGTTTTAATTAAACACGTTTTTTCTTGCCTATGAGCGACAAAAATCGAAGACTCCCTTTTATGTCGGCAAAAAACAACCAAACCAAATTTAACTGCTGTGACGGGTAAATGGCATACCCCTCAATATTTTAGGCGTATTTATTGTGCATGAAGTGTTAACCAAGTATTCAAAACTTTCATGGTTCCAACCGACTCAAATGAAGAATCGATGTCCCCTGCCGTTAATCAACATTAAATTGCATGGGAACCTATGTTTCTGTGATACAATAAAGTTTATTGGGTTGGCTTGTCAAAAAATCTATCCACGCTGATTTGCTGACCGTGGACTTACGGACTTGTCACAGAAGCAGCTGGATAGATAAACATCCATGCCTGTTAATCTGGTATATGGTTTCCCGTAGGTCGGGAACTGTTAGCGTTCCATGACAGTAATTTTCCTTAATTCAAGAGACGCTGACATCTGAGTCACGGTACCTAGATGGTAAAAAGGTTAAAAGTTTACTTTAAAATTTGGTGTTTATCCAAACTGCAGACATTAGGTAAAACACTAGTCTTCAAAACTAGACCAGGTATGTCTAGTAAAATCAATGGGGACGCCTTTGTCTTGCAAAAATTGGACTAAAAATTCTCGTATTAAGCGATCTGTCGGTAGATGGCAGGCAGTATACAAATTTGAGAGACCGAACAAACTGTGGGAAGCATATTCCCATAAAAACATATGAAGCAGGCAATACAAAGCGATCTCTGGTGACAAGCAAGTGAACTAATTTCTCACAAACTGTCAAAACCATCTTTGCGCACGCGTCAGGAAGAACGAGTGGCGAGCTGTCCAGAACCCCCCGCCCCCCCCCCCCCAAATGTGCACATCCTTTAAGTCAAATGTTTGGCTGGCAGAATCTTGCATTATATGGGGCCTTTGAAGATCAACTCTACACAGAAGTGTGCTTGTGAAGCGATTGAATCTGTGCGAAGCATTCACATGCGTCCTGTGAACGAAGTAACCCATTTGAAGTTTTGTTGTTGTTTTTTTGTTTTTTGTTTTGTTTATTTTTTGATAGGCTGCCTGAGTGCAGTAATTGACCCGATGATGTAACGGTATGTCCATTTTGGTGTCCGCAAACAATAGCAAGGCTCCTCGGCAAATGTATCTAGATGAAGCAGAAACAAGCCATGCCTGGCATACAATGCAGATTTCTACTCCTACGACCAGGACTAATTGAGGGCTTACTGAGGCTAGAAATATGAAAAGATCCATGCTGTTCAACCAGCAGCTGACAAGATTGGTGGTAATAAAAAATAATCACCCATAAAGCTTGCCTAAAACTTGGCTGTGAGACTAAACTTTTAGCTGTCAGTCCTATAACTGCCATGGATTTGGACATCCCAATATGCAGCTGAGCAGTTGCCGCATTGTCCTTTCCTCTGTCTATCTGAAACCGGACTTTGATGAAAAACCATGATATTATTAGACAGTTGTCACAAAATAGTGGATCTATTAAATATCAATTTATAGTAATCTGTAACAGTGAACTTTGTGATATAGACCCTACACATTCTGGCTCCGCATACATGTAGGTGTCGCTATGATCTGTAGGAAAAAAGACAGCACAATTTTCAAGAGGTGGAATCACACAGTGATCAAGTCTTGCTGTTGCAGTGACTGATATTTCTGGTTCTATTGTGCCAGTCTTGATGTATTTTTCATATGCCATATTTTTATCACTACAGAGCAAACTGATTTTTATATCAGTGTAATTGGTGCATTTTGGATAATTATGCAATGTTGGCACTGGTTAAAATCTGTGGTGATACAAAAGTTCAGTTCCCGATCCAAAATCATATTTATATCATAATACATTAACAATCTACTGCATTTGCTGCCCAATCTCTCAAGATCGTTTCTACTCCAAAATTTTATCCCATCAGTAGACATTTCGTTGCATATGGTCGTGTGGATTGGAGGACAACAGGCATCCGTCCAGCACCTTAACTTATGGTCCCATACTGGAAGACGCATTGGGTCCTGACCTCAACCTGGATATTGATGCCTCAGAGAGTCCAGGAGAAGTTTTGTTCCCTAACCCCAGAAGAGACGTTCTCGCCTGGGCCCGTATGCATAAAGGAGGTGTAACTTACCCATGGTATAACTTAAAACAGTCTTAGTTACTCCTCAGTTCATGGTGCAAGAAAATCGGTATGCATAAAAACTAGTTAGTTATACCCGGGGTAACTAATCCATGGGGCAGTTACACCACTATATAACTGAAAAGACTGAGGTTGCTAGGTATCCATGGACAATAGCAGAAGGACCTGAGCTTGGGCTCCCGGGATTAGGGTCTTTACTGTGGCACAAAGTTATATAAGCATGGAAAAATGACTGAGGGAAGCAATAAGGTCGGCATATCATGTTTCGAAATTTAACAAGTGCTACTAGGCGTTTGCAAAAAGACACCGAAGCAGACAAGAGACAGTCTAGGGAAGAGCAGGGCCATACTCATAGCAACAAAATGGCGGACGTGGACAGTTGGAAGCCATATATAGAAAGTTGGATAAACTACAGTTATTGCACGAAATCCTTGAAAGAATAGAAAGTATGGGCAGATCTCTACAGGATCTAACTGAGCAAGTAGATAATCTGGAAACAAAACAAAGATATATAGAGGCTGGCCTTGATTACGTAAGTAGAGATACGGAAGATTTGAAAACGGCTCGAGAGGTGGACAGAATGTACAGTGAAGAACAAAAGGAAACTATGATGAATGAAATAGAAAAACTGGCTAATTAAAACAGAGCAACAAATTTTATTGTGCATAATCTAGTTGAAAGGGACAATTCAGAACGTACGTGTTACGAACAAGTTATTGGACTAATTCGTAACCATGTGCAGTTTAGTGGTGCCATCGAGATCTACAGTGCCTTCAGGTTGGGAAAAAAAGTAAACAACAACACTAGGCCCATGCTGGTTAAATGTACGAACTCTACCATAGTAAAAGAGTTGCTTAGAGCAGCTCCCAGATCTTTGAAAGGAAATCCATTGCATGGGAAGACCATTATTTTAACTGACGATGTTTGTAAACGTACACAAGAAAAGCGGAAATTGTTAGAACCCAAACTGAAACATGTTGAAGAGACGAGTTGAAAGTGCTCATATTTCAGGAGCTGTCAACCCTGTTATTCGAGTTAAAAACGCACTGGAGAAATGGGCTGTTCACACAAGTTAGGCATACCATTTTTTATTTACCTTTTTTTTTTTTTTATTAATCAATCTGACCTTTGACTGCTCTAAATATTGTAATCCTGACCTGAGATTTCGGGAACTTTTACCCCGTCCTTGTGTTTATGAACACTTTCAATGACTTTTATCGTTAAATGTTGCAAATGCGCATGCAACATTCATGAAGAAATTGTCTTAAACTATGCAATACCACAAGTTCATGCACATATTCATGCATCCCAATGCCGACGAAGTTGTTTAGAGTAAAATGATGGATACACTTTCCACACGTGACGTGAATTGTCACGTCAAGGTAGACCTGAAGTTGTATTTTATTTGTTTCAGTTTCAGAGATTCACTGACGGTTCAATCAAGGCTTTTTACATTCTAACCAAACGTTTTTAATTACCGTTCATGTCATTTAAGTACGATATATGTTCATTCAATGTCAGGGGTATAGGTGATGTATTTAAAAGACGCTCAATATTTCGTTGGTTGCATAAATTTCATCAGGGTATTGTTTTCCTTCAAGAAACTCATAGCACTGTGCAAACTGAGAAAATTTGGAGAAGTGAGTGGGGCTCAAAAATTCTGTTCTCCCATGGAAGCAACAACAGTAAAGGAGTAGCCATTCTTTTTCTTAATAGTATAGAATATGTAATTAAGAAAGTCATATCCGACAGAGATGGCAGATACTTGATCGCAGAGGTCGAAATAGAAGAAACTACTATTATTCTGTGTAAATTGTGCACCCACTAAGGACCATGTGGCTCAACAAATGAATTTTTTTAACATATTTAGAGAACAATGTCTAAGGTATCTTGATGGCAACTTAATCATTGGTGGGGATTTTAATATGATATTAAACCCTGAATTAGATAAAAGAAGATAGATAAACCTTTATAGAAGAGTTTGAACTAATTGATATTTGGAGGGTTCTTAATCCAAATTTATTCATGTTCGCTTGGCGATCAACTAATCCGCCTGTACAATGTAGAGTAGACTATTTTCTTATATCATCATTTTTATCTCAGTCAGTCAAATAATGTGAAATTAAACCATCTATCAAGACAGACCATAGCTTTTTACATTTTAAACTAGAATTAAATATATATATGAAACGTGGTAAAGGTTTCTGGAAATTTAATAATGATCTTTTGGATGATCCAGAATATGTAGTTAAAGTAAAAATGGCAATAGAAGATTTTGAGGAAACTAATGCAAACACAATGGATAAAGGTTTATATTGGGATATACTGAAATGCCATATTCGGGAAGTCACATTGAAATATTCCTTTGAATGAGCTAAACAAAGAAGGGAAAAAGAAGAAAATCTAAGTAAAAAATCAGAAGAATTTACAAAACAAATAACTGAAAATAGAGAAAGTAGAGACTTAGAGGAGGAAATTACACAAGTTAAAAATGAATTAACGGAAATCAACGAGAGGAAAACTCGAGGAGCCATGCTCAGATCTCAGGCAAGGTGGGGTGAATATGGAGAAAAGAACACAAAATACTTTCTTTCATTAGAAAAATAGAAAACAAAATAAAAAACAGAAAATGGAGAGGTTATAGAAACAGATGATATATTAACAGAGGAAGCAAACTTCTTCAAAAAACTATATAGTTCTCAAGAAGAAAATGACTTATTAAACAACCCAAAGGTTACAATTTTTTTTTTTAAAACAATATTCCTAAAATAACAGATGAAGAAACAGCGGAAAATGAAATATTACTTTTATTAGACGAATGTAAAAACGCCCTTAAGGACTTTAAAAACGGAAAAACTCCGGGAACAGATGGATTTACTGTGTAATTTTATAAATTCTTTTGGGTCAATATAGGCAATTCTGTGTTTAGTAGCTTGAACTATGGCATGCAGCAGAGACATATGTCAGTCGATCAGAAAAGAGGAATAATAACGTTAATACCTAAGAAGGATAAAGATAAGTCATATTTAAAAAAAACTGGAGACCAATTTCATTACTTAATGTAGACTACAAAATAGCTGCGAAGATTTTAGCTAATCGTCTAAAAAGACACTTAAATGACCTAATTGATCCTGACCAAACTGGATTTATAAAAGGAAGATACATAGGAGAAAATATAAGATTAATAGCCGACATATTCCAATATGCACATGTTAAGGAGGTCCCAGGACTATTGCTACGAATAGATTTTGAAAAAAAAAATGATTCTCTGGAATGGCCATTCATAAACAAAGCTTTATCAATATTTGGTTGTGGGGATAATTACATTCAAATGGTGAAGACTGTGTACTCAGATATATGTAGTTGTGTGATAAACAATGGTTATGCAACTGTATTCTTCAAACTTGAAAGAGGGGTGAGAGAGGGATGTCCTCTGTCTCCCCTGCTGTTCATCCTCAGTGTTGAATTATTAGCAATAACAGTAAGAAAAACCCAAAATGTAAAAGGTATTAATGTTGACGATACTGATATTAAAATGTCCCAATTTGCTGATGACAACTTCTTTGTAGTAGACGAAAAATCAGAACATGATGTACTTGAACTATTACAAGATTTTGCATACTGCTCTGTTTTAAAAGTGAATTTAGACGAAACTGAAGCAAGATGGGTAGGATCCAAAGCTAACACTCCATTTGGCAACTTACAAGTAAAATGGACACATGGTCCCTTTAAAGCTCTTGGGAATACGGCTTGATGACGATACAAAAGTCATGCAACGACTGAACATTGAAAATAAAATGGGGGAGATCAGTAAATTACTGAAAATATGGTCGTGGAGAGATCTATCATTAATTGGTAAAAATATGATTGTAAAATCTCTTGCTGCATCCAAAAAACTGTACCAATGTTCTTGTATTCCAGTCCCAGAAGATATAAAGTAAAGAATCCAAGAGGCAATAAATGACTTTATCTGGGATAAAAAGACACCCAAGGTTAAAAATGAGGTGATGTACTTAAGTATTGAGAATGGGGGACTAAAGATTCCTAACTTTAAATTACAAATTAGTTCATTGATATTGGCATGGATTAAACGACTACTTGCTCAAAGTAATTCTAAATGGAACGTATTAGCTCACAATTTTTTTGTAAAGATAAAACTTGTAGATTTATTAAGATCAAGAGCAAACAACTATGGAGATGAATGTATACCACCTTTCTATCATGAATTATTTCATGAGTGGAACAAATTTCAAAGGCTCTTCTCACCAGAGTCACCTAAGGACATATTGCAAGAATGTCTTTTGTATAATGACTTTATTCAAGTGGACAATAGAGCAGTGTTTTATCAAGATTGGTAAGAGGAAGGTATGATGTATGTTAAAGACTCGTTTGATGAACAAGGTGAACCATTATCCTTGGACAGGTTACAAGAAAAATTTAACTTGAATATAAATTTTCCCCAGTACTACAGTCTCTTAGATGCACTACCACATACCAGGAAGCATAAGATAAAAAATAATATGGCAGATTTTACACCAACAAATCAATATAAGATACACATAGAAGGCAAGTTAGTTCCAATCAAATTTGTAAGAAGCAAAGACTTCTATTGGGATTTTCAAAATAGGACTACCACGTACCTGGAAGCAGAAGATAAAAAGTAAGATGGTAGATTTTACACCAACAAATCAATATCAAATACACATAGAAGGCAAGTAAGTTTCAATCAAATTTGTAAGAAGCAAAGACTTCTATTGGGATTTTCAAAATAAGAGTAATGCAATTCCGACAGCAATACAGAAATGGAACAACAAGTATGCTATTACAGAAGACGAATGGGAAGAAATATTTACACTCCCATACAAGTGCTGTAGGGAAACAAAATCACAAACCTTCCAGTTTAAAATTATACACAGAATAATATCTAC
Source organism: Hermodice carunculata (assembly GCA_964020975.1). NCBI lineage: Eukaryota > Metazoa > Annelida > Polychaeta > Eunicida > Amphinomidae > Hermodice > Hermodice carunculata. The sequence continues at coordinate 69,165,119 of OZ026619.1, forward strand.
TAATAAGAGACTGCGCTATATGAGCATTAAAGACTCTGTATAACAGGTGCGCAGATAATATTGATACAATAGAACATTGGTTTTATGAATGTGATAGTTCCCAACAATTTTGGGATTCTTTTTAGAACTTTTCAGATTTGGTGGTCAAATCTCTACAATGTTGATATTCAGTTGAATGAAAGAGATGTCATATTAGGATATTTAGATGGACCATGCAATTTAAATTATTGTATTTTAATAACAAAATTTTTTATACATGTTCAGCTACATAGAGAGCAGTACAACTTAAACTTTCAGGCTTTCTTAAAGGTATTAAGAAAAAAGATACAAGTCATTAAACATATTATGCTAGACAAAGACAGAATGCATATTTACGATCGAAACTGGTTAACTATTGCAAACAACCTGGAGAATGTATAGAATGTATGATTTTTTATATTTATGTACTGGTGTATTGTATAAGGCAAATATGATTGAATGAACAAAAACAAAAACCAAAAAAAAAAAAAAAAAAAAAAAGAAAAAAAACCCGTATACTGTAAAATGATGAAATAAAGAATAATAATAATAATAAAAAAAAAAATTACTGAAGACAGTCGTGTGGCTGCTGTCCCCTTTAATTGACAGGCTGCATTATGTTATGAGGACGGGGGGGGGGGTCAGATTTATGTTTGTCAAAATGAAAATGAGTGTATGCACAATGGTCAATAATGGAAATATTACTGATCTTATATCTGTGCATGATAAACAATAAACTTATATTTGTGTATTTAATCCTCAAAATGTGTCTGTGTTATGAATAACATGATGTTAGTGATCATTGGAATTCAATTGAACATTACAATTTCTATCTACCTCATATAACCCCCTTTTTCCCCAAGTCCAGCTCCTGCAACAACCATGGCTGCACAAGGCTTGGACAGCAAAGCCAAAAAAGGAGGAGGGGAATTGGCAACATGAGGAAAAAGAACACTTACTTTAACGTTCTTTAGCTATGCCCCACTGTTATAAGTGCGCTATCCCTTTGTTAGCTGCATATTGTAAGAAGTATTCAAATAGACACATACAATGTATACATTTTTAAACAAGTAATGGTCAGTAGTTTGTGGAAAAGGAAAAAAATGGATCCTTTCACGAATTGTCACATAATATTGGAGTAAATGTATTTGTTAACAAAATCTTGCCGTAAAACCTTCATCTTGCATATGGAAAGTAACTTCCATTTTTCTTATTGCACATGCAATATACAAAAAGCAGTTAACTTTTCTGAATAATAATAAACCTCACCCTACAGCCCTGCCTTGACTACGCTAAATACCCTATACGATAGCCCTCACCAACCAAATTTTGTTTATAAACACTTCATAGAATAGCTTAGTGTCATGCGCCAAAATTGGGTTACTGTGACTTATTCTTGCCTTCACTCCACATAAAGTTTCACCTGGTCTTATGCTAGCCATAATTCCTGTTTCATAAGAATGGATTCTACAACATTTGGTGGCTGGACATTTCATGGTATAGGGGTGGGTCACTCGCTGAATTGGGTCACAGTGATCTTGATCTTTGACCTTTTACATTGTTTTAGTTTGTCCAGGCCACACTTCAAATAGGGTTAAATGTACACCTACCATGGTGTATTTGGCACATTATAGGTTAGGGGTGTGTTGCACACCAAAATTAGGTCAACTCTATTAGACCTGCGGCATAGAGGGCCCTTCGGGGGTCATACCCCAACCCGTGGTATAACAAGTTACAACCTATATTTTCTTATAGGTATATATGTCCTCTTCATGAAAAAATAGGTTGTGGAATCTGAAAAGCGTTTTATCATATATATTTCTGCCCGTTTCCAAGACAACCTATGCCATTTCTGAGACAACTAAAATTTGTCCTTAAAAATAATAACTTTGGTGATACTGCTTGTGGAAAGGCTAAATAAACATGAAAATGTGCTCAATTGCTCAAATATAGTAAAAAAATACAGACTTTGCTCAAAATGCCTAGTTATCATATGTTAATTTATGCAAATATATGAAATTTACATCGAAATTAAGTATTGTGCGACGGATATCATACTATATTTACTAAGATATAGTTTCCTTTATTTAAAAAAAGGCAAAATGATTAGGAACAGTACTCATACAAATTTTTTTGATCATGTTCATATGAGTATACCATATGCATATTACTTAATATGCTAATATGGCTGTCATATGTCATCTTCGCTTAGGGAACCGTGATAACAATTGCCAATACAACTGATAAAGTAAGATAGTACTTTGTACCATGTATTCACACCTACACGTAATTTACAGTGAACCATCCCTTGGAGTCCTGCAACAAAACTAATGTATCTCTGGCATCAAACTATAATTCAAGATGCCTTTTAGTAAAGGAAAACAGTATAAGTACATATACACACTAAATATAGAAAGCTGATCAATGATGGTCACGGTTTGGAGATTCTACGCAAAGATTCAATCATCATCTTCCTCATCATCACTGTCTGTTTCACTGTCAAAAGTGTCATTTGCACACTCATGTCCAAGGTATGCACATAAATCTGTGCATTTAAGTCCTGTCTGGAGGCGATGGTACTTTCTTGGGACAGTACACTCAATATCGGTGCAATACATATGAGTCAGGTTGCGGACTTCCAGTGGGGCTAGCTCATTGGTATACATCGAAGGCTTGAGGTAGCCATCATTAGACATTTCCCAGCCGTTACCATTGGGATCCCACACTTAAGGGTTAGGAATGTGACTGTTGTATTGGTGTCTTTTTGTCCAAAACCACTTCCTAGTAGTCATTACCCTATTCCGCAGTCCGAACTCTTTACTCTCCATAAGCTAACCTGTCCCGGTCTAACCTATATACATATAAACGTACTATAGTCCAAATTGCACACGTTCCTCTGTAAAATTTTGACATAGGCTGTATTAGCCGAAATAAATAAAAGGGTCTTTGGCGAGTAACTACTCAACATGTTTCGGAGCCTTTTACCCGTACGTGTCTCTCTGAGTAGCGGCTCCTTGTCTAAGCTAAATATTCAGCAAAGACAACCCACATAATAATGAATAAATATGAACGTGGCAAATGATGAATTAGCTAAATACGTAAAGTTTTGCATATACATGTAGACCTTCATTATGAAAGAAGAATACCTGGCAAACAAACTATAATTACCAAATTTGTGTAGTACAGGTTCACTTAAGAACAATTTGACTTACCCCTGAACCAATATGTACCCTTTCTAGCTGGACAGCTTATTCTAGTTAAACCATCCGTCAGTGTTTAACTGAAACGGAAACAAGCTGGGGCATTATATTCAGTCCCAGTGATTGTAAAATAAACAGTTGCAGGTAGACCACCTGTATAAACCAAGGGAAATCCTAACAATGACTGCAACAATGTACATCCTGCACCAGAAATGTAAAACAAACTCCATGATGACACCTACTCCTCAAACAATTAAGCTCCATTTCATTGCCAACCCTGAATCAATGTATCAACGTAATGTGTCAGGTTTGTGATATTTGAAAAAATGCTGTCACTTTTGAGTAATTTTTTAACATTGAGTAAAAGTGCATTTAGGCATGTAAGAAAAGGATAAAAGTCATTAGCATTTATGCCATAAACATGTTATAAAAATAATTTTTCTTTACAGTATTTTGAGTACAATTAAGCAAACATGTTACTATGGTAGGCCGCTGCTTGCTACCGATAGTCATTTGTATTTCAGTCAAAAGAATGCAATAAAAATATTAACCAGATATCAAGTACAATTAGGCAAGCTTCTAACTGTCGCAGGCCGCTACTCGTTACCGATAGCCCCTGGGGGTTTAACCTAAGAGAAATCAAGCTAGCCTAAAATGTTTGAAAGGTGAACATTAAAACAGAATGATGTCAAAAGATAAAATTAAGTCGAAAACAAGGCAAGTCTAAAATCTCTAAAATTATTGAAGTCAAACTTTCTAACCATCTCCGGATATTTACAGCAAAATTCGTAGAAATATTTGATCAAAAGTACATCTTTGAACTTCCTGACTCAAGTTTATTGTAAATAAAAAATTGGTTCGAGATGCAAAGTCCTGAAATTTAGAACAAATACGACCAAATCGCAAAGTCTATGAAAAAACGTATTATATCCAATAGTATCCGAAATAATACTGCCTGGGAAAGGATAATTAACTGCTTCAAAGTTAAACTTATCTATTTTGTGATAGACTTTAATACAAAACCTGTCATTTGTGACCTGATTATCCAAGACCAAACACACATCTCTGAAACCATCTGAATTGTTATCCTCCAAAGGGATATCTTTTGGGTAAATTTCTTTAGCAATTTTACTGAAATTTTGTACATTTACACAAGCAATGTGATCAATATATCTTGCGTTGTTTGATAATTTTGTAGCCATTTGAAAGTCCTTTTTCATCAGTTTATCCATATACTTAAATTCAAGCCAAGTTAAATACAAATCTGTCAGCAAAGGGGAGCAGTTGCTACCCATTGCAATGCCTTTTATTTGTTGAAAAAACAATGGTCCGCATTGAACAAAAGTATTATCCAAAAGAAATTTTATAGCATCTATCAAAGTTTCAGCAGTGTACGATTTAATGTTACTTTTTGAATATTTGTGGTGTTATGCTTTCCTTGTATATGAATTAATATTAATGTATGGTTTACCATTATGGTTTAACATTTTGCTTATTAATTCTGAAAGTGAACTTTTGACTTCATCTATGGGTAGATTTGTGGGCAGTGAAGAAAAATCAAAACATTTGATATTTTGTGCTTTTACATCTTTGGTTTTAGATACTAACTCGGAAGAATTGCTAACACTCCAAAACAATTTAATTCACTGTTTCTAGAAATTGCATTACAGTATTTACGAAAATGATTCCTAATTGCAGTCAAACACAATGTTCCTTCTTTTGATAATTGTTTTCTTGTACATTTTGCAGCACCGGCTATGAATCTAGATTTAAAAGGGTTTTTATGTAATTTGGGTATCCAGAACAAAAGTGGAATAGAGGGGTCCTCTTCAGAAATTTTGGTATTAAAATTCCTTTTCGTCTCATTTTTATGTGTATCTATCAAATTATCAATGGATTGTTTGTGTAATTTATATACATCATTTCCTCTTATGTTTGAAATATTGTTTATACCAAGTTCTTTTTTCAAAACATCCAGATGATATTTTTTTGCAGATGATCCCAAGATTGTTCCCTGCCTTACCTATGTTAGTGACTATAAAACTTTCTTGTAGTTTTTTGACTGCTTTTGAAACTTCAGGTTGTTTTAGATTAACCGTATTGAAATTCTTAATGTGGGATTTGTAACAATAAATTCTTTTTCTAGAGACTTTTTTCAAGTTTGATAACCGTCCTTTAAATTTCTGAAATTCTATTTTTCTTTCTTTGCCCATCTCATACAGTAGGAATCAAATGCATCACATGTATCCTGAAAAAATACTGTCAATGCTCAACTTGGGGCATATCCGAAATTTTGTACCTTTTTTCACAATTTCTTTTAAACTTGAATTTTGTACGATATCTAAATTACCTGTAAATACATGTTTGTGGTATGCATCAACAAAATGTGAATATTTACTGTTAGACATACCATCACAATTTTGATTCGCTGCGATATCTTCAAGAGTAATTGAAACCAGAAATTGCTTGTAATTCATGATACTTTGTCCAATATTGTTACCATATTTATAGGAAATGATGTGGAGGGTGAGGGGTCTTTTATTTTGCAATCCTTGGGAATCATGTTACGAACAAATTTCAATTTGAAAAGGGACTGAATGTTTAGTGAATCAATAATTTTGTATTTGAAAGGAATGCTGCAAAACATTTGATCTAATTTTTTCTTATCAGACTCTGGTTTTCGAATAGTTGTTGTGTAAGCGTACACAATTTCACAAAAACTTTGCGGAAATGTGTGTTCTGAATCAGTAAGACCCAAATATTCATTAATTTTTGTTATGTCTCGAAATGATAGTGCTTTAAGAGCTGTATGTAATTGATCAATGCCATTGTGGCACCAGATGGCACGTTGGTATTGTGCCCTTTTCACATGTTGCTCAAATGCATCCTCAGTGGGCGGTAGTTGAGCAGCTGATCGGTCTGTGGTGGAAGCAATCATATATCGTAGCTTTTCCAAAGTAGTTTTGAAATCAGTCCCTTTTCCTGTGTTGAGAGCTTTGCTACATAAAACAGGTATTGTGATTTAGCTTGGCTGGGGTGGTTACTTGAATGGCGGTTCCAGGTTCATGATTTTAGGCTCACGGTACAAAATTATCTAACCTTCAAATACATTAAACGTGGGTGTTCTTACCAGGTCCAAGCTTCATTTTAGAAAATAATCCAGTTCACCATGTGTATATTATCAATCATGCAACGCATTTTGACAATATGCTCAGTCATTCTCAATAACACTGATAATGAGACAATCACAGAAATGTGTCTAGATTTGTGCTTTCTGGTGCCTCTACAACACAACACATAAATTATGAAATCCTAATTTGAAAATGACCTCATTTGCATACATTTAATGATAGGGTTTCTAAATTGTCTTCACTTCATTTTTTTTCCCGTAATATATATGCTAAATTTGCTCAAATTCCAACAATGCGTTCTGGAGAAAGCACTTTTGCACAAGCTAGCCAGACCAGACAACCCATAAACATAGTGCCCCCCTCCCCCCCGTAGCGGACCCATAAAATTTCAGTAAAGCTGTGAACAAAAAATGTTGATAAGACGATTGGGATTCTATGTTCTATATGATTTGAAGCACTTTTCAAGGAAATGTATTTGCATTGGTACAGCACATAATGTGTGATATACATCTCCAGAATGGCTTCAAAAACCCCAACATCTGAAGCCTAATTTGCATACATGTAATGGTGTCCACTTCATATACTCCAGTAAATTTGGTATCAGTATATCCCTGGAAGTAAATTACCTTCATCATTTAACATTTACCCCCATTTTTGGTAATTTGGCAACTGCAGCAAACAACATCAACAAATAGAGGTATTTATATAGCCTAATGGATGACAAAATTTTGCATATAATTATAATAATAATGATGTTATTCAAATAACTTTTTAAAAACTTCATGCCTGTTGAAAGAGTAAGGTTAGTGCTACCTTCTGATGAAATGTGGAGTGCTTATCTACAAAATTAAGGCAGATATTAAAAAATTAGTGAAAAGTAGTCATTTTCCAAAAAAAAATAGAGGTTGCCATAGAAACGGGCGTGTAAACATACCAAAAAACGCTTTTTGGACTCCACAACCTATTTTTCTGCAAAGAGGAGACATGTACGCACATTTTGATATAGGTTGTGTTTTGTTATACCTTTGGTTGGGGTTGCACCTATTTTTAGGGCACTTTTGAAGCATTTGCCGCTAGCCTATATTACCTATTCTACTGCGGGGGATTATGTATTGCTATGCAATACTTGATCTTGTTTAAAGGGACCTTTACTTCGACATTATACGGTCACTTGGGACAAATTACTGATAATGTTTCAAAGAATATTGCATATTATATAAATATTCATACTTTTAGTGGAATTTCTTATTTTAAGCAAAACATGGTGCTGAAAAATAGAACAAATCACTTTTGTTCTTTGAAGTGAATTGAACTGTTGGTAAAACATCTGACTGGTCAGGTATTTTAACTGATGATGTTTATAATGACTTTCATTTGTTAAACCAGGCTAAGTGAAAATCTTAGTTTGATTTTGTTTCCATTCAAAGCATTTTGTTGAATGAAAGTAAAAGAATAGTGCCTTCATGTATGCCTTGATGAGCGCAAGAACAATTTTGCAATAAAATGTTTTGTTTCAAGGAAACGGTCATTGTTTTTCATATTAGTAATGGATACAGTGTGGATTTCTGTAATTACAGTATTTTCGTGTGTAGATTTGCAGTGGAGCAAACATATTTAATATTCAGACAGTGCGTCCATTTGGCATGTTTAAATAATGTAAACACAGTACAATTTTGTTAATTACTGGTAACAGAAAAAGGTATGCGAAATGGAGCTGATCATTCGTACTGGTGGTATCACGATTTGGCATTTTACCATATCTGAATCTTCACTAAATGTACATTGGTATGATTATTTACTTAACATATCATAACAGGTCCCTCGTATGCAAGGAAATTGATTTCCACTGGGACATACACCTCCGTTAAACTAACCCCCTGGCAGGTTTAGAAATCTGGGGCAGTTTAAGCCAATTTACATCATGGATTAAGCTATATTTCCTTCTTGCATACAGATTCTTAAAGCACGTGTAACCTTTTTGCATACGGATTAGACTTTACACCATGGTTGTTCCCTGGAATAAGCTAAACCACAGTTAAACCACCTTTATGCATACAGGCCCAGCTGGTGTCTATCTACCACATAAGATGATTGAGAAGATTATGACGGACAGTATGGATTGTCCTTTTTTTCTAGTCTGGATCTGACATTGGAAAAACTTGCACAGAGTCAGCTGATATGCAGGCCTGCCACCTGCTCAGACCTGGATCCTGATGTCCACATGGTCCTTAACATCTTAGGCGAGTTGGAGCAATCCCGAGCTTTGTTGTATTGCCATGCCTTCAAGAATATGGTTTGGTCCGACATCAACACCACGCTGACCTAGCAACGACCCCATCTGAATTTAACAGTGGTCAGGCCGAATGTAAGCACACACATATATTCATCATATTTAGACCAGACATGGTTGTTTGATGCTGAAACACTGATGTCTGTGCTTCATGACAACTGCCATGAGTCTCATCTGGCAAAGCAACAGGCATTTCTTCAGCAATGCTACCAGGAAAAAGCCCTTTCTTATATAACAGGACAGGATCGTTTTGCAAGAACCACTTTTAGTCTTTGGCAAAGTCCATTAGGCACTGTTGGGGATGTTACCACAGGCACAAATTCATGTACGGTAATTGCTGCTTTCTTTTCAGTCTGCAGGAGATCATTTACATGGACAATTCGCTATAATTGTGCAGGTTGCATGGGCTCAAAGACAGTATCCAGAGTCTTGCCTTTTCAATAAAGGACTTGACTGTAACTAGCTTGAACCAAAGGTGATCTGTCTGGCCTTACAGAGTTTTCCAGCAGGACCTGTCTTGCAAGCATGTCCTTGGTCGTTCAGACAATAAGACAGGAGTCACTTACGTGAACAAATAGGAGGGGGTGGGGGTACTTAGTTAGCACTCCTCTTACACTTCACCAAAACACTCCTGCTTTGTTGTTCACACATGGGCATAGGGCTTCATGTCAGCATGCAGTGGAAGTCCTCAATGTGAAGGCCAACCTGCTCTGGCACTGTTATCAGGTGATCAGACAACACTGGTCAGTATACCTGCTGATTGCTAGGTCTTTATGGGACCTTGGAGAGACCCCTCACATACAACTTTTTGCTATGAAGGACATTCGGATGTTACCGACGTTTGTCTCTCTGATTCAGGATGAACAAATCCAGATGGGGGATACCCTCTCCAAAAGTTGGGAGAATATGTGGAGGTTACCATATCCTTCAACATCTGGTCCCAGATATTTTGGAAAAGGTCAGCACAGAAAGGTGGAACACATGATAACCCCTTGGTGGCCTAAGAGGCCATGGATGATGCAGATTATTGAGCTTAGCCCTGGGGCTTCCGTGAGCTCCCTGAGCATGGTAAACTCTATTGTGACAACCCAGGACTGGCATATTTCACCAAGACATAGCTGTTCTTCATCTACCGACTTGGCAATCGTCAGGAAAAGCATTGCAAATGCAGGATTCTCGCCCAAGATGGTGATATAGGGAGCATGGTCCTAACCCCCTGCCACTTACTTAAATGTGTATGATGCCATGTGGCCTGTGTTTACAGAGTGGTGTTCGAAACAGGTGCTGAATATATAACTTGGAAGACCTCCATTCAGAAAACATTTGGACAGAAAACGTTTTGATCTACCTTTTGGCCAAAGGTATGGAGGTTTGCACAATAACTGGCTATAGGTCTGTAATTTCTTCCTCTCAAGATGTAGAAGGTACCAAAATCTGCTAAAGCATGGTACTGTCTCGGCTTATTCAAAGCTTATTCATTGACTAGCTTTTAAAACTTAGCATCTTTCCTTATCGGGACTGATCAGTGGTTAAAGTTGGTTGGGTCTTTGGTTTTTGAATCTAAGAACATAAACTGACTTGATTTAAATTATTTGTCCTATGAGTCAGCATTCTTTCAGGCTAGTTGAGGCGAATGTCAAGCTCTTAACCATCCTAAGCTACGTTGATAAGAGGAACACGCAAAGTATTTTTGCATCATAACCCTTTTGTTCATGATTAATTGCATTTGTGTCTTTTTGTCAAGAACCACTTCCGAGTTGTTATTCTGCAGTCCGAATTCTTTACTCTCAATAAACTAATCTGTCACTGTCTAACCTATATACATGTGGAAGTACTAGAAACTAGATTATTCCGATCATAAGCCATCACTGATAAAAAAATCTTCCCTCTCCCAACCTCCTTCTTTGGTACTTCAACCATCTTGTATTTATGGCAGGGTTTGGAATTTTCAAATGGCGAAACATCTTTGACCTAATAAAGGTCAAATGTACAGTACATGAATGTGCATTGCTAGAGAATCTACATTTTGGGCCAACATGGTTAATATTAGATCATAACTGACCAAAATGCAGCTAAATGCAAGTATAATACTGTGGATATTTATATCGAGAATGACTTTGATCTCTGACACCGAAAAGTCATTTGCGTATTTGCTTACATCGGCCATGAATTGTCCTGTGTAATAAAGTTAATATCGTATAAATCAATTGTAACTTTTTGAAATACAGGCAAAGGTGTGTTTTGTAGTCATGATACCCATTAATTAGATCGAGGTTAAAAATTCAATACATCTCATGAAAGGAAATTAGCATGAGTTTATATATTGGCCCTTAGTGTTCCAAAGGTTATTGGCAATTAAGAGTTTTGACTTCTAAAATATTGACAAAAATTAAATACGTGACAATTCAAATATCAGGTAAAAAAACTTTACTATACAAATGAAACCTGGTAGAATAATGACTCGCAGGCCCATGCGTCTCTGAGATTCCGCGCATACATTTTTTGCATGCTCCCCCCCAAATAAAAAAACGAAAATAATAACAGGAAAATTAAAAAACAAAAACAAATGAAAACACCCATCCGCAACAAAACACAAACAAAGAAACAAACAAACACGAAATAAAAACAAAAAGAAAAAAGAAAACAAACAATAAAACAAAAGCAAAAAAGGAAAACAAACAAACCAAAACAAAACAAAACACAAAAAAACAACAACAACACCCAAAACAGCATAACCTGGGCCCTCAGACTAGATGGGGTAAGTCCTACTTGTTTTTCGCTTGGTATTTTTGGAAGGGGGAGGAGTGTGTTTGTTTGCTTTTTTGGGGTGGGTGGGTGGGTGGGTAGTTTTTTTTAATATTTTTATTTTTATTTTGGTGCGCCCGGATTCCAGGTATCCACAAAGCACAATATCATGTACGACAGTTGAATATTTTCGAATTATTTGGGAAAAAAAGGCATCATGGTCGACAGTTCGGAGAAAAACTAGGTGAAAGTCACTTATTAATTATCAGGTGCACAACTTCAGTAAAAGTCACACCATTTGATGCAACGACACCTCGACATCCTTGCAGTTTCTCAGATTCAATGTGTGCATTTTTTTTTCTTCAAATGGCAATATGATTTTGACCTTCAACTCTCACCCTATATGTGACTATAAGCAAAACATGCTGAGGGCACCAAGCCTTCCGCATATGGTTTGTTCGACCGGATCGAATTGTACGTTTTCGAGTTATGTTAAAAAATCTAGAATAAACAGCATGACCCGAATTCTAGGAATGGGATTTTGCAGTCCTTAAGGGTAGTCAACTCCAAAGATATAGGTCATTGGCGAATTTACCAAATGTACAAATATGGGGCATAAATGGTATAAGCCTTTTTCTCCCCCAACCCCACCATATATGGAGGAGGCTTAATTACCACTTGCATGAAAACCCGCCACTACTTTCGGACCTGTATCCACTATCGGGGCAACCTTCTCACCCAAGGTCCAACTTTTGCACACCAGGGGGTCGTGGCGGGACTTTCTAGTGCTGCTGCTGAAATAGTAGCCTCAGGACGATTTCAGTGTCTGATACAAAATCCCTACTCTTCGGCCCACCGCTGGCGAAAACTGGTATCTGTATTGGTTTAAACATATCTTATTTCACCAAGTAAAAAGGGATGGGACAAATAGTGCAGAACACTTATATAGACCCCCTCAGTGTACATCAAATGAATGTAACAATTTAATCAACGAGATGGTGGATAATATATTCACTATGTACAGTGTCCTGTACAGTAATGCTGACTTATGGTATTAATGCAATGGATTCACAGAATACATTTATGCAACAGGTGTGATGAAACTTTTCATAAACACACTGACAAGTTAGGAACGCTTAGTCTGAATGAAGAATTCATGGACTGTTCTAAATAAGTGAATTTTTACACTCTCTGGTTGGCTCGGGTTACATAGCAGGTTATTGATGTTAGGGTTGATGTGTTTAGGTAACTGACTTGCAAGTGTTGCTCGAGCACGAGAAAAACGGTTGCATGCAAGAAGGTAATGCCTTGTGGTTTTTCTGACGTAACCACAGGAACACTGGGGAGAGACTATTAGATTGTGCCTGAACAGGTGGTCGTTCAATGAACTAGAGGACGTGCAGAGTCGAGCGTGCAGTACCTGACCTCTTCGAGAGCCGCAGTAGAAGTGACTTGGAACCTTTGAGGTGGAATTGTTCAGCTTAGTATTAAATGAGGAGATACTTCTTGCGTTCCTGGTACTAAAACCCAGATAATTTATTGTGCTATTCTGGCCGGAAAAAATATTTTTGTCTCATCATAGCTCTATACAGAGGTACCGGAATATCATTTCCATTTCTCAAATTATAGGTCATTGGAGTGTTCGTGGGGAGGCGAATGCTTAGATATAATGGAGATAACCCATTGACAATTTTGTATATAAATATCGATTTGTGCTTTCCCTTCGCTACGCTAAAGTCTCCCTTTTAGTCTTTTTTTAAGTGTGCCTGAAGCGTGACGTGTAACGTAAGTCACTACCCGTGCATCCGCCAGGTTTACACGCTGTGACATTGAACTTAAATGGTCAGTGCAGCCGTGGCAGAGTACGTCAGCATATTCCATATCAAGTCGTATGTAAGTAAAACAATTTTTCAAGTGTTTTTTTGTTTAAGAAATAAATCAGTTTGCGCAGACAATCTACTCTTTTCATCGCCAAAACATAAATCGAATGTTTATAACTTTATGTGGAACATTACACCTAAACGCCTGTGATGCTCAAGTTCCTCAATTTTGTGACCGTTCAAATACACAGGTAAATAATTTGGTTTGGATTTGCTGATCTTCAGCAATCCAGTTTCACTTTCATTAATTTTTATAAACCACCGATTGACCCATGTAGATATTGCTCCGAGGTCACCATTCAGGGTCATTGTGGCTATGTCTTCATACCCATGATCAACAGTTAGGAACAATGATGTGTCGCCCGCGAACATGCGAATCTTAGATTTAACTATGGCTGCCAAATCATTTATGTAAATTAAAAAGTACAAAGGGCCAAGGACATACCTGGGGTACACCTGCTCTAATATTTCTCCATGTGGAAGATTGGCCTTTAACAACTACTCTTTGTTTACGATTTTGTAAGTAATTTTGGAACAAAGACAACAATTTCCTTTCTATGCCAAATTGTGTGAGCTTCTGGATTAAACCTTTATGCTAAACTCTATCAAAAGAACGCCTGAGATCACAAAATAAATAAATAAAAAAATAAATAGATAAATAGATAGCTAGATAGATAGATAGACAGACAGACAGACAGACAAACAAACAAATAAATAAATAAATAAATAAATAAATAAATAAATAAATAAATAAATAAATAAATAAGTAAGTAAGTAAGTAAATAAATGAATAAAGAAAGAAAGAAAGAAAGAAAGAAAGAAAGAAAGAAAGAAAGAAATAACATCCTTTCCCTCATCAATAGCCTCGCATATTAAATCGTATACTTCAAGTAGTCGGCACACAGAATAGTCACCTGGTGAATATGCAGATTGCCAGCGGATAAGTAAGTTAATCGAAAAACAAGAATTATGTACAAGATTAAAAACATATTGCTCAAAAAACTTTCCCAAAACAACTGAAGAGTGAAATAGCTCTATAGTTTCCATTGTACTGTTTAGAACTCTTCTTATGGAATGGCGAGATGTATGGCTCTTTCTATTTGTCAGGGAAAATAGATTCGTCAGACATCTTTTGAAAATAATACACAAGACTTTTGCTGTAGGCTTAGCTGTGAATTTTATTTGGTATTTATCCCATCAGGTCCATTTGCTTTTCCTACTTCCAAACAAGAGAGGATATCCAAAATTTGAGATTCAGTAATTGGCATGTCGGGGAGACAAGCTTGGGTTTGAAAGTCAATTTCTGGCAAGGTAGCGTCATCATCTTCCTCTGAACAAAGACCGATGAAATATATGTTAACCAGTTCAGCTTTTGCCGGGCTGGTTGATACAATATCATTACCTTCTACAAGAGGCGGATAGCTGAACGATTTACTGCCCTTGTCACACATGAGTTGCTTTACGAATTTCCACCACAATTTTGGATTACACTGACCATCATTTTCTATTTTATTGACAAGACTGTCACTGTACTGTTGTTTCGCTTTCCTCAAGTCATTAATGACCTCGTTCCTGGCCTTTTTATATAGTGACCACAGTTCGGAAGTATCCTTTAGTTTTGCTTTTCGGAAGATACCATTTCTCATTTGCCTTCTCAAATCGTTTGATAACCAGGGAGGATCATTCGGTGTGACTGTTATATCTGTGGTAGGTATATACTTTTCCACCACAGTAGTGAAAAAATCACTCCCTTTTTGTAACCATTTCATTGACGTTACTGCATTGTAGGAAAAACGTATCCCAATCTATGGATACCAGCTCTACGTTAAGACCATCATAATCTCCCTGGTCATAAATCCAAATTTTTCTCTTAAAGACTTTATCAGTACTAACTTTAAAATTTACCAAGCAAAATACACTATTATGGTCACCAAAGTCGACAGCTGTTTTACCAGCAGAAGATATTAAGTCGGGGACGATGGTGGCAATGATATCGAGACAAATGGAGGAGGTAGCAGTAATACGTGTGGGAGCAGTGATGAGTTGTGTCAGGTTGAGGGCATCTAGTTTAATCTGCAGTTTGTTGTTGGGCTTTAATTGGTCTAATGGATCCTGAAAACCGTGTATAAGTAGATCATCTGATGTGATTGGATCACTGAGCCACGATTCAGTAGCATCTATTATGCCATGATCGAGTGCTTCAATCACTAACACATCGATTTCATTTCGAAGACTTTGTATGTTTATATGCATCAAAGAAAAAATTCGTTTTGTTCGGTTGGTTTGAACTCCAAATGGGATTCAAGGAACATTGACACCAGTTGAGTTGAAATCCCTTAACAGAGAGATTCTCTCAGAAGAGGGCCGGGGATTTTTTTCCACGTCCCCATAGTGATTCATCAGTACTGAATAGCAATATATGTATTCAAACATAATCACCCCAATAAATAGTCGAGAAATCACCATATGTTTGTACTTAAATGACATAGTATATAAAGTATATGCAATGTTGAGAGCAGCCGTGGTTGTAGAACCAGGCAAGCTAGTTATGACTGAAAATACTCCCACTTAAAGACATGTTATATTGTTATCGTGTAACGTGAATTGGTACTGTGCCACTGGTTCAGAAAAAATGGCCAAATAAAATCTCAATCCAACAATAAGAGCAACGTTAATTGCAGTAAAAGGCAGGGATTCATGAACCAAACGTTACCTATTTCTTTACCACAAAAAGATACAAGTGCCCTTATGATGAATCATTTTCAAAGAAGACTCACATATACAGTAATATTGAAATACATTAAATCACATTTATCTCGGAAATCCGTTTTGAAAAGAAAGCGCAATATTGGTCTTGTAATTCATATATCAGTACACTGTCAATTATTTTGGATTTCAGTCGGAACTATATTGGGGTTCATTTCAATGCCTGTCAGATTTTTCCTGGCGGAAAGACGCTTCTATAAAATAGTTCAAGGTAGAGTTGAATCATATGCATGCCTCAGAGATTGTGCCTATATGGCTTTCCCAACGGCGTGTGGTGGCTCCATCTACCAGGAGACAGCAGAATCTCTTGCCGTGACATTCCAAACCTGGGCACATCATAAAAATCAACAAAATATTAGTCAGATGATTTAGTACACCAGTATTACACAAATCGAATTCAACGTATCAAAAGTGACCGCTGCAGGAAGATCACAATACACAAACGCAACATGCTGGCTTAAAGGACAAATGCCAAGGAGCTTTTTGCTGGCATCATTGTTTGTTTCGTCTATCAAGAACTGATTATACATGAGGACTGGCATCTCTACATGTCTAACAACGTCTGGGATTAATATTGCGGTTTAAATATTGACATTATAGAGTCCCTTTTCGTGTCGGTCCCAGTGCATAGAAGCATAAGAATATAAAGAATCATTACCAAAATATGACCACAAATATATTTACTCCAATGATTACCCTATAAAAAATTAAACTTTTTCAGGGAAAAGTTTTTGACTGACTCACAAACTGTACTCAGCGTATGTCTGATGCATTGCGCTCGAAGCGCCCCCGGGAAGGTTGTTGACCTGGATCATTATATTCTATGGGACTATAGGCATTCTGGCACTTAAATTGGCAGGTTTTTCTGCAAAGAATATTAATATAGTATTCATTTGATAAATCAGAGAAGTTCATCTTAAGTGCGTCGACTTAAGTCGCAGTTGGCAGTGAAAGAGTGTAAATACCATAATAACCTTTTGGCAAAATGAAGAAAATGCCTGATAAATTAATGACAAACTATTGGAATTTTCAAATGGGGTGGTGGTCTCCTACTCATGTAAGCACATATAAACAGGTGATTAGTGCATTAACATGTTTCTTTTACGCGTACATTACCCTTGCCAGTACTAGCGGGCTAAACGGAATGGGGCAAAGTTAGTGACGGAATTAAGCTAATTTCTCTTTTGATAATAAGTTAAAAGGGGCGAAAATTACATATTTAATTAATTCACTTATAGCCGGCAATAGTAGGTTCCATACATTGCACACATTTGCATTCATGTTTTCCACTAAAACAATCCAAAAAGTCTGGCTTAACGGTGGATGCACAGGCCCCTATCTCTAAATGGTCACACCATAAGAGGCCCAACGATGCTGCAATGGCTGTTGCATTATGGTTCTACTTAGTTTTAATGGCAGAGGAATTAAGAATATAAGCTACTCTGAGTGCAAACACACAATTTTGCTCTTAGCTTCAAAGTTTTCAATTTCCATTATGTATTCGCCATGAAAGTTCCCACAGCGGCAATCCTGCAGCTAAGTCATGAAATAACCAGAATGATATAGCCATTGTTGAAGATTTATATTAATTCCATTGAACATTTTTCTTATATTGACCAAAACATATGAGCAAGTTTGGTAATATTTCGATCCATAAGGAATGCTGATTATAATTGTAAGTGTACTTCCTACAAGTGCCACGCTCTTTTTGTTCAGAAAAAAAAACAATGCAAAACAAAACACACGCATATACAAACACACAGAAGGTAATTTGGCCACCATAAGTTTGTGCATAGCTAAAAAGGGCGAGACTGTAAATGCCTACTGGTTGTGGATGAACTATGATAACTTGTCCACTCAAGTTGGTCATCCGACTCTGTCTCAGTCAGTTTCACCGCTATTTTCATATTCATGTCCGACCTCTCCTGGCTGTTCAATAAATAAATGGTCATAAGTCTGAGTTGAAATGACTTTTAGGACAAAAATTCACAGTTTACGTATTCTCTTTACTCTTCATTCACTAGCAAAATACCTCGGTTGCAGATTCTGCGGCGCATGCAGCGGCAGAAAGCGATGACCGGCGACACTACATGTGGCAAAGACAGTCTAACACTGGTTGCCCCTGAAATTCAATTAACACTTTTCGAGCTGAGCGGCAGACAGCGTTACTGAGCGGTAGACTGCGTTGGCCAGCAGCAGAGACCGTTTCGCCGCTGTCGTCCACTTTTTGCTGCTGGACTGTGCTACTAAGTGCAATGTACAACATGTAAAATATGAATCCATGTGAACAGGATGGAAAGGGGTCAATGTCTAGCTGTTCGGTGAATGCACGCTACACCCTAATTAACTTTCTTTGACTCATTTTGATCCATTTGCTCACCTACAGGTATTCTCAATTAACTTCAAATTTCAATCATTCGTGGCTATCAATTTACCTTTAATCTCATGATTCTTGCATTTAAACAGCAATTAGAGGCAAGCAACTCTGTAATTACTACACAAAGTATGTATTTATTGAGTAAAAGCCATATATATATATATATATATATATATATATATATATATATATATATATATATATATATATATATATATATGACTAGCTAAACAGTCATGTAAGGCAAATTGGTCTATGCTTATGCAAACATGAATCTGTAGCTATACCATAGCCACACCAGAACACACATCTGTGATCTGTGTATTATTAATTAAATACACGGATTATATATATATATATATATATATATATATATATATATATATATATATATATATATATATATATATATATATACATATATATGGTCATAGCATGCAAATTTACATTATATAGGCACAGTACTAAGTGGCAGGTGTATGTGGACAATCATCTGAGGAGCTACCTACTTTTATGACCACATTTCTCGGTCAGCAGCCAACCTGTTGGTAATAATCTTGAAGAATTGGTGTGCCAGGTACATGTGTCTTTTGTAGTTATTCAGGAATGAGAAACAAATGCCAATGGAACAAGCTGATTCTGAACTACTGAAGTATTTTCAGATTTTCAGAATAAGCGAGCTTGTTCAGCTCCAGCCAACCGTTGTAGTTGTAACCAAACTGTTTGTGTTATTCCTTCAACCTCATGTTCCAAAATTCTCTCAACCAAGCCAAAATCTTTATCCATTGTATTTAGTCCAGTTTTGAGCTTTTGACATGCACTATTTTTAAAAATGAAAACATAAGTTTGTTAATTTGTTGTTATGTTTGTTCCTCTGTACCTCACTTTCCCAATACCTCCTGTAACGGGATTCCAATATACTAATTCTAAAGTTTGCCCATCTGTTTGCGTTCAAATTCATGCTTAAATACAGGTGTTATGAGAGTAAAACTGAATTGATAGGCATGAATGATTCCAAAATGAAGTTATTTGCATACGGGTGAGCGAATGGATCAAAAACAGTGAATGAAAGGAAATTGATGTTTTATGTACAATTACTGAACAGCTAGACATTCATCCCTTTCCATCCAGTTCGCCTGTATTCATATTTTACATGTCATACAATAGGAGATATGCATATTAAGTTCACGCCCCAACTGCATACCTAATTGCCTAGTCTCGTTTGATGAGATATGGCGAGATACGGGTCGGTACGTGTGGGGACCAGAGGGATATTACTAATATTTTAGAAATACAGAATATTTATTAAAGGCGTGTGGACATTTTTCTTCAATATTGCTCGGGAAGTACTAGAATAATACCAGTTTGGCATTTCTGAACTTAAATTTCTCAACATTTGCCAATTTTGTGAGAAATGATCATATGGCCTGTCTGTGACAGTGGTGCAACCCCCACGTCCCCCGTGTTTGCCAGGTGTCAAACCCGTGCTTCATGGCGGGAAATTAATATGTACACTGCGTATTTATTTAGTAGAACAGAGAAGGAGCCAGCGGCATAGAGCGTTTGTGAGCGGCAGACAGTAGCACACAGCGGCGAAAGGGTCTCTGCTGCTGGCTATTATAAACGCAGTCTGCCGCTGGCTAAGGCATTCTACCGCTCAGTAACGCTGTCTGCTGCTGAGCTTTAAAGATGTTAACTGGATTCAGCGACAGCCAGCGTTATTCAGCGGCAGTGCCGCTGGCTTAAGGCTCAATTACACAGAAGAGCGGTAATGGAAAGCGGATAGTGGATACCGGTATTTCCGCGCGGATTTTAAATTACACTGAGAGCAGTACATCGCGAGGAATTACAAGGTTGTACCTTTAAAGTTGTATAGCCCGTCGGGCCAGTAATATATTTGTGTGTGAATAGCCTTCTGAAAGTCTGACTATTAATTTAAGCAATACAATACAAACTAAATGTTTAAAATGATAGGTCATTCTTCTATATCTGCCGACTGAAATAGATCGGACTCAGATTATTTCACGACCCAAATTCCGATCTATATGGACCACACGTTCACTATACTACACATGTATTTGGGACTTTTGTGCACTCCGCAATAATTACCTGACATGTCCACCTTTGAACCAGCGAGTTTCCACACATCCTGCATTTTTATACCTTTCAGCCATTAGGTCGTATAATTGACAATTTTTTGCACTTTCAAAATCATGTTTCTCATGATGACCATGTTGGTTGCACAGATTTCTCTTTCGACACGTGGAGATGATGCCTACAAAAAACGGTTCTGATTGACTGAAATCTTCATGTTCCCGCGCAATACGCAGCAAAATTCGATTGGATTTCGATTTGGAGCGGTTAAGCGCTGTATCGCTTGACCGTTCCGCTGTCAGTTTAATTGTATCTAAGGAAAACCACGTATCTTAATTATTCTGTTCTTTTTTTTTTTTTTTTTTTTTTTTTTTTAATTTTTATTATTATTTTTTTTTTTTTGGTTTGTTTTTTGTTTGGCCATATCTCAACACACTTTGTATTCTGCATGAAAACACTTCTGGTGCTACTTGATCTTACCTTGCTTAACAGATGGCGATGCCATTTTTTTTATTTTATTTTATTTTTTATTATTTTATTTTATTTTTTTGTATAATTTTGCTATTTCGAATTCTCTACACCATACTCACACGGTGTGGAAATGTTCCTTGTGGAAGAGGCTGACAATGTTGGCCATTAAGTGACATTGCTGTGGATCCTTGATTTTTTAACAGTTGACTCTTTTACCAGTTTGGGCATTTATTGGTTGGTTTAAACATATTTTATTTGTAAATGCAATTGGTTGACAGCCTCACCAGCCTATATAAGGGCCTTTTGTATTTATTGGTTGATTCATAGATGTCCATATATTATGTAAGTTAGTCGGAAATGCAATGGTAATTTAAATTTTAAACTTCTTCAAAACTGTCAGCCTAGCCTGATTCATTTCCAAACTGAAGATGAACCTTGGGTCGGTGGGTAGGTCGTAGGTCACCGCTGAATTTCTTCAAATGGTCTCGCTTACTTAATCTGAACAGGTGCTGCCCCCACAGCTCCCTACTTTTATCAGCCGCCATCCCTATGCAGGTTAATCTTAACGATGCCGAATACCAGATATTGCTCAATATTTCCATAGATTATTATATCAGAGTAATACACATTCAATGACGTAATAAAAGCCAAACGAAAGAAAAAGAAAGAAATTCAGATTTTTGAAAAGCAAAAGCGCGGTGATCACTGTCTATAGACAACACAAAGTCCATCTAACTGTTAACCATTCGATGTTTATGTGCATCAAAAGCTGTTGAACGGTAACGACTGTAACAATTCAAATAAACAAAGCTAAACAATTTCCATTTCTCGAAAGGCGATCAACGACAGAGTGGATCGAGGTCACAAACTGCTGACTCACTATATTCACCGAACATATAATACTAACATGCTATGTTTGTCACGTTGGGGCGCGACAGCTGCAATCTCTGTTAAGTCAAGCTACACAACGCTAGTCGAAAGATCAGGACACACAGTATGGTTGAAACATGTATCAAAGTTTGGGTTCAGGACTCTCAACACTGGATTCCTATGTTGAACTAGCGCCACGTGAACAAACGAGAACAAAAGCCCACAAAGTCTTGTCGCTGGCAGAGTGTCTGACACTGACAGGGAGACATGATCAGATAATGTGATACGTAGGTTACTTCTCATGTGTCAGATTTACAAGCTTAACTCACTCCACCCGATCGTCATTTAAATATGGGAGCGTACATTAAACTTGGCAATATGTTTTCCTCTCAAAAGTATATTTCACGAAGGGCTTGCTCGATATTGTATATGTGTCTTTTTGCCCATAGTCAATACCCTATTCTACAGTCCGAACTCTTTACTCTCCATAAGCTAACCTGTCCCTGTCTAACCTATATACATATGGAATTACCATTGTCCATATTGCACACGTTCCTCTGTAAAATTTTGACATAGGCTGCATCAGCCCAAATAAATCAAAGGGTCTTCAGCGGGTAAGTACCCAACATGTTTCGGAGCCTGTTACCCGTGTATCAGCCCAAATAAATTAAAGGGTCTTCAGCGGGTAACTACTCAACATGTTTCGGAGCCTTTTATCCGTATATAAAATAGCACAATGTAAGAACTATTCATTGCTAAAATACAAGAATAAATTTCTTTAGCTTCTTCTCTGAATCATACATAACAACAGGCCTCCCAACCCAAATATTTTTCTTCTGCTCAGTCCTCAAAAATACACTTACTGGTGTTATTCATGAAGCATGGTATATTGCACACAGACTTCCAGCGCCAAACAAAACACATGTAAAGTAAGATATTATTACTTTTGGTTCATTAGGAGGAAGCGTTACTATACTAGGCTTATATGTGTGGTATTCCTTTAGGTCAGCAAAAGGCATAATTCACTACAAAACTGCATCAAGGGATAGATTAGGCGAGAAGAAACCATTAATCAACAGGGGCCATAACTTGATTCAAAGTACAGTGGCTCTTCACCATACTCTAGTCCTTCGAGACCAGACTGTGCCCGCTCCTTCTGTAGCAGCAATTGGATTGCATGGCTCATCATTCCAACCTAGTTCTGCAAGTGGAAATAATACGTTGATACTCTCGCCAGTGATTCCGTGAAGCTACTTTCTTTCATTATTTGTGGAAGATAAAATTGAGTTGCAATGAAATTATCTTTCAATAAAATAAATGTCAGGGTTGACCTGTAAGGTAATAATCTGTTCCAGAGAAAGTCAGCCGTTATACAATAGAGTGGCTTTGGCCGGTGGCGACTGCAGCAAGCTCTCATTGGCA
The DNA here is from genome assembly GCA_964020975.1 of Hermodice carunculata. NCBI lineage: Eukaryota > Metazoa > Annelida > Polychaeta > Eunicida > Amphinomidae > Hermodice > Hermodice carunculata. The sequence goes on from OZ026619.1 coordinate 69,188,383, forward strand.
TAATTATCGTTGCCACATTTGAATTCGCAGTCGACGCTTTTTAGCCAAAGATGAAAGCTTACTAAGTTATCCTTGCTTGATTTCCATCGCAACACAGTCTACGGTTGCACCGTCATGGCCATAAACCAGTTGGAGGAAAATACGGCTCATAAAATACTGCGTGATCTTGGCGTACAAGTTCCCAATTAACGGATGTTTAAAAATAAATTGAATACTGTGATGCTATGTAAGTACTTCAGTTTTCGAAGCATAAGATGCTTGCAGAATGTTTTAAGTAAAACTGTGATAACAAAAATTCAGAATACTGCTATGCGTACACGAAAAGTGTAAACTGACTTTATGCAGGTTTTATCTAATTCAAATCGAGGTTAAATAACAGTTTTTCTTACAGGACTTTTCGGAACTAATATTTGGATACATTTTCTAACACAAACTTTCCTTTCAAATTTCAATACTTAAACACCAAGCCTTAACCAAGAAGGACAGATATTTATCGATTTATGAAGACAGATTAGTCGTACACATTAAGGACATTTGGGTATAAAACGACATTGGATTGGCCTAGCAGGACAATCACTGAGTAACAGGATACTGCAAATCGAGATTTATATAACAATGTCAATAAATATATGTATTCACATGCACAGTTATATCAATAGCCTATGAAAGGCTGGCAATTTCCGCAATAGCTGTCTGATCTGTTGTCACTGTTGTGGCTGATCATGATCGATTGTTCCAATGAATGACAATATGGCTTATTTCCCGAATGCCTGTATAAACGAACAAAGAATGTTTCGAGCAAAATAATATCAAATGATATATCTGAATGTAACAATGGTTCACTGCGATGTGCTGACTGTTTCAAAGTCCCGTTTATCTATGGCAGTGGTCACTGAAGTTGTACAGAACCTTACATGGATAAGAGTGAGCGATCGCTGTTGGTGGAGAAAATCACGAGTAATCGAAGGTCAGTCATGATTTACCCACCAACAGCGATCCATATACACAATCAACAGTATGAACCTTATGTACATATCAATCCTAAGAGCTACTCTGCAACTGCCATTTAGCATCAAGCAGTTCCAACCTTTTCAGTAGCCTGCATTAAGGGCATTTATTCTTCCCCAGTTGGCTAATTTTATTGAAGAACAATTTGATAAAATCCACAGGTACCCTGTTCCACTTAACTCGTCCAATTTAACCATGCGTTGTTAACGTTGGCTTGCCTTTGAGGTAAGTAAATATATATTTTCTTGCTGTGAAAGCTTGTATACATTTGCACACACTGGAAGGTGCCTCTATATTTTGTAGTAAGAGATAGGATAAAATTTTATGACTTAAATTTAACCTAACTCAAAATCTGATTGTTACTCCAATGTAAAAATGATATCAAGAAAGTGAAGACGTTCCTGTACTTCTGATCAGCACGGCAATGCGCTGGTTAAATTGAGTGGCTGAAATGGTATTTATCATGGTTTCATATTTATCTACGCCCCTGAAAAACATAAGAAAAATACTCTATGCAATCCTACAACGGATTCGTGACCCTATCAAGAAAACAATTGGATGGTGCCAAGCAAAATCATGATTTCTGTAGGTCGAGATAATGTGTAGGTGGAAAAAAACATCAAATGATAACGTTACTTTACCGCCATGTGTTTGCAAATGAGTGTTCTATCATAATACAGTTTATGTGATAGTAAACTTGTAGTTACGGTTTAGAATTTTAATAGCCGTACAGCCATTCCTGTTGCTGTGTCCATTCACCAAAGGTTTGCCAGCACCTATCCTGTATCTCTAATTTATTTATAATGAAACACAAGTATTATCGACTAAACCTGGCCGTAGGTGTAACCTTGTTTGCCCAGACCTGGGCGTAGGTGTTACCTTATTTGCTTTTGCTCAGTTACTCTATCAAGTCAGCTGCACACAACTTCAACGATGCACACGCAGGAGTAACGTTATATTCATTAATGATTTTTAATATTCCTTTTTATGGGTACACTACTTCCAATCAATGTTGCCCAAACGTCCATACGTATATAGCCTTCCTCACTAGCCTAATATGTTCCAGCAGAATATTTTCCTTGATAAATTGTGTGGAACTCAGGTGTTACTGTATATTAAAAATTGCGCGCTTGCGGTAAAAAGGCAGGTGTACGGACGAAACTGTGTAACTGGGCATGTATGGCCCTTAAGCAAGGGATGTCGTGGTGAATTCATAGCCTACTTCCGCCTTAAACATCGCTGTTCAAAGACACCTGTTCACCATGCAAAAAGTAACCAGAAAAGGGCAGTAACCTCAGTCCCCATGTCTTGTTTTCATCATTCATTGGATCCACACTAACAGAAATGTATATTTCCGTGTCTGAATTTTGGAAAAACTACAGACATCTTCATTTATTCAGACAATCTTTAAAATCCCATACTATTGGTGTGGTCCTGCAAACAGTAAAATAAATATACGTTTCCTTTCCACAAAATAATCTAGTAAATACTAAGAAGAAAAGAATGAACTTTAATGCCTGTATTGGCACACTGTCAGCAAAATGATCATGGCAGTGGAATTCTCTTCTAATTCGTTTTTTTTTTTATTTTCTTAAAAAATCAGATGCACATGTTTCTGATAAGTAAAAGCAATTTATCTATTATCACCTGGTAAATATTTTTGTTCACAGTGTGAGCAATTGACAACCTCAGAACAAGTAATCTATATATTGGCATTTCTCATATATTTCGTGATCAAAAAAGTATGAGTAAATTTTAAACTATTTATTCCCACCAAGATTTTTGTGAAGCTGTCATGTTTCACATCATACAGCATACATCGCTGTGCCTGAAATTCACCAGATACCGAAGGACTTGTTCCTTATATGTTTTATAAAATATTTACATATCATTGGTGATATAGCTGTAGCACCCAGTTATCAGCCATACATACTGATGACTGTCTGATCTGTGCTGATTTGTTGATGTTCCGTGCTATCATATAGCCCCAATACTTTATACAAGTCTTAGAGTACTCTGACACATTACATGTACGACGTAATTCCATATCACGGCTACTGTACGACATATATACGGACTGCTCATGCCATAAATGACTCTTTGGTAGTAGGTATACGATCATATAAACTATCGGATATGTAAAACCAATATGCTCAAGTTGAGACGTAATTACCGTGGCTAAAGCCTCTTACACCATTATATTGTAGCTTCTGGAATCATTATCAGATTCGTAGAAGTCTGTGTCATTAAGACATACTTCCTCTAGTAACTCTTCCTCTGTCGGGTTTCCTGGCTCTTTTTGCTCCTCAATACTCTTATCGGTTATTCCTTGGGGTCCCTGTCTCGAGGACCTCTCGGGTTCCTCGTCCTTTCTATCAGATGAGCCTGTATCACTGTCTCCCTCTAGCTCGGATTCTCGTGGTCCCCTGGCCACTGCATAAGCTTGCTCTTCCTCGAAGGAGCTGCCATATTGTCCCTGACAACTGTCACTGAGGGAAAGACGATCCGTTCCCCTCTTTCCGTTTCTCTGTGGGTGGACCAGGGCAACTTTATGCATACCTGACGAAGCACCGGAGCTTTCTGATATCCCTGGGTGCTCATTTTGATCCCGATTCCCGGCCCCTCTCGGTCGGCATTTGTAAATATCTGAGTCAGGAGAACTTAATGATTCTCTGTTTTTCTTGTGATCTGGGTCATGATCCACCGCTCTGTACTTCCCAGCTGGGAAATGATACGTGGATCCATCACCCCTGCCTGCAAGATATAAAGGAAGAACAAGAAGCTAAGTTGTAGCATAAGTGGAATTTCGGACACCAGAATGCAGCATTTGACGATGTTCATTTGCATATATTGCAGGCTTTTTTGCTCAACAACAGCATCAAAGGGATTTGTATGTAAGCAAGTAAAATAACACAAATGGTCGATCTCAAGTTGCCCTCCGGTTCTTAAAAGGATCTGTTGTTGCCTGCATCAATTATCTCCAAGTATAAAAATCTCTTAAGTTACCAAGTATCTTCAACATAAACTGTAATATCTTTCACAACACAGTTTACAACATCTGTATACAATAGGTAACAAATCATCCATAAGGTGGCATCAACACCTTGCCAAAAATGACGAATTACAATGATATCAAATCACACGTCACACATTGGAAATCAATGCAATACAACCCAGAAAAAGTGAAGTGTCTAGCGTTGCAGATCGTTTGGTTAAAAAAGAAGCCAGTGTACGATAGGAGACCTGAGGCAGGAGCCTATTAAAAAAAATAAAACAACAACAACAACAACAACAACAACAACAACAACAACAACAACAACAACAACAACAACAACAACAACAACAATAACCTCCACTTTGTTTTATCCAAGAGGAGCTCGCTAACAGGAAAATGTGTGTGCGTGTTTTAACGAATATGCTGAGCAGATGAGAACTATTATGCAAAGCCTAGAGCAATTAATGTATAACAATTATGGTCCCCTTCAGTGAATATATGTGAAATATAATGGTTTCTGTTATGTCTTATCTTTCTCCACAATAAAACGTCTAATATTTGTATGTGTACAGCTGAACAGCTGAAATCATGATAAACATAAATGGCATAGAAAAACTGTCCTTCTTCTTCGTTATTGAAATTATATATATATATGTATATATATATATTTATATATATATATATATATATATATATATATATATATATATATATATATATATATATATATATATATATTTGTGTGTGTGTGTGTGTGTGTGTTTTCTGTCGGATGGAATATTCAACTTTGAATAATTAAACCAGGTGTGGGTTTTATTGTTCCTAAAATAGGCCGATTTCGCATGTCCCCATTTTTCGGAAATGACAATGTCTGTGATGGGCCTTTCTATTTCCGCTTGGAGGACGCGGTCGTCGCTGGTGCAGGTGATTTCACTGTGAGCTGACGCGAGAGGAGGTAAGCAGCAACAGACAGAATTGAGAGTAGTTCATACCGTGCAGCAAAAGTGAGGAACCTGTATATTTCGAATGTTCCACATATAAATGCATCTTCATCGACAGTTCCGCAGGAACACGGGGGGGGGGGGGGGGGGAGCAATAAGCCCTTTGCTAAATAGATTAGAATTAAGATTATTACATTGCATACGAATGTGACTCGGCTAATCTCCTATCGCCTTTGTAAAACAGTTTATTGCCCTTGACCTTTATGTTGCGATTTAGTTTTGATCGAAATTAGTCACAACTTTCAGCTTTCCTTGTATCGATAGGTTGTTCATTCCATAGTCGAATAACAGAGGGGAAAGGAAGTCCTATTTATATTCTTTTGTCGTTGAAATGTCAGAAAAGATTCTACGGGCCTTTAACGTTGACTTGCAGGTTTTCGTCCCAAATACTTAAAACATTGAGGTGCGTCACCGCATGCAATTTTGTAGAAATGGATCAGCTTGGCCTTCCTGTGCCGTTGAAACAGTGTTTCCAGACCTTCACCTTCCTGTTTCACCATAAATGAGATCGTGACTTGTTCCCACTGGTGGCACCAGTTATAACCCTTGTCGCAGCTAGCGGAATATTCCCTAGGTGCTCAGATTATCTGGGTTTGCATCCATATCAAACAAATGAGAGATTCTCTAATGTTGTATGAAGCTGAGATACAAAATGTTGTTAAAATTGTCATCGAAAAAATGCTATTTAATACCGTTTGCATGTTTGCAATGTTGAATTTACGATATTCGTGGCGGCCTCTCTCGCGTGCATGGCTCGTTCAAAACCACCATTTGTTTACTAGTAAAGTTAGAGGGGAAAATACCGTTAGCGTGTACAGAGTACACATACCCTGCGTCTTAAGGAGAGGTATACAATTACTTACACCCTTAATTAATGAACTCAGAATATACACCTCGAGTTAATATTTATAATGGTCTGTTGCGGAACAGTTTCATGTACAGCTGACTCCAATATCACATTCAGAATGTAAATCGAGAGAAAGTAATATATATATATATATATATATATATATATATATATATATATATATATATATATATATATATATATATATATATATATTATGGGCTTCTCTGACTGAATTAGCCAGATTATTCTGGTGTACCCAACAATGATAGCATAGAAACATGAATAATTCGGTATGATGAAAACGGTGTCATCATAAAGAAACATGTGAGTTGTCATCTTGAAAAACACATTTTGACACATAATGTATGTAGTAATATATGTACATAGGTAAGAATAAGTGATTCATAAGTTCCAAATGAACAATGCTTTAGTTCAAGTTGAGTGGTATGTTAGTGTTAAAGCTGATGGAATAGCGTTTATCGATAAACTAAAAAAAGTGGACCAAATGTCTGTATGGCAATACATAGATCTTTTTAACTTCTCACCTCATGCCCTTTGACAGAATTGTTCTCCGTAACTTTGATTTTCATTTTACCATCAGATGACCAAGTGCCCAATATTTGCCCTGATCTCTTCAGGCACCACCCATGGTACGCTGTGGAAGGCCTGTATTTAGAAAGATCTTCTACTATGAATACATTGGATCTCTAAGGACGTCTTTAAGCTTGAAAGATCCTAATTCTATAAGTGTAACATCTGGCCATGATGGATCTGCTTCCAGATGCTGTACCAAAACCTATGGGGTGCCCAACATAACGACTTCGCTTGATGTCAACTAACTTAAGATTGGCACACAGCTTTTATGCTTGTTGGTGCACAGATCTAATATTACCCGAACAGTGTCATCGTTGGCCTCGGTGGAATTAAGTCCCCAAAACACGTAAATTTAGTCTCTGACCATGTTGCACCAACACATCATACGCCAAGAGAAACTCCGATTTTTCCGTCTCGATGAGTTTTTGTCCGGTTGTTGTTCAGTTTAATTCCATCTCAGCTAGTTGTATCTATAAAATTCGAATGTCTCCACTGCTTCCAGAAGAAGATGGCAACGGTAGCTTCATATGTGTCATTATTGTTTTCTCTACAACTTCGACGATTTTATGTATCTGACCGGTGATCGTGCTTTTGATTGTATTAGTAATTGCCTGCACAAAGGTTCGCTAACAACCATTTCATATATGGACTTCTCTATAGAATCACTGACCTGTGAAAGGTCAGACGACGGCAAAGGTGAAGAAAGTTTTCGTCTTCTTTTTCCCCATGTTCAGCACTCTCCTCAACAAACTCAACAGACCCAGTCTCCTCGCTTTTTTGTCTCGAAATATTCTCATCGTATACAATTCCATCTCCAGCGATTGACATATTATATTGCCTAACTCTTGGGCTGATACGATCTTTGAACACAATTCCCAACTATAAACTAGTTAGTAGTCAAGTACTTAGTTTCTACACCATTGCTGGAACTATTGGCCGTGATCGGAATCAAGATCCTCCAAAATTCACAAATGTCCAATGAGAATTTCCTCTTAACATCCCCAACCGTAAATTAGGAACCTTTACACACATGCCTTAAAAGTTCTTTTCATGTCTGTCAACTCACAAGTCCATAAAATTCAGCATGTTTCTCGAGTCAGTATCAGAATTTGATTCTTGTGCCACTCATGCGCGCTGCGTATTATCATTATAATTATCTTTTTTTGTTCCCTCGCATGTTGTGCTTCGATCTCAATGTATTTATGTTCACTAATAATGTATCATTAATAATAATAATGATAATAATAATGATAATAATAATAATAACAACAACAACAACAACAGCAGCAGCAGCAACAACAACAACAACAACAACAACAACAACGGCAGCAACAATAAGAATAATAATAATAGTGTGCTGCAACTGTAAAACATACACAAGACTCTCTTAACCGTGGATAATTAACGTTTACGAATGCGGTGATTACATACCAAAAGCATGAATAACAACTGACTCTTGGAAAAGCTTTTAGTGGTCAAATTAAGTGTGTCTTCTATAAATAAGTACTAAAACAGTCAAAATAAATTCCATTCAGGAATGATAAAGAGAGAACTTGTTAAAATCCTTTTCTTCAGTGAAGTCGTTATATATATATATATATATATATATATATATATATATATATGCGTTTATGTATTTGCAAAAAGGTATTTCAATGAAATCAATGAATCTGTAACACCATTTTACAGTCAAAAGCATTGTTTGCCTTCTAGCTTTAATTAGATACATAAAAAAACAAACCAGACCAGCAGACTACATGCAGTAGTGCATGAATATCTGGTATATGGCTATGTAAAACCTTTCCAATGAAAGGTAGTCATATTATGGTAGGTGCTCTTACAATACAGGTACATAAATGCAATTAAATATTTAGGCATCGATATTGATCAAAGTTTGTTAATTGCTTCAAAGCAGGTTTTAGTGTATGGTAGGAACCACAACACAACCAGGATTAAATATGGGAAGGTTACACACCTGTATTTCAATACGAGCTGTATGCATGCTACATATTCCACTTCCAATGAACCAATATAAGAAGCTAAGATAACGTCCAGGCGCGGGATGTAACCTTATTATTAGACGTTATATCACAAATATATGCATTCCTAGCATAATAAACCACAATACGCCAAAGACTGCAAGGGTTCATAGTAGCTGTCCATAGTAAATGTGAAATTTAAAATTCAGAATTGCTGTAAAACGTACATTTTACGCAAACGTTCTTTGTTTTTTTGGAGGGGGGGGGGGTCATTTATCTTGAATATTAGTCAATATAAAGTGACCAATCGCTTTCTGTTATGATCTCAATATACGTTTCTACCCCAAATTCCCAGGGATTTTTCAAAAAAGGTGATACGTGAAATAGGAAAATATCAGGGGGTTTTCTTCTTTTGAATGGTGTGGTTTTGAGAATTTTTGATGCCCATTTAAAATTTCTCGCAAAATTCTTCAAAAGTTTTTGCCCTCAGTACTTTATTCAGTAAATTAGTTTGTGTTTGATTATAACAAAAGAATCACCAGAAGAGATATATCCATGTGAAACGACCATTTAGGTGCAGATGGTCTATTGGCTATCATATTAACATTACATGACGTCGTGTTTTCATTTCTTCAGACTATAATTTGGGCCAGAACTTGCAAATTTGGACTTCTGGCGCATAGGATAAATGTCAAAAAAGTCTGAAAATCTCAAAATGAACAGTTATCCGCAACTGGTCGGACATTACGTGAAATGATGCATGCAGGTGAGGCGAGTATCGTCGTCAGCGGCAAAACTGAATTAACAGGGCCTGCCGTCGGCAGTCGCGTATCCCAAATGAGTTCCTGCTAGTTCTTCCGTTCTTCCCTAGGAGAATGGTTAAACGGGCTATACATTCCATTTCCATATTACGTTAAGATATCCAAATCGGTATGTCTATACTTTTTTGTATATTGCCTTCGAAAAGTACGTCACTGTGACCTTGGCCTTTGACCTGTTTCCCATATGTGTCAAGTACCAAAGGCAGATCACAGTGCTCTCTGCCATGACCTCCGTCATAGATTTTTGTGAATGCCACATTTCTTATACCCTAATGGGCCGTCCACAAAGCTCAGCACATAGCGTCGCGGTATCTTATTCTACGCTCCTTTCCAATATAGTGCCATAAGCTGCCCAAACCATACATTTTCTTTTAGATACTAATCTAAATTTTTATTATGTGAAGAAACAAATCATAATTTTTCTCGTTATTTGAGGTGATAGACGACATACTGCAAAGGGGTCTACTTCAGCGGTTTTCTGGGCCTACAAACCATAATATTCAACATAAAATCTTCAAATTTGGTATTATAAAACTTTGATGTCTAGGACCGGTTATCTTGTTTGTTTGTTTGTTTTTTTTAAAGAAAAGGAAATTTTTGTTTTTAATTTATAAAGACGCGCCGTTTGAATTTTCCACTTGGCGTAATTCAACAACGAAAAAAACTTACAAAAAAATAAAAATATCTTCAAACGCTGTATACCGCTTCTAGGCAAGAATGTATACTTCGAAGAGCTTTTTATTTCGCCAAATGGCCTAAACTTGGTGTGTGGCTATTTCTTGGAATAGGGGTTGTGTTACATGACAAAATTAGGTCACTGTGATGTTGCGTTTTGGTATTTGGCCCCCGTAATAGAAAATGCCGGTATGTGCCATATTTTCTACACTGTAAAAATGCAGATACCCCTGATCTCTGGTGGGGACTCACGATGTATTACCGCACAATACGACTACTATTGTAATACATAAATCCTTAGCAACAATGACATATTTTTCATCTATACCTCCTTTGTGACGATGTATCTCGTCATTTCCACCAGCACTGTCAGAGTTGGAAACATCAGCAGAACAATCACTGTCCGAATCATCTTCTTCAATTGTCTTGGGTCCCGTCCTCTGCAAAATGAATAGACAGGACGGTCACCTGTGATCGATTTTAACCAATGCCAGAGTTTAAACGTGTCTTTAAACGTGTCTTTGAATTCAACATATTTACAAACGTTGAGATACATTAATTTATTTTGGATACTGGTGATATGTGCGTTATTCATCATGTCAAATGCAACGTGCCACACTATTGTTCGGAATTGGTAATGAAAGCTAAACTTGAACAGTTAAATGTAGGTTCAGCATTGCCAATGAAAGTAAATACTTTTTTAATACTGAAGTGTTTCTTTCCTGGATGCTGATAACTCCGACCACATACCAGACTTCCTCCTGCCCTCTCCAGACGAGAACAAGGCAAGTCAAGAAAATCTCAAATAAGTACACAACAAGTCAGTCCGCCGTTTTCTTTTGCTTTGTTTTTGTTTTTGTTTTCAAAGCAGGAGAAAACTCTCAGACTAAGCTCGGAAATAGGTTAATCAAGGTTCTACTTATAGACTGAAAGTGCTCATATAATGCGTCATCCCAATGCACCATGTTGCCAACCTTTGACATTGAAAGGCCGTCAGATTAAAGGATCCAAGATATTCATAGAGCGTAGAATTAGTTAAAAATAAATAAAGTGCTTTTGAAGAAAAGAGCAAAGAAACCGCCTAACACTTATATTATACAGAAGTTGGCTAGAAGAATAAAAATCTGTGATATAAATATGCGGTACAGGTACAATAGTGTAAGATATACCATTTAGTCCAAGCATGTTACCACCCGAGGCAGCTTGAAACGCACGGGTTATGGTCGTCCACCAGAGGTGCAAAGTCATTAAACTAAAAAGTAAGATTTGCTACAAAGGAAATTGTGTGCCTCCAAAAATTTAAATGCTGCAGCATTTTTAAAGCTTTATTTGATGAGCCCACAGCACAAGCCTGTGAATTCAAGTCAAAATCGCGCTTCTACTTATTATTAATTTGAAATTAAACATTTTTTTTTGGAGTGGCCATGGCCCTAGTTAGTATGAATTAAATATTTTATAAGTTTGGTTTGTGGTTCATTGGATGTGCCTACAGCACAAACCTATAAATTGAAGTTGGGATGACATATCTAACTACAATACTTTTCAAGATATACAATATTTTCACTTTCAAGTACCCCTAATTAGCATAAACTAAAACGTTGCAACTTTTTCTTGTGGTTCATTGGATGCGTCTACAGCTCAAACCTATAAATAGAAGTTGGAATGGCATCTCTACATGTAATAGTTGCGAGGATATTCAAGATTTGAAATAGCAAATGTCCTTAATTTGCATAATTTGAATGCACTTAACTGTTTTTGTAAAATGGCTGGACTTCATGTATGGATCTATAATCGTAGGAAGTTGGCGTTTCTAAGTTAATAGTGTCCGAGAAAACTGTCAGACAAAATTGCTGGTAAATAAGAAAAATCGGAAGAAGAAAAGAGAGAAAAGAGAAGAAAACAGAAAGAAAGAAAGGTGGAAAGAAGAAACAAAGAAAAAAACAGAAAAAGAAAGAAACACAATTATTGAGCGAGCCAGCCAACAGAATTTAACAGGTAATCTGCTAGCCCATGTTGTGATGAATTGGGCTTGTGCTATTTTTGCATTATGTCGAAGAGCATACAAACATACATACATACATACATACGTGTGTATGTATACACACTTGTATATATATACATATATATATATAAATATATATATATATATATATATATATATATATATATATATATATATATATATATATATATATATATATATATATATATATATTGGTGTAGGCGTATGCGCGAGGTCTGTGGATTTACCTGAAACTAAACTCTGCCTATAAACGCCAATTTTTGAAGGATCAAAACACATCTCATCATCTAAATGAGAAAATTTGACTTGTAAGGACTTTAAAAACCTGCAGGTGCCACGTGACGGTGCTCATGAGCCTCCTCTGTGCAGAATTTGCGAGAAGAAATATCTCACGCTACCTAAACAAAGGTTGACCAGTAATGGGCAATCAGACAATGTCAATAAAGGTTTGCCTTCATCTGGCGGGAACCCAGGTGAGGAGAGAAATACAGGTCGAAATCATAATAGTCCCATCATCAATTAACTACTTTGCTTTGTGATGAATAAAATTGACATCATCCTATATGATATGTTGGTGAAGACTTGTGATAGTCATTACTCTGACATTGAAGTATAAAATGCAAGTCATTATTGTTGACTCGTTACGCCCGGCCGCAGACAAGTAGATTGGCATGGCGCATTGGCGCAGAAAAACGGGGTAAAGAACATTAATGACATTATGAATCTCATCCACGATACCGATCCCGATAATTTACCCACAACTAATGTGTTCATTTGATATGTATATCTACCAGTTTGCAATAACGAAAATTATGATGAGGTAACTGGCTATCTGGGTAAGATACATTCTATCTTTGAAACTTGTGAATGGACCAATGTATTTATTAGTGGTGACATGAATTCGGATGTTGTGTTTCTTTTGGGGGTGGAATTAAAAGCCTTCTCTGATGAACTACTTCAACGTGATATCTTAAAGGTTGGTGCTGATAGCGGCGCTTTCACATTTATCAGTGCTGCCCATGGTACCACGTCGTGGTCGGACCATTGTATCTCAACCAAACTTTCTCATGACTCGTTACAAGAAATGCTTGATTGTGCTGTATGGACTATATCTCATCCGATCATTTTTATGTTTCTTTTAAGTGTATGGTTGAAAATTTTTCCAGTTTTAACTAATCAGAAAAGCAGTCTTACTCAGAAATTAGCCTGGGTTTAGGGCATGTGGTAAATAAACTGCAGAAATATAAGATACTTTCTCATAAATATTTATCTGAAATATATATACCCTGAGAAGTTGTGAACTGTAAACACGCTACTTGTACTGATGTTTCACATAAGCTGGTCTTACATGTGTTAAGTCAACACATTTCGAAAAGTTTGCACCGTGCTGGGGTCGAGGCTGTTGGTATATGTGAAAAAGGTAACAACCAGCTTGTACAGGGCTGGAACGAACACGTGAAGGATCTTCATGCACATGGTTCTGCTAAGGACGCATACAATGCCTGGAGGACAAATGGACAATCTGGACATGGTCCCATCTATGAGATCATGCGCAAAAGCCGTGCCCTGTTAAAGAGGGTGGGTAAGGGGTTTCCCGTACTGGCGTACTGGAAGCCTTCTTATTTTAGGTACTTCGTACTATTCAAGATTTTGGAAGATTTTTATTTTCCGTACTACGTTCTCTAGAAAAATAATTACCTGTACCAGCGTACTGAACCCCCCCCCCCCCCTAACCCCCTTAGTTAAAGTATGCTCTACGGAAATGTAAGCGTAGCTCGATATCATCAGGGCGGGTGCCCAGATGGCACAAAATTTACTTGACAAAGACACAGTGCTTTCTGGAAGACAGTATCAGTCATGAATAATAAAAACGTCCCGTTGTCCTCCACTGTTGAGTGACGCACTGGCTGTGCAGATGTTGCTGTTATTGTTCTATTTTGCGATGAAATGCATGTTTCCAGAGATGAAATTTCGGACTTTATCAAACATCTTACTCTGGGTAAAGCTCCAGGACTTGATGATATCACAGCCGAGAATCTTAAATATGTCAGCGATTTAGCGTGTGATCTTCTTTCCGTACTTTTGAGTGCTATCTGATGCACAGTTTTATACCGTGTGATGTTATTAAGGTTGTCCTGGTACCTCATATTAAGAACAAGGCCGGTGATGTCACTGATAAGGACAACTATAGACCATTAGCCCTTACCACTGTACTCTCTAAGCTCCTTGGAAAAGTGTTGTTTAACAGCTGTGAATACTTTCTAGATGTAGCTGATAACCAGTTCATCTTCAGAAAAATTCATGGAGCTGACATGTGTATTTCTGCACTTCAGAAAGTTATCAGGTCTTACCTTTCCCAGGGAAGTCCCATTTTCGCTTGCTTCATTGATGCTAAGAAAGCGTTTGAGAGTGGAAACCACTGGGCATTACTTCGAAAGATGCTGGATAAAAATGTACCTGTGTTCATTATGAAATGCTTAATGGTCTAGCTCTCTACTCAGCAATTTTGGGTCCAGTGGAGACCTGTCAGGTCAAGCTGTTTAATGCTTCTAATGGCGTCTGCGGGGGTGGGTGGGTGGGGTGGGGGTGGGGCTGATTTCACCTAGGCTCTTCAATGTGTACATGAATGATCTTAGATTAAGACTTGATGGCAGTGGAGTTGGCTCTTGCATTGGCGGTGTTTTCATAAAGAACCTCAGTTACGCCGATGGTATGATGCTAAATACTCCGTCAGTTACAGGTCTGAGGAATCTGGTCACGACATGTGAAGCGTATGCTAGTGAACATGACATCACATACAACACCAAGAAGACAGAGTGTATGTCCAATAAGCCGCCAGCCTTTGCTTTTGAGCCTGCTGTCTTTATATGCGGAGAAAAACTTGTCTTTGTTTAATAGTCTAAATACCTGGGGCACATGCTCGTCGATAACCATTTAGATGATATAGACATTAAACGTCAATACCGGTCTCTCTGCATCAGAGATAACATGCTTCGGAGGAAGTTTTACATATGCTCAAAAGAGACTAAGCTGACTTTGTTTAAGTAATATTACATCTCGCTCTATACCGCTCAGCTGTGGTGTCAACACACTATAAACGGAATGAATAGGCTGGTAGTCTGCCAAAATAATTCATTTCGTTGGTTCTTACGTTATCCTAAATACAGTAGCGTTAGTTCTATGTTTGTCTCCAACACCGTTTAATCCTTTTCGGAGGTAGAGGGGGCATTAATTTACAGTTTTTTGCACAGACTAACCAGACCCAACAATTTAATGATACAACAGGTGCTAAACAGTGATATCTGGTGGTGTTCATCACTGTGGCAGACATAGTCCAAAGCCTTATACTTACTGGCTGAATATGTTTCTTTTTTGCTTTTTTTTTAACTGCTATGTCTACTTCCAGCTTTTGTTTGGTTTTCACCTACCCTGCACAATGTATATCACGTATTTATGCGTTTGATCATTCACTGTATAATTTTATTTAAACGTGTATACTATGGACTAGTTTTTCAGTGTCAGAAATAAAGCTTATCTTATTATATATATTCCACTAATGTTGACGAGCATTTCTTGCACAGCTTGCTGAACAAATACACACACACACCAGACACACACACACACACACACACACACACACACACACACACACACACACATAGAGGAAATAGTATTTGCAATGCTTTTGCCCAATTTATGTTCTTGATATTCGTTCTGGCACCAGGATACGAAAACAACGACCCATCTAAAATATATCCCTTCACTATTTTCTTCACTTTGAAACATAAATGGAAGATGTTGAGAACACACAATTTCATTTTACTAATTTTGCCTATTACTGCAACTCTACCTGTATAATAAATTAAGGTTTTGGGATATTCAGAATCAGAATCAGAATCAGAAGAAGAAGAAGAAGAAGAAGAAGAAGAAGAAGAAGAAGAAGAAGAAGAAGAAGAAGAAGGAGAAGGAGAAGGAGAAGGAGAAGGAGAAGGAGAAGGAGAAGGAGAAGGAGAAGGAGAAGGAGAAGGAGAAGAAGAAGGAGAAGAAGAAGAAGAAGAAATCACTGAAGTGCGGCATATTGAATACCCTTCAGATAAATTCACCTGAAAATAGGGTAATGTTTTTACAAGCGTTATGTGGAGTGCCCAATGTCAACCAAGGGGTAAAAATAAAAATATCTTTGCTCTACTCTTACTGTATCTCATTATGCTAATTGACCTGATGCAAATATGGGGATCATCCATTAGAAGTAGTGTTAAAAGAGGGTTTTGCACTTCAAAAGCGAGCAGTCAGGCTGCTTAATATCAAACCCCCATTATCTTCACCACAGATGGTTTATTGAAGCAGTTAGGTTGGATGAAGCTCATGGACCGAAAAAAGTCCTTAAATGTGCGCTGGTGTACAAGGCTTTGAACACTCTATCACCTGCATACATAAGCTCTTTATATCATTACCTTGATTAACTACAATCCGGCAGAAAACCATCTGTCAGCTAATGGCTGCCTTAATGTGCTCGAGATAAAGCTGCCAATGTTTAAGCGCTCGTGTCAGTATTCAGCAGCGATATGTGGCACCCAAACACCGTGTATAGATGTTTTGTGCATCACGTTTTTATATTAAAGTTTTAAACAACTTTCACAACTCATGTTGTACCTTAATTTGTTTGTAGATAGTTATGTTTAAAGCCACATTGCCAGCAGACTCGAGTCAGCAATTCAAGTCAAAACCATTCCCATCTACTGCTCTGTGTTAAAACGTTACAGGAATGTATACCTTTGGCACTAGTTTTTTTCTTTTTTTCCCTTTTTTTCCCCTTTTTTATATCTGTGCGACATACCAGGTTGGGTCTGGGGTTTAACAAATCAAATGCACACTTATCAAAAATTGGCATTCGTTACTCGACTCTCTGTTCTGGCAGTTCCGCCAATGATGATAGACAGCACTACTTCTTGTTCTTCATGTCCCCTTGATCTTCTTGCGAGATCCAAAACGTACACTATGTCTCCACGTTAATTACACACCCTGCTATTTGTCTCCTCAGATTGTTTTATTTGGCTGTTCAGATTGTTCTTAAAATGTGAACTATTTTACCAGCTCTTTCATATACCGGTCGCTTCAATTCAATAAGTATTGGTTACTTTAAATGGCTGTTTTGTTGAAGTACAAATTAATTGTGCCAATTGTCATGGAAGCTTGGGGAGCCCTTTATATGCATATGTCTTTAGTATCACTTCCTGTGCGTTAAGACATGTGCCCTTTTTTGTATCGTCTTCGTTCTTTCTTCACTAGAGGGATTTGGATAGGGTATTATCCTCTGTAACCTTTGTAATCAAAATGTACGATAATTTGATGTTTACCACTTATTTAAAAACCAACCTGCACTTTCAGACCTGTATCCACTATCGTGACAACCTTCTCCTCTAAGCTCCATCTTTCACTCAAAGGGGGGGGGGGGGGGGAGCTTGGCAGGTCCGACTAGCGGTGCTACTTAATTCATAGCCTAGGGTCGACTTTATTTGATACAAAATCCCTATTCTGGGGCCCACCACTGCCTACAACTGTTTACCGTGCTGCATTTTTAGGTAATGCTCACTCTGGAAAAGTCCCATTATATATTGTACATTACATTCATTCGACAAATCAACATTCCACCTTAACACTAATCACACATATGTTTTGGATACTACCTCTTCAAAATATCGAATCGGGACTAACCAAGAATGGCTATCATTTTGAAAATTGTGGATACCGCACCGAATGGTCTGTAATAAATGAGGATAGCATTGGGACGATCGGGGGAGGGGTATAATATATGTAACCAAAAGTATGTATTTTAGAGCATCAATAATGATATGATATATGTTGTGGCCAACTTTGACATCTAGATCAAATGTATTTTTGTCCAGGACTGCACATTTTTTTTTTAAATGGCGCTCAGCACATGCCGAATCAAGGTCTGTCATGTTGCATTTGGATTTGTAACTAACGATGATAACTGCTTCAGGCACAACCGTGCAGGCATAACAAAGTTTAGTCATGTTTTAAAAGTACTTTAACGACCGTTTGCCCTGGTTACTCAAAGAAGAGACACTTGGAACCTAGCGAAATATTACGATAGTGATAATTGAACAAGCTAGGCTTTGGCCTGTGCTATTTCACCGAACAACAGTGGCTGTGGCTTATTGAACTTTGTGTTGTTATGCTGTCTCCCTGACCCAAGTTAATCCCCAAACAAGTTGGGAAAAAAATGCTGTGATTGAGTTGACTTCACTGCAAAATAACGGCACATAACGACCGCTTTCTCGATAAAATCTTTCAACCGGGCCATGGCTATGCTGCTTCACTGAATAACTGTGGCTATGCAGTATTGCTCTTTCCCCATTCCAAGTTAATGCTGCACTGCAGACAAGTTGAAATAAACTACTGTGTCTGAGTTGACTTCACTAAAAGATAACGCAAACGACGGCCGCTTTCTGGATAAAATCTTTCAGCCAGGGTCGATCAATTTTTATGAGAGAAGGGCACCTTGAAACTTGTTATTTTTTATTTTATGTTTCATAAAAATGCTTAGGGTTGGGACTCGAGGCCTTTTCAGTGGGGTCGGTCAGGTAATCGGAACCACACACACACACACACACACACACACACACACACACACAGAGAATTGGTTAGGCCTTGGGTAACTTAGACATTTGCTGAAACATGTTTAAAATTGGTGTTCTTTTCCCTTTCACACATTGCCTCCTTTAAGGTCAGTTAAATTTGTTACCTGGGCATAGTTGAAGGCACTTGTGTTACATAAGATAGGTTTAAACAAAATGATAGTGTTCCCAGTGTGAGCGAATTGCTGGCATATGTGTTGATCGGAGCAGCTGACTGGCAAATATCTGTCTGGCCGAATTAAGCGCGCTCTTCGGCACAGCTGACAGTTCGGCTAAGCTATGCTTATATACATTGGGCACAATCTTAAGTGTCCGTCATGCAACACTGACCGCCCATTCAAGTACCAGCATGACAACAGTCACAAACCATGAAAGAGTATAGAAGTGACCAAGGTTGAAAACTTGCCTCAGCGATCCTTGGACGCAATGCGCTCGAGGCAAGCCGAGGGAAGTTGTTGACTCATTCAAATCTTAGCACTGAAAGAGTCAATACAAAGCTAAAACTGATTCATATAAATGTGTCACAGCTCTGTATACTGGACGGGGTGTGCTTTTTACAAAGCCGAGAGAGATACAAAACTAAAGCTTCCTGCTGAAGGTGTTAATGTTCTTTACTGATGCGTCTTATTTCCAAACGTCGGGTAAATATCAGGCAAAAGCTATTATGGCACAAAAAGTATCAGACAACGAAGATATAGGTATGTATGACTTATATACATACATAATGTATATATATATATATATATATATATATATATATATATATATATATATATATATACACAGATTGGTGAAAAAGTATTGTGGGTTACAGTAACTTCGGTCCAGATAGGCGCTTTATAACCTGTCATAACAGTTGGAAAAATGCTGCAGTGATGAGACATAGACATCTTACAGGGCAATCTAGAGTGAGGCCGTTAATGGAAAAGATGGAGAAGCCATTTCTCTTCCTGTCATTATTTATGGCAAATTTGCCGCACATGTGTTTTAAAGATTTATGGGCCAAATTTTCTTTTTGGCAATGTGGAAATATACCTATGTAGCCTCAACTGACCCCATACAAGGTCTACCGATTTTATTAACTCTGGAAATGGATTCATGTAAATTGTCATTCATTTTGTTGGCTTCACTGTGTGCCCAGGATGCGTATTACTGGCAGACCTCCCCCAAAAGCTATCTCAGAATGGACAAAGTGGGAGAGTTAACCGAGGCATAATTAACCCACTGTTGATTGATGATATTTCCTGTAGCGGGAATTCTGTATATGACAACCCATATATCTCCATATCTCTGTTAGCGGCAGGTTTTACGGACAGGCCATGCTGTAAAGAAGAGATGGCAGCGTACCTTAAAGCCGTCAGGCGATAAAGTTTAACGGCCATAGCTAGCCCTACGATAGTCGTCGTTAAGCTGAATGAATTAGCCAATGTAGTTCCTTAAAGTAACGCATTGTGCGCCGATTTGTTTCGGTTATAAAACTTTTTTTTTCTGAGCAAGCTTTTTTCAATATCTATATTGCTTTGATGTCTCGGCAAATGAAGAAGGACTGTCTCTAAATAGATAGAAAATAGTCTTCTCTCTCTCTCTCTCTCTCTCTCTCTCTCTCTCTCTTTCTTTCTCTCTCTGTCTGAATCTATGATGATCACTTTGAATTGTAAAGTTTTCATCATTTTCCATCCTACAAATCGCGTGGCACATTCCTTTGAAACTGTACATGCAACTTTCTGGGTGTCGCTGCATTTAATTTAAAGGTGGTGCCGTGATTTTTCTCTTTTTTTTACGATCCTGTTTTAGATTTATGTGATTTTCGCTTAACAACTCTAACTTTATGGAAGTGCACTTAAAGGGTCGAGAACAAAGTTGTATGCTTGTTGGCGTTACTTGTTTTTGCATGTAAGTTAGTTTGTTTGCTTTTAATTTTCTTTCGTTTTACTTTCGCCCTGTTTTGAAATATGATTAGAGAATTATTATTATTATTATTATTATTATTATTATTATTATTATTATTATTATTATTATTATCATTATTACTATTATTATTATCATCATCATCATTATTATTATTATCATCATCATTATTATTATCATCATCATTATCATCATCATTATCATCATCATCATCATCATTATTATTATTATTATTATTATTATTATTATTATTATTACCTGACTCAACATAATTCATCAGTCCAAATGTGACATGTTGGTTTGGTTTAAACGTATTTTATTTCCAAAAGAAAAACAATTGGGAAGAAGGGCAAAGCCCTATATTAATCCCTCTTGTGGAGAAAAGACGGAAACACAGGACTGACTTGACAGCACAACTCCAAAGAACCACCGTTCATCAAGTCCAAGGGGACTTGATGAGCAGCGTGGTGGGAGAAACAAACGAAAGGATAGACGCCACCAGAACAAACACAGATAGCGGGGCTCATAAAGTTGTCAATATTGCCAGTATATATTATTAATTTGCATTTTCGAATTATCGATATGAATGATTAAGTTACAGTTTCACCTTGGAATCGTTTACTTTTTTCAATAAACTCTTGAACAGATAAAAATATAATGATATTGTCCTCGAGACTGCAAGAAGCATTGCCAAACAAAATTGTGTTAATAGAAAATGGAGCCAAACGACCAATGGTTGTATGTAATGCATCTCGAGCGACAATGTAGTTTGGACAGGTGAGAAAGTGGTGCCAGATACTCTCGGTGGTGGCGCCACATGAACAAGCTGCTGAATCTTTTACACCAATCTTAAAAAGATGTTCGTTCAATTGGCTGCGGCCCATACGCAAACGAGAATGTAAAATAGACAGATATCTTTTGCCTACATTAAAAAGTTCGGGAAATATAACAGAAAACTGTCTGGGAGTTGAAATTTTCTTCTTAAATTGGAACAAAGTTGGAAGATTTCTAGTTTCCGATGGGAGAAGGTTCCACAACGTGATAGCCGAACGGAAAAAGGAATTTTCGAATAAGACTGTTCTACAATTGAAAGAGGGTAAGTCTGAGCGTCTGCTTTGATCGAGTTGTGCCCTAGTATTACGGTGGAATATTGGAATATTGGGGAGAAAAGAGTACAAATAGCTAGGGGTTAATTTATGAACTATTTTATACATCATGATTTGTTTGGATCTTTCTCTTCGTTTGGACAGGGTCTCCAAGCCAGTTTCTTCGTATAGCTTTTCTATAGGGGAGGTTTTCATTGCTCCTGTCACGATGCAGGCCGCAGTCATTTGAATGTGTTCCAAAAGTTTTGCATCATCCTGCGTGCAGCCATCCCAGACTACATTTCCGTACTCTAAAATAGGTTGAATGAAGGAGGTATAAATCGTCTCTAGTGTGTCCCGGTCAAGGCGAAGCTGTAAAGTTTTTAGAATGTTTACTTGTTTACAGGCTTTAGTTGCAACTTGTTTAACATGTTCATTCCATTTTAGATCTGATCTTAACGAAAGACCCAGATGCTTGTGCTCTGAAACATTCTCTAATTGGTGACCTTGGAAAATCAATGGAGGGTGATCAGGGGGATTTCTTTTTAGAGAGACGAGCATGGTGTCTGTTTTAACAGCATTAAAGGATATAAGCCATTCCCTAGACCATTCGTCCAGGGAGGCCAGATCATCGTTCATGACAGTAGCAGCAGGATCGTCAGTTGTAAGATAAAGGGACGTATCATCCGCAAAAAGTTTGACTTCTGAATTTACAACGTTGACTATATCATTAATATAAATCAAAAAGAGTAAAGGACCTAATACAGATCCTTGAGGCACACCAGCCCTTATAGTTCCCCAGCTAGAGGATTGACCATTTAAAACGACGCGTTGCTTCCGATTATACAGGTAATCTTCAAACCATGTCAGAAGATTGTCAACGATGCCGTTTTTTTCCAGTTTATGAATAAGACCTTTGTGCCAAACTTTATCAAAGGCCTTGCTTACATCTAGGAAAACAATTCTTACTTCTTTTTGCTGATCAATGGCTAAACATAGCTCATGGTATGGGGAAAGTAACTGGTTGACTGTTGAGTCACCAGGAATAAATCCTGACTGGTTTGCTGAAATGAACATATTGTCCCGAAAAAAAATTGAACACATGTTTAAAAATTACTTTTTCCATTACTTTCCCTGTACAACTTAAAAGTGATATAGGACGATAGTTATTACTCAGGTTCTCGTCGCCCTTTTTGTGTAAAGGAGTCACGTGAGCTTCTTTCCAAATAGACGGGAACTGTTTCTGATATAGAGATAAATTGAATAGTTTAGTGAGAGGTCGATAAATAATGGGAGCTGCTTCTTTCAAAAGTCTAGTACTAATCCCATCTGGGCCAGTTGCTTTAGCAGTATCAAGACTTTTGAGTGTGTCCAGTACTTCACCTTCAGAAATGTTTAAACCTCCGAGTGTATTTAAGGGGTGATCGGGCGGTAGAGGATTGGTAATTGAAGATGAGTCAAGAGTGCTTTGACTCAAGAAAAACGAGTTGAAGATTTCTGCTTTAGAAGCGTTGTCGGTGACGTGTTTGCCATCACATAGTAAAGAAGGAATATTCTGACGATGAATTCGATTAAAAAAATGTTTAACAGTTTTCCACCACGCTTTATGTTTGTGTGACATGTTTAGTTGACTAGGCCGACAGCTTCGTGAAGCGGTGCCATTACCAGGCACGGACAGGAATTTCCCGCCACAACTGCATACCTGGCTGTATTAGTAACCGTGGTCTCGCATGGCGAGACACGGGTCGCTGCCTGTGCGGAGAAGAGGCACATTCCTAATATTTTGGAAATCAAGAACACTTGATGCAGGCAGATGGACATTTACCTTGTAACCAATGAAGGAAGACCTGAATGAATATGACGTTGGTATTTGTAAACTTACATATCTCTACAAGACATTCATTTTTGTGAGAAAAGGGTATCTGGCCTTGCCAGCGACACTGATATGTCTGTGTGTGCTTCCAGATTGACAGGCGTGAGCCCCGTGCTTTGTGCCGGGAAATTAATATGCATGCCTCGTTTTCTGGTGTATTCCCCTGCGTTGGGCTTTGAATTCACTTACAAACCGTAATTAAGAATAAAAACATCAAATGTGACGATGACAATAATAACAAATCCCGCAAAAAACAAACAAAAAAAAAAAACACAAAAAAAGCAAACAAAACAAAAAACAAAAAAACAAACAAAAAAAAAAAACCCCCGAGAAAAAGCAATAGCTGTAGTGATAACAACGGTAACAGTAAGGCTACTGACGAATATGATGCCAGTAGCAATCTAAGCCACTAAAATAATAATGCATCCTCGTGTACAAAGCCCTACCTCCAGTTCTTTTTCTCTTGACCTGCTAGACCGCATGCCGAATGCTTTGTTGTAAACTATCTGGGGTTTACTGCCGTAGGACTTCCCCGTTCGGTTTGAGGGCCGATGCTCTATCCGGCTTTGGCGGGGACTCTCCTCGCAACTGGGGTGTCTACTCTTGCGTAGGCTTGCACATTTCTCCTGTGGAAAAAATAATAGAAAATTATACACTGATAGTACACGAAATATCAAATGCCGCATTGGAAGTATCCGTTTGTCTTCGTGGAAAATTCAGCTGGCCTCAAATGGCATGGAGCCAAGATATTCTGAGGAAAATGACATATTACGACACTCCACCTATCCCATCACCTGGCGAGAAAAGACGGACATTTTTTTCGAATAAAGGCTAATAATTAGATTGTTTCTTGGCATGAAACGGGAGATTATTTTTGCCTGATTTCTTTTGCGTTTACTTTATATATACAACAGAATCGCCAATTCAGGAACCTCCGTAAAGAGCCAATTCCTTTAATGAGACCACCAACTTATGCCCGTCGTTTCAATCCTTTATTAAACCATTAAGATTATTCTGCAAGCAAGACATTTTTCAGTCCGTTATGTGGTCTTAATAAGGAGATTCCGTTGCACAGAAGAGGCTCCAATTAAGACCACCTACTGAGAGAGTCCATCTTAACCATAAGACCACCAATTTCCGGTCCCATTTTTGTTTATCATTGATTGAATTATATCCCCCGTAATATCATTTTCTGTTAAAACCACATTTCTCAGTCCCTTGGCTGGTGTCGATAGGGAGATTCTATTGTATATTTAAGTGAATTAGATGGAGTGATGGACAGGTACAGTTAGGACAGACAAGTGTGTGACAGCTTTCAGGTGAAGCTGTACTTTCAAGATCTCTATTCTGGGCCAATGCAAAATGGCATTTGACACTAAGCTAAGCAACGGGAGCAGGAAGACAATGAGAAACATTTCAAATTTCATTTTAATAAATTGATAACAATGATAATGATGATGATAATTATAATGCGATGGCGCGGAAGCACACAAGGTCCCCACTTAATATGTCAACTATCATGCCATATGTTAAAAATCATGTCGTAAGTCAACAATTATGGTAAATGTTAATAACTTTGGTACTTGTAATTATAAATTGAAAAATGCATTTTAATTGACATCTTCTGGCAACTAAAGCCTGAAAACAACGAGTTGCATTAATGTGGTAAAAAAAATGTCAGATATAAAAAGGGAATGTGAAGATAAAATAGAAGCGAATCAGCAGATTCACCAAAATTGCCTGAGTGTATTGTTTCTTGAATAAAGACTATTGTTCCATGTCTGAAGGTGGATTGCCATTCTCTAGAGTAAAAGTCAAAAGTAGTAACTCCCTGTGGATCACATGACCTAAATATTGTCACAACTAAATTGTGACGGGTCTGCATCAGTGACGTAGTCCATTAACATGCAGACAAAATCAAAGGTGATTGAAGGATATGTGAAAGTAGGTCTAGGGCATAGTTTTTTCGATGAATACCCAACTAAACATAGAATAAACAAATTCTTACATGACTAGAGAGTGAGTTACTATTTTTCGCTCCCTCGCGAGAGCTGTTAGTGGGAAAATCACTCGTGATCTTTCCTGTCAACAACGACCCCTCGTCAGAGAGGTAAAGTAACTCACTCTCACCCATGTAAGATTCTCTATATACCTTACATGTGAAGAAGCCTGCTGTTGCCAATTTTTGGTCCGGTATATTTTACTGAAATAATTATTATATTTACGTAAATGTGAGAGGCAAAATACATTAAATTTTAACTTGAGTTATGAGGGTGAATAGCTTTCTAAGTGCAGATGTCAGTGGCAACATTATGTTACGACCTCTTTACACAAAATGCCTGTTTATGGAAAAACAAATACCATACACCAATTATTCCGTATTTAACCTGTGAATCAAAGGAACATAAAATACAACGAATCTTAAAAAAAGAATCAATGCGAGATGCGAGATATCAGTCAACTTATAAGAATGGAAGTCTTAAACAAAACAGTGTCTTGCCTCCTTGCTGGACACGTGTACGATGTAAATCTATATTTGTGTGCTTGCTTTGAATATATGATACAGGATGTTAGTATCAATAAAAAAAAAAAAAAAATAAAAAAAAAAAAAAAAAAAAAAAACACGCACCGTGGGAGTGTCAAACCATTCAGCAGTAATATAACCCCCCACACAGTTGTGAGAAGCATTGCCAGAAGTAGTTTAATATTACCAGGTGCATATTGGTTGTCAATGTTAATTTCGGTAACATGCAGTTTAATGATATATATTTCTTCTTTCTAATAATACATATGATTACCATAAAAAGTCATTACGTACATGGCCATGGTGTATTGGAGTACATGACATCGTATATATCAAATTATAGTACACATAAGTAAGATAAAATCAGGCTTTCTGGTCAAAATGGCAAGGGTAATATTTGGGGCCACGACAATGACGACGATGATGATAATGACGAGTGACGAAATAACCATTGGTTCGTATATTAACTTATGAAGTCGCAGTTTAGAAAGTGTTCGCACATGTACTTATGTTTTCATTCAAACTGGTAATTTGGATGTATTCCATTATAGTTGAGAAGAGTCATCAGCATCTCAAATATTTTGTTATATCTGTGTGTCAACACAGACATTTCTTTTTCTTTCTTTCTTTCTTTCTTTCTTTCTTTCTTTCTTTCTTTCTTTCTTTCTTTCTTCTTTCCAACTAGATCCTGCTCGATGTTTTTCTTGAAAAGTATACGACATGTAGACTCGATAGTGAAATGATTTGGAATAGTCAATATGTAAAAATGTATGCAAAATATATGCAAGTGAAATATTGAATCTCTCACATCTTCAATTGTGTAATATATGAACATACAATTCCAACACCCGCTTGTGTGTTTATGATTAAAGTGAACCAAATGATAATATAATCCAAATCAAGGTCTTTATTATAACATTAGCGGCATTTGAAAATTTTATGCTCAATATCCTCATAGTATTGTAGACAGGGATGTAATTTTAACATCTTATCCACCAGTTTGTGATACAGGCTCATCCAACAAATGCATGCATATGACCCCAGGCATAGTCTGTATAACATGCTAATTAGGAGCATTGGGAAATTTTAATGTATGGTGCCCATAAAAGTAGTAGATATGTCACCTCAACTACCGTCAATAGGTTGGTAATACATACACATCCAGTGACTACATGACCCAAGCCATAGTCTTTCACTTTTTGCTAATTAGGAGCAATTAAGACTTTGAACGTTCAATATCGCGAAAATATTACAGATACAGGTATCATTTCAAGTTTCAGTGGCAGGTTTGTGATAGATACTCATGCAATGGATAACACGCAAGTGAAATTTGGGGACCATATATTTTATCGGCAGCCAAATGTTTTTCAAAGGGAGAAATTAGCGAGTATCTTTGTTTTCCTTTTGAAAAAGTTCACCTTAGTTTTTTGTGCGGTTTTGTCTGGGTGTGCATAAAAAATCAACCAATATTGCTGTATTGAGTGAATTTGGTGAATATCCACTAGCTTTAAAAATATTTTCTCTAATGTATAAAAACTGGTTACGAGTAGTTCACATGGAACCAAAATTATTACTTTATGACGGTTTTCTTTGCAATGCAGAAAATATACATACGGGAAAATTTCAATGGATAACAGTAATACAAGACACTTTCTGCAATTTGGGTTTTACACAAATATGGGAAAATATCGGCCTATTGACAGACAATTTTCCGATATTACGTATGTGTATCACCCACCCAAGCCATGGGGAGGCTTGAAGTATCTATATAAGACAGTTAAGGTAAAGTCCAACCGGATAAAATGACTTCACTTTTCAGCAAAATATCAAGGAAACATGCACTTCTGACATAATAAACCTATACTCGATTGACAACAAGTTTTGCAGAATCTGTTTGCGCTAAAGATGAAACTCAAAATTCGAAGAGTTCTAGGTAATATATGGCTTTGGGCAATTTTGGATATTTCTCAAAAAGATAAAACGGTCACGTTCTATTATAAATTCAACACATGTATCCGCAAAAAGGTGTCAGAATTCTTTTATAATTTATTGTTTGTTTACAATGTTGATGCAAAAATAGGAAAATGGGCGTCCTTGTGAAATTAATAAAGTTTGTGGAACGCTAAATCTTTTTTATATTCATTAAAAATGATTATTTCTTAGAAAAAAGTCCATTACAACTGTTTGCTCCACAGAATTAGTAGAGTGAATCAGATTTTATTTCATCAACTTCAGAGAAATCGTTTCAGAGAAATATGCATGTAAAACGGACAGTTTAGAGCAGATCTCGATTGTGAATAATCAAAATCCAAAGGTCAACACGCTCCATTGACTGCCAGTTACCATTGAAAGTATTTTGTATTTTTTGTTCTCATTATATTGGGGTCAGATGTATTAAATTGGGAAATATGATAGACAACATATATGTTAAACAAAATGTCCGAAAATCTCATAATGAACACAACTATCCAAAATTGGTTGGACAGTGCCTTAACGAAGGTTATTTGGCAATTTACAGATAACTCTCAGTATTTTGGCTATTGTCAATATGGTCAATCGTTAGTATGTTCATACGTCAGTACCATCAGTCGTCAACACTGTCAATGATACGCGTATTTCATCATGTTTATGAATGATTTATTCTGTTCACTTTGTCGTCGATTGTATCTTCAAAACTATGACAGATATGCGTGCCATTATATATCTTTGTCCTAAATGCCACCAATAAAGACACATCTAAAAATAACGAACAGTAGCTATGGTATTTCAAATTATGCTAATTAGGCAATCGATGATTTGAAATGTCTGATACCCGACTGCTTTAATATATATAAAAAGAGCCACTCTTTCGGTATTTTGATATGGTAATTAATGCATGACTATAGCTGGTACCATTTGTAGACAGTTCACCAGTGTGTGACACATGCACGGATTTGCCATGAAGCAAATCGTTTTCTAGTTTCTAGTTTGAATTCCTCTTGAGTTGCACAAGGTACACAATGTCCACACAATCATCTTTCCTACGAAACAACACAATGCTTTTGGTTGGCAACAGCAACCTGTGTTGACATTGGTATTACTGTTACAACCGAGGCGTAAGTGTTGTCAGTGGGCGTGAGTAGACTGCCTCTGTGTCGCCAACTTGTACACCCCCCTGCTGTGTGACTGGTGTGCCGTGCCATTGTCTGTCTACAGTCGTAGAAGCAGGCGAAACATGTCCTTCTCTGGCAACATCTCTGTATCCTCTCCCCTCGTGGCTCTTCTTTCCGCCTCGTCTGCTATTATAACAAATAGGAAGCGCGTCTCTTTCATCTTTAGACTACTTTTTTCTAATCAGATCATTGATTGATAATTTGACGCATCATTTTAACCCCTGGGGGCACAGCCGCCGCTACCATACTTTCGATCGCTGAAGCCTGGTGAGTATGCATTGAAGCTGTGGAATTTGCATGGTTTTGTGACATCACCTTGACGACGCAATATTAGCGACCTTTTAGTACACATAATAACCTGCATTTAGGCAAATATTGCTTTTGAACTTAAAATTGAACAAATGTTTAATACAGTACGACTACTTTTACAGGTGTACAATGTTTTTAGACATTAGTTTATGACTGAAGTCCTTTGTCGTGAGCAGTCTGCACAATACAAGTGATTCTTATGCTCACTAGCTGGTCTAGTGTACACTCCTCTGGATATAGACATTGTTTGAGCTGCCTTAGAAAGTATAATCATATACTCCTTTTAAGCAGACCCCAAGTACCTAGCGGAAGGGCTTTCCAACTCTTTCAACACCCTTGCGTTCCCAAGTCATGACTTTGTCATGTCAATTGTTGAATGTATATTAGAACTTCCAGCATTTTGTGTAAAGTAAAAGCACAGCGACCATTTAGATGTTTTGCATCTTTTGCCGAAGGTACATATCAGGGAACAAATTTCAGTTGTGCCTTACGCTGAAAACAACGAGTGGCAGTTCTCCGTGATCGTGTGGGTTGTAGTCAGTGCTGTGGGTCTTGTAGTTCAAATCAATGCTAATCCACATGATACATTGTAGCAAAAGAGCTGAGCTATTACAGCCGCGCAATAAAAGTGTAGCTGGACAATTTTTAACAAGTATCATGGCTTTGTACACATGCTGATGTATCAAGGCCAAGAACGGTACAAATTATAAGAATTTGATTAATTTGACCTAATCAGAATCAATTAAACCCCTTTCCTTTAATTGTGTTACATTATCTTTGCCTTATGCTACATTGCAGCTGTTCGAGATCGCTGAAAAGATGAACATCGACCACCTGTAAAACCGGGTGCTTCTTAGTTAGCCAGTTAAAGATTGAAAGAGTAATTGTACAATATATATCAGGATTAAAACATTCCGTAGTAACGGGTAGTCCTCAGGAGTAGCAGACAAAATATGTACCCACTCCTCTACTGTTTCAGCGCCAATTTTGATAAAAGTTGATCTGCTTTCAACTAACATAAGGATGCGAGATTCATATTCTTAGTAAGCTGGTCTTCCATTTGGGTAACACAATGTCTACAGTTGTAGAAACTATCAGCGAGCCACAGAAAGACCCAGATCATTAGCTTTCTTGGACGCGCTTTAGGAGCAATGTGTGTAGGAAAAGATGTTGACTCGGTCAAAACGCGGAAACGAAAGGACTAATGGGTTGCCATTGGGTTAATGAAATGCACGTATGCTTGGGGTGGGCGGGGGGATGGCAACAGACGCAAAAAATAGATAGAGACATAGATGGAAACTTGTGACAGGTTATTTTGTACTTTGACGTTGTGCATCCAAATAAAAGACAAATACGTTTTAAACGCACCTGACATATATATTCCGTGTTTTCACCAAATAACTTGAGAGGTGTCTACCGTATTGATTTGTCATACGTCGCTTATGTTGTACTGATCAGGAGATATTTGGTGGTATCTGGATACCCCATGTAGATTTACATAATGGTGTCATAACGTAAGCTCCGGTCAGTTGTCCGCAGTTACCACATGTTTTGAATTCCATGAGTACGTCGGTAACTCCGGGTCAAGAGCATGTTGTTTTTGGATAAAATCATATGAATGTGTGTATGCACGAGGGTAAATTTGTACGTAAGTGCATGTGTATGTATGTATGTATGTATGTATGTATGTATGTATATATGCATGTATATATGTATATGTATATATGTATATATGCACGTATATATATATATGTATATATGTATATATGCATATATATATATATATATATATATATATATATATATATATATATATATATATATATATATATATATATATATATATATATATATATTGTACGTTACGTGTAGGCAACAAATTATTGGCTTGTATTACTGCTATGCAGGGCCTTGAAAAGATAACTTATTCTTTATCAGGTGCAAAATCTATCTATCTATCTATCTATCTATCTATCTATCTATCTATCTATCTATCTATGTGTATGTCTGTCTGACTTGCTGACTGTCTGTCTGTATGTCTGTCTGTCGGACAACATGGTCATCTTTCCTTCAGCAAAGAATGCGATGCATAGCGTGACTGTCCTAATCCATATGCATCTATAGCCAAATGAGCTGAATAAATATGTTCATTCTAACCACAGCTTCGAAATGCTCCCAATAACTGTGCGCCCATTGTTTTCACAAGACGCCTATCTTTTAGTGTTCAAGATTCGACACTTTTAAGGGCAACTTTCAAAGAATATGAATAACAAGCTTGGGAGGATTTGAGACATTGCCTTCCCTCTTCTCTAGGCATGCTAATAACTACCCACAACAGCCAGGTGTTGTTTGATACTCCGGGCTTTCCTTCTAAAAATAAAGTTTTGCCACTGTTCTATTGTCTTCGTAGCAAGTATTCTTTTGCCGTTGTGGCCACTGTTCTATTGCCGTCGTGGCCACAGTTGGTTGAACGGGCAGCTGCCCACTAGCGGTTGACTGGTGAAGGTTATAAAATGATGATCTTATAGACATTGATTGCCACGGACTCCCATCGTCAAGTCTTTGTGTGAACACAGACTCTTTGATCTTCCCCAAATACTTGCATTATTCATTCATTTGTTCGTTCGTTTGTTCGTTCATTCATTCATTCATTCATTCATTCATTTATTTACTTATTTCCGTGTCAAATTGGTGATCAGTTTTTCTCGGACACTATTGTTTCGAAAAGTACCAAACTTGGCACAGTGATCGGCCTAGTTGTGAAGCTGTACATATTGTTTAGAACAGGCGTGTTGTTAACAATCATGTAAAGTAGTGGCAAACTAGTGAACATTTTAAATCTTACATATCTTCAAAACGTAGCTAGCTACACTTGCCATTCCAAGCTTAATATGTGGGTCTATTACTAAAACAAAATCCTATAGCATGCAAACAAAGTTGGGAATTTTGATTCATGTTAAATTCAGTGAATTTCTTTACAATATACATATCACAGCCAATCCCCCTACAAGCTGGCAACGTTGTTATGCACTGAGACATAACTGAACTAGAAAAATTTTATTTGCTTGTCAGCAAACCAGTCTGTGTGCCTAGAAAACCTTTAAAGATTGTGTATTCAGTATTTGTGTATGTCCTGCAACCGTAATCTTTATTGAACTTCATAAAAGAGACATAGACAATTGAGTTGTGTCCCAAACCCATTAATTGAAATTGGTACGGTTTATCTATCTATAATAGTTTTGAAGTTATTCAAGATTTTAATTTTGTGTATTTGCCTTATATACATAACTCAAACTGGCACCATTTTAATTCATTGTTCATTGGATGCAGCTATCTCACCAAATTATCAATTGAAGTTAGGAGGGCACTTTTATCTGTAATGGTTGTGAAGTTGTTTAAGATTTATATTTTTGTGTATTCTCATAATTTACATTAATTAAAATTCTGCAATTTTTAGTTGTGATCAATTGGATGTGCCTATAGCAGAAATCTCTGGGAATAAATTTAAAGAGTTTATGGCACCATTCCTTCTAATTATTTTTCAAATATTCAACATTTAAAGTTTAAAACTAGCCTAATTTGTATAAATCAAAATTTACTTTTGCTTATGGTTCATTGGATGTACGTAGAGCACAAACTTTCAAGCTGTCTTAGGAAGGGCAGCTCTATCTACAATATCTTTGAAGATATTCAACATTTGAACTTTTCAAGTGCCCTTAATTAGTATAAATTATAACTCTACAGCTTTGTTAGTGGTCCATGAGATGCGCCTATAGTATAAACCTATGAATTGAAGTTGGAACGGTACCCCTACCTTTCATAGTTTTGAAGATATTCAACATTTAAAATTTTAATGGCTCTCATATGCATAATTTTCGACAAAGTGACTATTCCAAACTAGGTGCGTTTAATTTCACCACTAGGTCAATCACCGTGCCAAGTTTGGTACTTTTCAGAACAATAGCGTTTGAGAAAAACTGATGAAAAAATCCATAATGCAGGCAGAATAGAGCTTGGGTAAATCCCAGTCAGGCTTCACATGACAGTTCACCAGGCTGCTGAAATGTATGCATGTTGCTAGGTCCAGAAATAAAACAGCTATGGAAGCTCTGCCTGCCCCAATGTACCAAGTGACCGTGACCCAAAATCTTCCCATACCACATGTACAGTTGGTCATTCCAGAGAGTTTGGATCTGAACCCTTTCATCAAAACAATGTTTAGGCTATGGCTCAGTTTGGGTAAATAGAAGCTGTTAATTTCAGGATGTGTCGGGATCCAGTGAGACGTGTTTTTGTGTGTTATTTATTGCCTAATTCTAAGCCCATTTAATTTTGTCAAATCAATGGAGGATCCAGAGGAAGTTTCTTTTGGAACCCCTTTTCAATGACACGTAAAATAAAGAATACAGAGTGACAAGGAAAAAGAAAGGCACCAAACAGCGATGCCAAACTGACGAAAAAATAACATAAAAGACGGCCATTTTTGTTCCCTTTTTTCTGAAAAATGCAAAAAATATTTATCCTTGTTTTAAGACCTCGCGCAATGCCGTCATAGGCGGCATATTGCTTAAATAAGCTCAGATGCGGACTCGTTTTCCAATTACTGTGCTATATGCGGGCAAATCTGGATCATGCCATTGACTGATCTCCCTGTGTGACTTGGTTCGACATCAACAAAAATGTAAAAAGTGACACAACTAACTTGCCACTAGAATAAATATATTTTCGTAGGAAATTTTCATTGAGGAATACAAGGATGAAAATATTTCGAGACATATATCATTGATTTTGCTAATGACAATATCATGAAGCCCTTTATTGTGAACCTTGTTAAACGTTTTGGCGTTAAAAGAACACTCACTCAGGGTCTCATTGACGACCGTGGACACTACATGCAAAATTAATAGTCGCGACTTCTTCATTTAAAGCTTTATTAGTGTTTCTGTATAGCATTTATTGGGAAGAATTGTTTTACATGTAAGCCCAAACGAACGAAATTACCACACTGGGAAGATAATTTCTGGAGGATAACTGTACGCTGTGTATTCGTTTATGGCACTTTAGCCCAAGCATTTGGTGTCGAAACATTCAACACAGCAACATTTATTACAGCAAAAATGTGAATCCTGTTTGGTGTGAAAATATTGTTATCTTGCCTCGCTGGAACCCACTGATGCTGCTCATGTGCACATACATCCTCATAGTGATTTGCTGTCCTATTGTTTCTCAAATATCAAGCGATTGTAGACCTTATTCAAGATCAATTAATTCTGTTATGGAGAGACAGGTGGCTACTATTGTATTTGTGTCTTTTTGTCCAGAACCACTTCCTAGTAGTCATTACCCTATTCCGTAGTCCGAACTCTTTACTCTCCATAAGCTATCCTGTCACTGTCTAACCTACGTATATACATTTGGAAGTACTATTGTCAATATTGCACACGTTCTTCTGTAGAATTTTGACATAGGCTGTATTTGCCCAAATAAATTAAAGGGTCTTCAGCGGATCACTACTCAGAAAATGTTTCGGAGCCTGTGCCCGCACATGTCTCTCTAGGTAGCGGCTCCTTGTCTAAGCCAAAGATTCAGCAAATACAACCCACGTAATAATAAATAAATAGGAAAGTAGCATATGATGAATTAGCTAAATACGTAAAGTTTTGCTTACAAATACAGAGCTTCAGTATAGAAGAAGAATACCTGTCAAGCAAAACATGATTACTAAATTTGTATTGTACAAGTTCAGGTGAAAACAATTTCACTTACCCCTGAACCAGTATGTAGCCTTTCTAGCTAGATAGTTTATCCTAGTTAAACCTCCTACCAGTGTATAACTGAAGTAGAAGCAAACTGGGGCATTAAATTCAGTCCCAGTGATTGTAAAATAAACAGTTGCAGCTAGACCACCTGTACAAACCAAGGAAAATCCTAACAAGTACTGCAGCAATGGACATCCTGCACAAGAAATGTAAAACAAACTCCATGTTGACACCTACTCCTCACTTTGTAAGTCTCCAAACAATTAAGCTCTATTTCACTGCCAACCCTGAGTCAATTTAATAATAATAATAATAATAATAATAATAATAATAATAATGATGATGATGATGATGATGATGATGATGATGATAATAATAATAATTATTATTATAATTTAACCTATGCAGGGGAGAAAATGGAATACACACAAAATTATACATCAAAATAATATGCACGTCAAAATCATAAGACAACCATACATAATGTAAGTCATGATTTAAAGTCGTAAATAAAAGAATGGACTAAATAATACGTCACATATGTAATACAAAATGGACAGATCGAACACATCATGCCTCAAACTAAAACATACGCCACCAGAATCGTTCTGATAAACATACATAATAATAGATACACCGTAAGCTGACGTCCAAAATTAAAATCAATGATAAAATAGCTGATATGGCACGGTATCGAATCAAAGCTGAGAGTTATTTCAACAGCAAATCGGGGTAATGTACCAGGTTTGTGACATTTAAGAAAATACTGTCAATTTGGAGTATACTTTTTAGATTATTGAGTAAATGTGAATTTTCAAAAAAATGTTATCAAAACATATTTTTTCTTAACACAATTTAAGTACAATTAGGCAAACTTGTAACAGTTGTAGGACGCTGTTTGCTACCGATAGCCCCCCCCCCCCCGCGGGGGGAGGGGGGACCTGACAGAAAACATTTAAGTCTAAAATGTCTGAAAGTGAATATTAAAACAGAACGATGCCAAAAGATAAAATTAAATAGCTCAACAGGTACCTTATGTAACATACCATGCACCCTACTCTACCCTAAGAAATGCCACTTCCCCCTTCCAAAGCTTTAAGGTTATGCGTGCACAGTGACATGTAGTTAAAACCAGGTAGCCACAGCACCTATGTGATCTCTAAATGCACTTTTACACGTCTCACCCCGAGTCTGTTCATTTGTTGCTCATGCACTCTCACAGAACACATATTGCAGTTACATGATTTTTCAACAATTAATTAATTAATTTATTTATTTATTTATTTAATTATCTATCTATCTATCCATCCATCCATCCATCCATCCATCTATCTATCTATCTATCTATCTATCTATCTATCTATCTATCTATCTATCTATCTATCTATCTATCTATCTATATATCTATTTATTGTTAAACGAGTTAATATTAAGGGAAATAAACCATAAAAATACCCAATGGCATGAAACTCAAATATTACCGGTGTCAGAGACACAGGGCTGCGGGTAGTTCGTTTGAATCATCTTGGGCTATGTCTGTCACCTATATTGCCATAAAACATCTATGGGGTAGATCACTTTAATTCCGGCGAAGCTCGCTCGTACAAAATTATGAACAAGAGCTTGACTCACTAATATAATCAGTGTTCCCAGATTAACGTTGTATTATCGGCGAACACAAAAGAATAGCGGAAGCATGGCCGTTTTCTCGTATGGTTCAGCACACAACACTAATTGACTAAGGTCAATCTCAACAATGTACTGCTCTGCGCATGAGTCGAGGTGTGATAAGTCCTAGGCATCGCATTGGCCAAACTGGGACAGTGGAACAGCTGCTCTCACCCTGAGCAAACTTATCCTGAGGCTGCCTCAGTAGTTACGTTCTTTAAAATACACTTTTGGTCGGTGAATTCTGATAAAATTTAGTCACATGTAAAAATTATATGTCTGTTCAAAGTACCCACAAAATTTGATGACTTTCCTAATACAGTAATAACTTGGGCTATATATTCCTTTGTTATTTTAGGACAGTTGTACCCCTTAACTAGGTTGCCGTATGGCACTGCTCATGCTCAGAAGCAATGTATTGTGGGGGTAGAATTACATGAATCATGTTTTAACCTTCATTTGGTAGTGAACGACGCTCGATATAGGGACAATATTATGACTCAATGTAACAGTAACATAGTGTGCCAAATGGTAGAGACATCATAGCGACATTCTTCTGTCTGACAGTGCTCAGCACAAGTTGTACTGTATTTACCTCACAATTTCGCAACAAATTTGACGACCTACATAAAGAATCATTACGTGTTCCCATTTCAATAAAAAAAATCCATCATAAAATACTACATAGTCTTTTTGCTAAAGAGATATTGGAACATCAAGATACTTTTCCTTCGCGGCATTTTGGTCCATTAAAACAACCAGAGGTGCCAAGCGAACACCGACTTCATCTGGACATGAACTTCCGACATCAGAGCTGTTGTTTGGCGTACTTGATAAGGTTTGCACACCAGAATGTTACAATCTGACCGCCACAAGGCTGCCCTTGAGCCATATTACTTAATTCAACGTGAAAAATAAAAGTAAAGATAAATTGTTATCATGACGTCAACAGTATTCGGCTACTTTGAAAAAAAAAAGTATCTGTAGGTAACTCAAGATGGGTCGAACGTATCGTCTCGCTCGAAAGAGCCAAGACCTTGCAAGGTGAAAATGAACTTGAGCATGCAATGGTTTCGCCCGCTTCAGCATAATCATTTCGTACATGCCCTAAACTAATCTACAGTTGTGAATAGTAGATCCCTCAAAAATACAATCGATAATGCGCATCCTGGAAGCGTTAAGTACAATGGGAAAAGGTACAGGATAGAAGACACAAGCACAGCGCCAATAAAAATAAATATCGGCCTATGTGATGAATGCAATTAAATGCCATTTTATGTTGTAGATGCGTGTTTGAGAAGGCATGCCCTTTGAAAGGCAATTCCATTTTCATTGAAATGGTTATCATGACATTTTTCGCTTTTAGGAAAAAGAATAGGGTCAGTACCATATGGCGCAGTTCTTCTTCTTCTTCTTCTTCTTCTTCTTCTTCTTGTTCTTGTTCTTCTTCTTCTTCTTCTTCTTCTTCTTCTTCTTCTTCTTCTTCTTTCACTCCATTCAGAATGTGTGTGAAGGTTTCTAATGGGAAGCTTGCATGGCATCGCAAATCGGCAACCTTGATTTTCTTTCAAGGTCACGGGTTCAACTTTTTTGTTTGATGGCACATTCATTCTCAGCATGATAACTTAAGAATAAGTTGACCTTATTCAACCAAATCCAGCGTGGAACCTACAAGACCTCCCCGACCCTCGTCCCCGTTAAAGTATAGTATATTGCACATATGGAATCATATTACTAGACCAGTTATCTGTTTCAGAGGCAAAGTGTTCCACTGGAAGACATTTGATTTTGCGTTGCAGAATCAGTAGCTTCTAGTTTTAGGCCTAGCTTTGTAGATCAGGGTTCATTTCAATAGACCAATGCGATACATACGTACTTTACCTACATAGCGTTACTGAAAAGGCTGACCAAGACTGTAATTTTCATGAATCGAAAGTCAATTCATATCTGTAGATGTGGCAGCCTCTTTGAACAGAATGAACAAAGCGTATGTACAGGTATGCCTCAAGCTTTATTGGACGTCCGGGCTGTACAGCGTATTCACCGCCAATAATGGCAACCGTGTCTCTCACAAATCTGCACCTCTCTTCGTATACTTTGAAGTTCTCCTAAAACTTAATTATACGCCGTAAGTCTTACGGATATCAATTAATTCTTTATGTATCGGTGGCAGGGTTTCGTTAGGGCTCTCTGATTTCAATTTTTCGCTTGATGAAAATTTTCCAATCCAGTAGCACTCACCTGTCCTAATGACAGCCGATTAATGACCACAAGAAATTGAAATGGTCCGGTAAAGGATGAACGTGGGATCCTAAGGATATCGATTTCTGAAGGCAAAGTGCTTGTTTGGTAAGGAACTTGGATAGTATAACAAGACAGCGCCATAAGCATCCAATATAGAACATCGTACCCGCTGCAGTATACAGTACGGCTCGTCAAATTACTTCCAAGCCATGGGACCTGACATGCAGACTTTGGCGTCCACAAGGCATGTGTTGTTACACACCATCTGCAGCAGTGAACAACTGGAAAGTAGGAAATGACATTCACACTTTGTCGATGTGCGCCCAGTCACAACGACAGAAACATGGCAATAGCGACCAGGGCAGACAAATAAAATACATACCGAATATTGCTGAATATTTTTAATTGTCAAAATAAACCTCTTTATGAAGCTTTGCAATCCGTGTCTGTCTATCGTTGCTGAGTAGTACCCAAGAAATAACCTAAAATCGTTGGCTTATTTTAATATGTTGAACGCACATACAGAACACTGATTTGGAGGTGCATTGAGAGTACAGTCTGTTCACTTTGAGTGGGCAAGGCGATTTAATATGCAATCACACGGCAAACATGAATTAGTTTATTTGCTTACGTTTCTGACTGATACTGATTACTACTCCTGAAAGGAGTATCTCCAACGACAACATGTAATCCGACGTACAGTCTTCAGTAACAGCTGGTAAACTTGATCCGGCCTGCAATATTTGTCACCGGATGACTAGTGTGTTTCCGTTTTGAATAAACTTGTCGAGACATATAGTGGCTTTCAGCTGTTAAATGTGACATGGTTTTAAAACGCCCCTTTGAAAACTATGTCTCAAAATGTGACGTCCTTTCATGCATGGTCATCAGACGATCACGTAGTTTTTACTTTGGGGCCATCTCAAAAGTAAGAAACACGATTAAGTAAACTTACTCAAGTACAACTGAACACGTTACACTTTGTAACTCAAGCTTACATGAATGTAAAATGTGATGTCACTCGTTGGTGATATGCTCCCTTCTGCCACCACCACCTCCAGCAATGGAAATTTGGCGAATGTGCTAAATTGTTCATTTCTTAAGGCTGTCTGCACGAAATAATTGTATGCTATCACAGTGAACACAAGTTATAATGACGCCATTTGTTCCCTTGGAAATGTGT
Source organism: Hermodice carunculata (assembly GCA_964020975.1). Classification (NCBI taxonomy): domain Eukaryota; kingdom Metazoa; phylum Annelida; class Polychaeta; order Eunicida; family Amphinomidae; genus Hermodice; species Hermodice carunculata. The sequence continues at coordinate 69,228,696 of OZ026619.1, forward strand.
CAGATAACTGAATATGTCAGATAAATGAATCCAACAAGAAAGAAAATTAACTTTTGCCATTCGAAACTTGTGTCATTATAATGTATATGTCGGATATCTGAGTGTCGTTATGATGAAGTTTCACTGTACAGTTTGTGACACCATATGTATTATCCTACAGAAAAATTGTATTTTTCATGTGACTGTAGGATTCTGTAACGTGTGGGCACAAATGTGTTACGGTATAGGGCATAGCCACACACTACTTCAAGGCATCTTAATTAGTATAGACACATTTGTTTTACATGGATTGTGAAAGAAGTCAAGCTGACTTATCGAGTCACTCTCCATGGCACAGATGTTGGCGTATACTTCCTACCTTGCCTAGTGGAGGAAACCGAAGAACTCGGAGAAAACCACCGTGCACGGTTAAAGTGGTAGGAACTTTTTCCACATGCTGCCCAGGACGAGAATCGAACCCGGGTCGCAGAGGTGAAAGGCGAGCGTCTTACCGCTCAGCCAACCGTGCACCCAATTACAAGAGGTTGGAACTGTTTTTAAATTCGCGCTGAGTGAATCGACTTTAATTTGTAACAAGGAAATAGGCAAGGGCGAGAACAGAACGTTCAAGAACTGCCTAAAAGAGGGCACTGCCGTTGGTGGAGGGCTAGAGTTGTATATTCCCATTACTTTACACTGTAATTTGCAACTTAATAACTTGAAAACTATGCACACAGAAACACCAAATTTCAGACAGTAAATCTAGATGCGTAAATGAATACCTCACAAAAATCATATAACCACAGCTACATAAGTGGAAAGCTTATTAAAGGTTGCTTTAACATACAAACTAATGGGAATACACAGCTCTAGCCCTCCAAATGTGTGTGTATTCAGTTGTGTATTAGGGCGAATGCACACCTTAGAGCTAATTCTGACCTTTCCTATTGTGCTTGTATGCGGTTACCAGTAAACGTGATCAGTGTGAAGACACATCATGTCAAGGCATCAAAATAAAAGTGTAAGCAAATAATTGTGATTATTACTTGATGCCTAGTATTCATCCATCTCTGGGATATATGTGGCGTTGAGAAGACAATAGAAATGTGTAAAACAAGTAAATAAAACCGCGCAATTTTCTGATTCATATATCGCAATAAACTCAGAAAACACCAAACGCTACGGGAATTACTTGGAAAAACACTTATTAGGTGTTCTGAGCCTCCGTTGTATTGTGGGATTCTCCGAGCATATTTCGGGCACACAAAAAGAACACAGGGATTCATGAAACTTTCTGTCACCCTGCTAATATACCTCGCCAATGATGTACTATAGCAAATTATAAAGCGAAGCATATCCACAGGGCCTCTATAGTCACAAGAAATCTGCAATTGAAAGCTATCAGAATGGCGAGAAAATGCCGCACCCAGCCGCGTCCCTACTTTTGTGACAACCTTGGCTCAGCAGAATGAAAACCAGTTGGTCCCTCTTTGAGTCAGGAGCAGAAAACTGTTTTAACGACCACAGCAAATATGTCAACAGCCCTGATCACATGCATGTTGTTTAACTTCGGTGATTATGTATTATTTTGGCGTAGTGTAGATTTGGAACACAAAAGGTAGTTTTAGATGGCCATGCGATCTTGACCTACAAATATGCTAGTTGATAGTGCTGTTCTCTCTCTCTCTCTCTCTCTCTCTCTCTCTCTCTCTCTCTCTCTCTCTCTCTCTCTCTCTCTCTCTCTCTCTCTCTCTCTCTCTCTCTCTCTCTCTCTCTCTCTCTCTCTCTCTCTCTCAGTCATTGATAATAATTTGAGTCTGAAGAATCCCAAAGACTGCTGCTTGCTCTAAAATGCCATTACATCAAAACAATGTACTATCACTGAAGTTATAAAAGATAGGCGATTCGTGCCCTTGACCTATTTCCGTATTGTAATGACATAATCATTAGACCACATCTTTGTGCCCATTACTCAAAAATTATCAACCGAATTGCATCATGTTATATCATTCGCGATTCGAATTTTTTAAACAATCTTTCTGCTGTTCTCAGCCACGCAATTTGGTGTTTAGAAAATCTCAAAAATTGATGTGTTTTCAAGGACCCCGTTTCTTCAGAAACCTTTGCTATCATTGAAGTTGTGAAAATATATGTATGATAAATGTGCTTTACTTACTTTTTTTCTGACTCAGAATTAAATCTCAGGAAACACAGCTTGCCCGTAGCTAAAACTGTTAGCAACCCATTTACATTTTCCTGAACTTTGTGGCTAGTTCGGTTCAAGTCTCAATTTTTTTACACTATTTCTAAACACATTAACGGTTACAGTCATATGGTCCTTCCGAAAAAAAAGTTCTTTGCCTTTCATACCCTTGTCTTTTTGGATAGCGGGATCTCATACAGGACTAAGTGTTTCAAAACGAATTACATCTGCATCGTGGCCACGCATAACCGGTATATGATAAGCGTTGTTGGCCTAACTTGGGTCGTTATGTCACTTATGTCACCACCACCACCAGCACCCACCCCCTACCCCCACCCCCACCCCCACCCCACCCCCCTTTATTGGCCTTCACGTTTCCTATCTCTCACCTTTTGCGACAGTCTGTCGAAAGTGTGTGAAAGTTGTTTTGCAGGTGGCTATCTTGTATGTGTTTGCACACAGATGAATGCATATATATATATATATATATATATATATATATATATATGTATGTATGTATATTCATTCATTATATACATTCATTCTGTGTTTGGCACAGTAAGAATCTTTAGGTGCCTTGTAACTTAAATCCATTGGGGGAGGGGGCATTAAAAGTACGTGTGACATGTAACATTGTATGTTGTTTTTTTTTTCGGGGGGGGGGGCTTGAAACAGAACAGCTGTCGGTTTTTCAATGGACATCCTGTGCATGCAGAAAATGCATGCCTGATGATGATTTAAGATAATGCAACCTGAGTAGCTATCCGTTATTAATGCTGTATAAGATATCCTGTCAGTTAATGAAATAAAACTGCCATATAAAGCCGCTGTCCTGACCCCTGGTTTGTTTGTTTTTGTTTTTGTTTTTTTTTTGTTTTTGTTTTTTTGTTTTGTTTTTTCGTTTTTTTTTGTATTCCTTTTTTTTTTTTTTTTTTTTCATTTTTGGCCCCTTCGTCATAGGTACTTACATTTTTTCTTTAGGTTATTTGTACATTGGTATATTGTATGGACAAATACTCTTGTTTTTGTAAGAAAACAAAACCCAACTACAAAACGTACAGAGTACCATCAGCAATGTATGACAATTGGGCTACGATACTGATGAATATATATTGCACCAACATCAATGTATGACAATTTGACCACCATATTAATGAATGTCAGTTATATATTGAAAAAAAGTCAAGAAGTCTTATGAAGATCACAAATGAAATCAATAGTTTACTATTATGAAGTACATGATGAAAATATTGAATTTTTTGACGCAGATACCCGTAAACGAGTGCACAAGATTGCTTTATTGCGCACTAGAGAATAAAAGTCTGGATCAATAACCCTAATTTGTCATGGCATGTCACAAAAAGCATATTTATTGCCCCATGGACTACTTAGAATCAACAGGAAGCATTTTGCCTGCATTCGACTTGACAATAATGCCGGTACACAGGAATACGTGCTCGGGTGAGCCCATTAAAATTGTATTATAAAGTGATGACGTGCATTTGACTCAGACTTTATAAAAAGGGCAATATATCTGACTTCTTGGCCACAGCTTCGCCTGCAGACAGAACTTTGCCCTTTGCTCTGACATCGGCACATAAACAGCCGGGTTGGTCCCGATGGTATAGAACTTAGGCTCAAGAACTCTTAAAATTCCATTGCGATAAAGTGACTCTAAAAATTCAAGTAGCATGACTTGTATGGCTTAGGTTATTTGTGTAATGTCAGACGTAACTTGATTATTTTCTTTAAGAACGAAACGCTTCGGGGCGTCGAAACACCAGATAGTTGAACGTTATGCAGGGCATGTTTGAAGGGGCGCGAGGAATGTGTTGCAGCTGCGAAAAGTCATGAATGGAACAAAATGAAGACGCCAATGCATTACATGGAACAAATATCACACTAGCTGCGGGTTGATTGGATTATAGACTAGAAAATGAATAAGTCAAATGACAGCAGCCTGGCAACGTTTGATGATGATGTTAACCCTTATTTAGTGACAAACTAAAGCAAAGCCCGTATCGCTCCCCGGCACACCATCATATATATAAGCTTGGAAGCAAACGGTAATCGCAGTTTCAGCATGTTGTTGAGTCGAGTGCACAATTCAAGGACATAAGATGAGCCATGCCGAACATTTCAGAATCTATATCGTTGTTGACCAATTGCAGCTGGAAAGTGTTAATACACAAGCGTTGGTAATTGCCAGGAGGACAGACCCGGGGGTCGCGCCCAGCTATATGCTCGCATAGAAGGCACATATATTGGCTGAGGTAATTCCATCACCACAAATCTGCATGATGAAGAAAACCAGCTTCTCGAAAACGACTGTGATCTATGTGGCAAATCAAATGTGTTCACATGAAAAAATATTGTACTGACAACAGTTGCTGCGTCCCAGCATCAGTCATATTTATAGTGCACTTGACGATTATTTGTTATTTTAGGTAAAAGGGTGCTGCTGTTTATGACCAATGCTGTTGCAAATAAAAGTGTATTAACATGGTCTCCTCCGAAATCTCCATCACCAACCGAACAGAGTGATGCATTCGCTAACTTTTCATGCACGTTGATCTCAAGTTAAGTTGATAAATATTACAGTTGGGGTGATGATTGGAAGCTTTACGACAGTTGAGGGTGATATTTGGCAGAAATGATGATGATGATGATGATGATGGTGATGATGATGATGATGATGATGATGATGATGATGATGATGATGATGATGATGATGATGATGATGATGATGATGATGATAAACAGTTATCAAAACACCTAAAGCCCACAAAAACGATAATAGCAATAACTTATTCAACCCCCGTAAAGAGAGAGACTGATACGGGGTAAAAAAAGAGCAAGGGTTGCAAAGAGCAAGAGTTGCAACCAAACTCATGGGATCTTGCAAAGCGTTTTCTTCCATCAAATTTGTGAGTAGTGGGGACTTGTACAGTAAACAACGTGGCATGGCACAAGGGGTTCCTACAGGTGATGACTGAACCAGCCGATATGCACTACTTGGCATGGTGGGAGCCTTTTTTTTTTGTTTTTGTTTTTTTGTTTTTGTTTTTTTGTTTTTGGTTTTTTGTTTGTTTTTTGTTTGTTTTTTGTTTGTTTTTTGTTTGTTTGTTTTTTTGCTTTTGTTTTGTTCTGATTTTTTTTGTTTTGTTTGTAATTTTGTTTTGTTTTGTTTGCTGTTTTTTTATTTGTCTTTTTTGGTTGTTGTCATTATCATCATCATCATCATCATCATCATCATCATCATCATCATTATTATTATTATTATTATTATTATTATTATTATTACTATTATTATTATCATGTTACCATGGCCAAACGAACATGGTTAAAGGGACTCGCATACACCCTGTTTACAAAGGCCTGCTGTATTTCGGACATCTTTACCCTCTGGCGGTAGAAACCAGAATAAGGCTGGTGTGGAACCCAAATCAAGTCCCCATTCACTTGCATGTTGATTTTGTTTAATTTTCTAGCTCATATCTATCATTTAAAAACACTTTTGAGTACACCCATTGTGTTATCCTGTTAGGACAACTCTAAGACTTCAACAGTGAAGGAAAAACGGGTCTTCAGGGTTTGTTCCATTGTTGCAAATGTTTCTGTAAAGTAGTCTGGTAACATGAAGTAAATTTTCATGGCAACAAGTTTTATATCAACTTCTTTCAAAACATAATCTGTTGAGTTCTTATTTTAGAACCAGTCATTCAATTGTGTGTGTCATTTCTACTACCTGGGATATATATATATATATATATATATATATATATATATATATATATATATATATATATATATATATATATATATATGTGTGTGTGTGTGTGTGTAGCACTGATCCGTGTGCGCCATTAACAAGTCCAATTGAGCTTCAGAATAAATATACAAGTGACAACTCATTATTAAAAGTATACCTGTGGCAGCTAATTATATATCCTAAAAGGACCAACATATTTTATTCAACTGTTGCTCTTCGAAAATCCTAGATTGTATAGAGAGTCAACTTAGTTATTCTGGCTTTTGGTCCAACTGTACAAGGTACCAAAATTGCACCGGGATATATATCAGCGGGAATAAGTTAAAACACTGAAGGTTTATCCCCTTATGTTGGGGCGCTAGAGTTTTCCTAACAAAATACCACAACGGTTATATTCAAAGGTGCTTTTTATAGCATATATGAGCTAGCAAAACAAGCAAATTTACCATGCAAGTGAATGGGGACTTGGAATGTCGGCCATTACAGCCTTATTCGGATGTCTGTCACGAGAGGTCACTAATGTTCCAAATATGGCAGGGACTTTTGAATAAAGTCTATGGGGTCTACGGTTTTCAGCCTTCCTTCCTGCATGAATACCACTATGTTCTGGAATCTGAGTGGCCGTTCTTGCAGACCACCACAGTGACAGTGAAACCGTTGTCTTATTCGTCCTCCCAAGTGTTTGTGCGTCCACGTGTCTTTACCAGCGCAGTTCATATTTTAAACGGCCCTGACGTCAGATCTTGTGGCGTGGCAAGGAAGCTAATCGTGCTGGCAGGAAACCCGTTTGTCGGTCAGACTGAAAATGTCCACAGACTTTGTGTGGACATTTCGCTCCTATGATTTTTAGACAGTGACCTTTACTCCCACGGGTCACCGATCATGATTGTTAAATCACCAAAGCAACACATTCTGGGCAAAGTATTACACATTAAGTACGGGTGGTGAGGTACAGTGGGCCTGTCTTTTGTCAGTCTATACAACGGTGACAGGAATTACCCAAACAGATGAACAGTTACATTTTACTCTCGTGTCTGCTGGACTATCTTGCAACATACGTGTATTGCATGAGATAATCCCCGCTCTACATAATACTTTTCTCGTGTACATTCTTCGAATTAGCATACCGACTTGGTGTACAAACAATTCTGAGTTTTATTTTCATTTGGCCCCATTAAGTTGTCAACTGTTAACTACTTTGACCCCTTATTGATGGTGTCATAGGGTTAAGGTTCGGGTCATATGATGTCAAGTTATGGCGCTCAGAATAAATTCCCTGACAATAATGTGATTCTTCAACGTACGAATCCTTTTTACATTACATACGAAGACAACAACAACAACAACAACAACTACTACTACTACTACTACTACTACTACTATAAAATCATATACTTGGATCATAATTCTGAAGCATATGTCATACTTCCCATGCTCGTGTCAGGATGACTATACTTATGCCACAGATGCCATATTTTTTTCAATTCCAATACACGTGTAATAATTCTTTTACTTGTAATATAATTCCTACACTTGTGTCTAAATTTGCTTTCTTACGCTTATAACCCAAAGTTGCTATTTTTAGCTCTGCTGAATGGGCGCTTCATATATCTGTTATCTGTTTACTCTTTGATGTGGAGTTAATTCATAATATTGCACACAAAATTTAGAAAACCGTTTATGCATGCTGCCGCAAAGATTGACACTCTTTTTCAAGTAAGGTGGCATCAAGAATTTAATCAATTAGTATAGACGTAAATTGCGGAGTCAAAGGTATATGTTAAGCATGGGACAGTGAAAACTGACAAGGAAAGAAGAAAAATAGTAAAAGAAAGTAACACAAAACAAAAACACAATTTTTTCCCAGGCGTAATATTAACATCCAATTAAAATAATCACATCCACCCCTTAATATCATCACCCCTATCTCCTGTGGCTTTTCAAATCCAAGAACTCCAATTTATCAACAGAACCATTCTGCTGTCAAAGTTTACATTCATGAGCAGAGTCGTGTTTATCTACGCTTATGATAACACAAATAAAGAAACAATGCACTGGCAAATGTTCAACTTTGATAACAAATACTGCCAGTAAGTATTGCTTTTCAAAACTGCAGTTAGCCTAAACGTTTTGTCCCAATTTATGTACATGATATCGATCACGCCTTTCCTTTAAAACAGCCAAGTTTGACTCATGTAATAACTACATGAAGCAGTGCAAAACGGGGTGTGTATTATTTGCATAATGGGTCAATAGTACCTTGCTAAACACGGGTAACGGAAACTATATCCTGAAAGCGGAAACCTGGAAGCATATTTTGCAAAGAAGCCGATCAATCCCAATTCGTACATTTATTTAAGGAGTTTGTTAACTGAAACTTTCGGTTGCTTTCTACGATCACAATCAATGGAGTTGGGTGGCGGTTATGTTTTTCCGGAATGGTCGTCGAAATTAACGCAGGCTGTGCTTTCTGTCATGACAAACATCAAGGTTCCATATATCTGTCTGGTGCATTGTAATCCTGTAATATTGGACAGAACATTGTTGGGCATTTCGGGTATATCATGAGATGTGATGTACATTGCATGTGCCTTCATGGACTTCTTTTAAAACACAATTTTAAGTTTCACCTCATTGAATATCATGTTTTTATGAAAACTGTAGTTCTGCGCGGCAACATCATGAGGACGGGTGTAATTGTGACAGTCAGTTGAAAAAATACATTTCTATTAATTTAACACACTGTAAGATCTGTGAGGTTGAATGTACAAGGCTATAGATATCTTACATCCCCAACTCTGATGTAATGAGCAGGAATGTCTCTTGAGCAAATGACTAACGGAATACAGATGTATATTGCAGACGTTACATTCTCTTGCAAGCATAGAAGTTTATTTCTAACATCTAAAACAGTTACTAATAAAGCACTCATATCACTGAACACCAATAATAATAATAATAATGATAATAATAATAATAATAATAATAATAATAATAATAATAATAATAATAATAATAATAATAATAATAATGCTAAATCAGTTCAGCGTTATCATTCTCTTTACTGTTTGCTTGTATGTGTGTTTGATAGGCCAACAATCCAATATGTTGTGGCGATGGGCCTGTTTAACCTATTAGTGGTCAGAATGGAGCTGCGTCATGAGCTCTCCTCGGCTCCCATGCCCAATATTTGGTAAATGTGCTGAAGATGATAAAATTGAACAACTTGGTTTGATATACTCATAATTCACCTCGTAATAATGGTAGTTTTTTTGTTCAATAGCTCAAACGTAAAAAAAAAAAATGATGGCGTGAATGTCAATTGGAATTTATATTTGCAGCCACTGGTTACCATGACAGTGTTACTCTATAGTGAAAAAAGACAAAAACAAACACAAAAAGAAAAAAAAAACAAACAAAAACAAACAAAAACAAAAAAACAAAAAAAAAACCAAAAAAAACAAAAAAAAAAAAAAAAACAAAAAAAAAAAACAAAAAAAAAAAAAAAAAAAAAAAAAAAACAAACCTTCCCCCCAAAAACTAAACAAAAACAAACAAACAAACTAACTAACTAACAAACACATACATTGCCAAAAATGACCTTTACTGCAAACTTTGATTTCGTGCTGGCTCATTGTCTACTTCTGTTGTCAAGAGACTAGATCGTGTATTTGGATCGGTTACAATTTTGTTTGTGCAGAAAGTAGAAATTGATTCTGCGCTCTTGACAGTGACCCTTCCTGGCCAAGCACAGTTATTTATGATTTTTTTTTATTGGTACATACGATGTGCCGGTATATATATATATATATATATATATATATATATATATATATATATATATATGTGTGTGTGTGTGTGTATGTATGTATGTATGTATGTATGTGTGTGTGTGTATGTGTGTGTGTGTGTGTGTGTGTGTGTGTCCAGTATGTATGTCTGTATGACGCTCACAAAATTGGTTTCCAAAGAAGCACAAACTTACCACCGTTGGTCATAGAAGGATTGATGGTTATAGTGTCAAATATCTTGTTTTGCAGTGGCAGTATTTTTACAGCAAAATTACAGAACATTTATGCTTCCATGCACTTCTCATGAAAATATATTATTCCGGTTACAACCCTTTTAGTTTTGACGGCTATGTTGCTAATGGCAACTGGAAGACAGCACGTGTGGTCAGGGTGCAACTGCACTTCTTGTGCCACAAAATGTGCTGCACGGCCGCCCAAAGGCAATAGATCTAGTCTTCGGCTGTTACGAAGCACCACGGCACATTTTGCCGAGCGCAATTATGATTTAAACTACCCCATGGGCCCGCAGTGGCGCATTCATCCCTTCATTTTACCCTTGGTTTGTTCTTACTGATTTTTGTTAACCCATCGTTTCATCGTTGGTGCTATATGCTGTAACTGGATTCGTGGTGTTCAGTTCTCTTCACTTTTTACAAAAAAATATGATCGAGGGATCGCGGGGGATTCGCACTTGGACGACTCTGGACAAGTGTGTGGTTTGATCAACCTGTTGTATTGACGATTATACCGTTGGGTCCGTTAAGTAGGCGCAATCACTTATACCCGCAATGAACGGCCATTTTCTAAGTGTAAGTCGAACTACTTGCGCATAGAACGGAAAGCTATTACACAAAAAGTGCATCAGGGGCTATAAATAGTACTTCAGTGCGGTTTCTAAGATTGTTGACCAATCTCACGATCACAGTACGAACGAATGTTCCAGTCCCAAAGTCCTGTACAAATGGCACGGTTTAGTAACCGGACGCAGCTCCTCCTGTTTGGGCAGCGTGTCAAAATAAAATAACCAACCACGACAGTTTCGTATCGTTTCTGACACAACTACCAACTCCTTGTCGTGCAACGTTGTCTGCAGTTCAAAATAGAGGATAGGTTTACTCTGCTTTTGGGCTGCTCGCTGCCCCCCGCCCCCTTTATTTTTTTCTCACTCCCTGTCTATTAAATTTTGTTTCTTGGCTGTTCCTGATTTTTTCACCTGTTGCACATTCAGGGACGTCTTGCGCCTCACAAACAATATACTTTAATATTGAAATCTAAAATGCACTTGCATAAGTCAGTCGATTCACTCTGATGAGCCAAATAAACATCTCCACTGAGCATGCCCAGGGAAGTGCAGCCTCTAGCTTCATTGAACATCGAAAAATAAAAATAAAGAAAAATTTAAAGAAAAAAAACCCCTACGGATGGAAGTCTGGATTATGGATTATTTATTGGTTTCCTAGTGTGTGTTCTTATCGATAGAACGAAAAAGAAAGGTTTGATTCTGGTTACCAGGCCAACTTAAGTTGAGTGAGGAAATTTCGCTTCCTGTCCCTGATGACCTCTCTCCCAAACAGAGGCTTAGCTTCACTGGGCATGTCCAGCTGAGATGTCATCTCGGCTAATTTGGTTAACCTTTCAAAGATTTACTTTTTTTATGTTCGGAACGAGCGGGACTCGAACCTGCAACCTTTGGCACCAGTCGCCTAGCTGAAATGGGAAACGCACATATCCACTCGACCAAATCCCCATTCCTAAAAAAGAATGGTTCAATGGAGGCACTTATGTGCGAGTGCCATATCAACACGGTAATGCAGTATATTTACTTAGTCGGCATTTATTTCCAAATGATTTGCCTGATTTGAAATAAAGCCTTTGTCATGTTGAAGAAAAGCTCGTTGTGGTCCTTCGGTTTAGGTGTCTCTTTTGCTCCATAAAGGATGTTTACATGTAATCTTTCAGATACAGTTTTCCTAATTTCTCCACAAACTACAGGGACCAAAGCCGTGGTGTCTCATTTTCGGAAAGGGAGTCTGATTCATGTGTATTCTCGTGAAAAAGAAACATGCTGATGAATGTTTGTCATTCACCCTTCATGCGAATTTTATTTTGACGCGAAATCTGTTTATTATCATTTGAGCCCTGCTAGATTATGCTAATAATATATCGAAAACATAAAATTGCGCATTATGAAACATTCCACACACTTTAATGCGAAATTATACAGTAAAACCCGCTGTGGCGTAATGCGAAATTATACAGTAAAACCAGCTGTGGCTTAACGTGCTTGTTACCTGAGAACTCTTTTAGTTCTTTATATGTGTTTTCTGTTACCTTGCCAAAACAAAGTGGGTGTCTCTCTGTCTATCCGCCTAACTTTTTTCTGCATATTATATAAAGCATTATTGGCGGTGTTCGCGGTGAAATTAAATTGATTCAGCGTACAAGAAGGAACAAGTTGCTTGTCCTAGCACTCTAACTCCTTATGTTCTGACCATTAGCACGTGGGTATGGTTGTATTTATCCTATAATAATAATAATAATAATAATAATAATAATAATAATAATAATAATAATAATAATAATAATAATAATAATAATAATAATAATAATAATAATAATAATAATAATAATAATGATAATAATAATAATAGAAGAAGAAGAAGAAGAAGAAGAAGAAGAAGAAGAAGAAGAAGAAGAAGAAGAAGAAGAAGAAGAAGAAGAAGAAGAAGAAGAAGAAGAAGAAGAAGAAGAAAAATACAATTGTTTCCGGACACAATTACACTTAGAAACCTTTTAACAAAGACGGTTGAGAGCATTAAAATGATGCAAACTATGGGCATTTGAAATCTTAAATCTTGAATAGCATCAAAAGTATTTTAGATAGAGATGCCATTCCAACTTCTATTGATATGTTTGCGGTAAAGGCGCATCCAATATGTTTGCGATAAAGGCGCATCCAAACTACAAACAAAAGTTGCAGAATTTTAATTCATTCTAATTAGGGACACTCGAATAGTTTAAATGTTGAATATTATCAAACCTGTTAAAAGTAAAGAAGCAATTTAAACTTACATTTATATCCGTGACGTAAGCGCATCCAATGAGCCCAGAAACAAAAGTTGCAAAATTTTAATTTATGCTAATTAGGGCACTTAAAAGGTTAAATGTTAAGTGCCGTCAAAACTATTATAGGTAGCGATATCATTCCAATTTCTCTTTATAGGTTTGTGATGTAAACGCATCCAAACCACAAACAAAAGTTTCAGAATTTTCATTTATGCTAATCAGGGCACTTGCAAGTTTAAAATCTTGAACATCTTCAACACCATTATAGGTAGAGATGCAATTCAAGCTTCTATCCATCGGTTTTTGATGTGAGCGTACGCACTGTACCAGCAGAAACAAAAGTTGCGGAATTTTAATTTCTGCTGATTTCCGCTCTTGAAAAAAATAAAAGTTGAATATCTTCAAAACTATTGTAGATAGAGATGCTTTTCAAACTTCTGTTCTTATTTTTTTATGTAGGCAGATTCAATGGACCCCCCCCCCCGCAAAAAAAAAATTGTCGAATTTTAATTTATGCAGATAAGGGGCACTTGAAAAGTTTAAATCTTAAATATTTCCAAAACTATTGTACGTACAGATGCCATTCATACTTCCATTTACAGGTTTTTGATGTAGGCTCATCCAATGGAGCACAAAAAATTGCAGAATTTTAATTTATGCTAATTAGGGCACTTGAAAAGTTTCAATCTTGAATATTATCAAAAGTATTACAGGAAGAGATGTCATTCCAACTTCTACTGATAGGTTTGCGATGTAGGCGCACCCAAATTACAAACAAAAGTTGTAAAATTCTAACTTATCCTAATTAGGGGTACTGGAAGAGTTAAACGTAAGATATTTTAAAAATTATCTATTCTATTTAGAACTTTTTTGATGTAGGCATACCCATTGAACTACATAAATGTTGAATATCTTCAAAACTTTCAGAGGTACAGGGGTCAGTCCAACTTCAATTTTATAGGTCTGTGCTGTAGTTACATCCAATGTATCATTATTCAGAAGGTTTAGAATTTCTATTCATGCTAGTAAGGGGCATTTTGAAAATTCTAATGTTGAATATCTTGAAAAGCGTTATAGGTAGAGATGCCATTCCAACTTAAATGTATTGATTTGTGCTGTAGGTGTATGCAGTGAACCACAAACGACAGTTGTAGCATATAAATTTATGTAAATTTTAGAGGCACGCAGATAGATTAGCTTTGCAGCAAATCTTCTTTCTAGTCTGTCTTATTCTTACTATGATATTCATGAATAACATATTTGTATCGCAGTTTAATAAGCAGCAATTTTCGATCCGTTCGCCGCTGGAAACATATCATCCAGCACTTATGACGTCATCAGAATGTAACACGGCAAACACGAAACGAGTGCCAGAATGAATCCTTCAATTACCTGTCATGGCGGCTATTATGACATAAACACAATTTACTAGTAACTTTAAGTCACTCTCTTAATGCATTAATATACCAGCATCAGAGATGCCGGTAATGAGGAGGATGATGATTCTTTGGTATTTTTAATGTTTTGAAGGGTACCTTTGGAGTCTACACTTCTGCAAAAATAATATTTGCTGCGTGTTGTGGTCACTTTCTCATAGATTGGTTTTTATCAATTAGCATGGGTTGTACAGTTGCTCAAAGCTATTTGAAATACACATTTGATTAGGATTTGATGTAGGCCATCTCTTCTTTTTCGTAGTTACAATTGTGGTCGATTAATTTTGTATATATATATGTATAAACGCTTAGCTGACCCGTTGAAGAGGGGGTTCAGAGTTTGTTATTGAGGCATATCATTTCTCTGTAGCAGTAGAGGCTCGAATGTAAAGGTGCAATGATCGATTCAAACTACTGTTGACCTTTATATGTTAAAAACGTCCCAGATCAGGGATATATTGAATATTTTATTAATGCACTTGAGGAGTCGAGTTTGGCTAGCTATAGCATTAGGAAGGTAGCACATGTAGTTGTGGTATTTTGGTGTTATATTTGGAGTCTATACTGACAAAAAGAAACAACAACTGAGCTGATATTTCTGTCTATTCGGGTTGTACTCTATGAACATGACTCGCCATGGTGTTTAAGCCTTTTCATTTATCAAATGTTAGAATAGCCTCTCTATAACAGGACCTAGATCCAGGCTTATCTGCCGTGGGATTTTCCCAAAGATGCCACATCAATGAAAAGCTAGATGTACCTATGTATGTAAGAAGACCTGCAAGCAATTTTTTATTGAGAAGGGGTGGGGAGAGTACGTTAGAAATTTAAAAAAAAAACAAAAGAAAAACAAAAATAAAACCAAAAAATAAAAAAAAACAAAAAACAAAAAACAAAAACAAAAACAAAAACACACACACACAAAAAAAACAAACAAACAAACAAAACAGAATCCGCTCATACATATGCATTCTGTCAAACGTATAATGTACAGGAGTAATATCAGATGTCGAGAATCTCCTTGGGTGTTGAAAATACATTACAAAACTGTCAATCTCCATTTCCATGAGACTAAAGAATGTAATTTTTGTGACCAGAATGTTGGGTACGGACATCAAGAAACGGTCTCTGTGACCCAGACTACGATACATGTCATGTGACTAGATAACATAACTAATCATTTCCAGCTTTGTTGCCAATTCAATGTTCTGGATATTTGGGAACAATCTGAACTCAATAGCACGCAATTTCATATTTCTCCAAAGACCAACATGATGGCTTGAATAACGAATACAAGAAGATTCAATTTTATTTCGACATGTAACATTAGATTATGACAATGTGCTCTATGCATGAGATGAAGCGCACATATCATGCGAAGACTATTTCTGACGAGAGCCTTAGGGGACTATACTTGTGCAGAAAGAAGAGACGTCTGGGATTGTCACGTTGGTCAACTATTTTGCAGCGTAAAGAGAGAGTACATGTCTGTCATTCCTCTTCAGTGCTCTGCCAGTGAATTTAATACTAGACGAAGGCATGGAATATCGCTATAGAGTACCATGTATGAACAATATAAAAATGCACCGTCAAATGACAGAAAATAACATGAATTAAGCCCTTAAAATGAGTCATGGCAGGAGAGCGTGCACAACAGAATTTTGAATACGCCGTATATAATTTTACTCTGCGAATGAAAAGTGGATTTAATGGTATCACAAATAAAGCTAAGAGAGCTATAAATTGCACTTTGTCAGGAAATGGATGGCAAAATATCTTTAGTATTGAATGTTACAAGGCTCTATGAACTTTCAGAAAAAAAAAGCTCTTGGCTTGAAAACATCTGCAGGTAGAGGAGAAATGCCAGACAGGAAGAAAAAAAAAATCTTGATACAACAGAATGTCGGGTGTCAACAAACAAACAAATTTTGTTCATGTAATGAGAAACTAGCTAATTCTAGTAAAATTTTTATCGTAACTTTGATTCACTTATGAATCACTCTTTACACTACAACATCGACTGATGACAAAATAGTGACCATTTGGCAGCATTAAAGTGGTATGTCTGACATGAGAGTAAACAATAAATCCTAGTAATGTACATATACATATATTGCTTGCTAAGAAGATGGCAGACCATGGCCTGTTGTATGTCTGGTCTAACCCAAATATGTTCATGCAAGTCTGTTGTTGTTGCTCCACATTTGCATTATTTCTACGTCACTGGTAAGGCCACACACTGTTCAGACGCTGTGGCTTTAGTGGCGTCTGAGGGTTTAGCTCTGCACAAAATTAAAGATGGAAAAACCTAGGATGTGAAACCGAAATGGCACATATATGCATAATAGTTTTGAAGGTATATATTTAAACATTTCAACATTTTTTTGGTCCCCCTATTAGGTTCAAATCCATTTTTTTTCACCACTAGTGTTCATGGTTTACTGGGTCTGCCTACAGCACAAACCTATGAATTGAAGTTGGAATGACACCTGTACCTGTAAAAATTGTGAAAACAAGGAACTGTTGGCCTCTAATTACCACAAAGTGAAACTCTACAACTTTTGTTTGTGGTATATTGGATACTCTCCGAACACAAACCTATAAATTGAAGTTGTATTGGAACCTCTAATTTTAGTTTTTAGTATATTCAAAATTTCTATTTTCAAATAGCCATAATTTGCCATAGTTTTCAAATCTGTCATCCACTGTCAATAAAAAGCCACGAATTGAAGTATATCATACATAGTTTGGAGTTTCTATATACACAGAGTCTTATAATGGTGTACTGATGGTACACAATTATTAGTCAATAACAGCCAATCAAGTTCACTGGAATCACTCTGTTATGCAGCAGACAGAAGTAACTGGCTTCAGATTAGACAGAAACTATTTCACCACAAAATACTATATATAATATTTCAAAAACAAACGGTAGTGTAGAGTCACGGCCATTATGGAAAAATCTAGTGAAGTCCGCTGAAAAGGCTTGCATTCATATAGCTTTATGTCTCTCTGATGACGCCAAAATACAACTAGACATTGGAAGCGTCCCCAAGTTCCGAACCTTAATGCATGCTATTTCATCAGTGAGGGAACATTCTGGAACACAGATTTGTGATTGAGGTTGAGCATAGCATAGATACTGAACATTTTTTTATCACATGTTGTTTAACCCCGTCCCATCCACCACTCAAACAAGTCTACTCAAACACTAAATTTCACTGACCAATAAAACCTAACAATTTGAACCGCTTCCTCTCCTAAAGATAAAGCAACAATTGTGTTGATATAATGTCCCTTGTGCGTGAGTGGTATGACCCCTCCTAACTGGAGCTGGAAGGTGTGTGTGTGTGTGTGTGTGTGTGTGTGTGTGTGTGTGTGTGTGACTCATGTATAGCTGCTTGTGGGTAATTAGTTGAATTCTTTCTGGCCTGATCAGTAAGTTAGCACCGAAACTATTCAAACATGCAGTCTCTGGTGAAGCTGGTGCCGAGGGTTCAAGATGCCTTGGAACTTGGGTACCATGTTCCAGCTCTCTGGCTTGCATATCTCTGTGCTTTTGGGAGCTACATGAGTACATTGGTTGTTTGTTGTGTAGATGGTGAAGACACAACAGTTATTTGATAACTTATGTTGTTCCAGCTTACTACAGGGTGTTAAGTACTGTGTAGCTGTGAAATGTATTTTGAACTTCTTCCATTGCTGACAAAAATGTGAAAACAAAATTTCACCATTTCAATGTTCAAGAGTAAGATGCCAATTGGTGCCCTGGGGGCATTTATAAGTGTAACTCTTCATCTACACAGCAGGACGTGCATCAGTCTACATAAGTGATTGCCCCTTCTTTGTTGCCAGCCACCATACAGGCTGTTGGGTATACAGACATTAACATGCATTTGCTCCTTTAGTTGCAGGTTTTGTTTTTCGTACCTACGAAGATTCATGCTCAGGTCAACACTTCAAAGAGAAGTATTGACTTGCCAGGTCTTAGCTTGCTCTCCACTTTTTGAGAACCTGTTGCCTAGCAGCCTTTCCATACCCTGGATTGCACATTGAGCCACCAGATGTCCCCAGCTAGCTGACCCATTTCTGTTGGCTGGGATGACTCAAATGGTCCTAATTTGCATAATTTTTAAATCTTTCACCCCTCTTTGTGTAAAGGCTCGACTTCATGTGTGATTTTATAAAAAAACACCAAGTTTGGAGTTCCTGTGTGGAATAGTGTTCGAGAAAATTGTCGCATGAAATTGCTGGCAAACCAGAATCAGAAAAAGAAAGAAATAAAGAAACCCAACAAAAAAACAGAATGTCTGTGTTGGCACACAGACATATTTACCACACAAAGAGCACTCAAACAGGGAATCAAGTTTAATTCCAGGTTTCACACTTCCTTGCATGGGCGCATTCCGCCTTCCTTTGGGGCTTTGAAGGATGAAGCTTCTGCTAAAATTATGGCATGCACCAAATATGACAGTTGGATATCATAAAATATATTCCGATTTGTTCAGTTGTTAAGTCGATGTCTGATGTTCATTATCTTTATTAAAGCGGGAAAAGCAGCTTAAGCTGTGTGTTTGTGTGTGCAAGTGTTTAGTACAAGATTTTACACGTTTGAGAATACACGAGCAAAGGAGCTGAGCTGTTATGCAAAGCATTAAATGCATCTTTCACCAGCCTGTAGTGATGTCTGACTGCACCAATATGTTCATATTTAAGATAAATATACATGTGCATCTCTTTTGGTATCAACATGTGTGACTTGGTGCGGCAATATTTGTAAATGACGACTGAATATTTCCGTTGAAAGAGGAACAGAAAGGTGGTATGCAGATGAAGCTGGTGTAGGGTCGTCCATGGTCTGTACAAGATGACTATTTACCAAACATCTCTTGCCAGTCCGGGCAGCAAAAGTCAAAGCACAGACCAATGGCAATCAGCATGGCATACAACAGGAAGAGGGGAGCCGATTGATAAACTAAACAATTACTTTAAGATGTAACATGCATCATGATTAATGCCCCCACCCACATAGCAATTAAAAAAAAAAAAACCACGCCATAGCAATTCCCTTTCATCCTTCACAGCTAACTTTTAAAGTATAAGTTAAAACCCGATGTCCGTTTTAACAACCAGTCATATGAGATCAACATCCCGAATTATTGTATGTTGGCGCTTACCATTCAACCTATGTTTGGAGAAGCACAGTTTACAGTTTAAGAACGTGACATTTCATATGGTAATCACACAAATTTACTTTCACTTCCGCTACAAATTACCAAAATAAATCACGGCCTGATATTCTGTACGCCCTGTCAAACTTGAACAAATCAAAGTGCCATCTAATTAAGCTTCGTTTAAATGAACTTTATGTGAAAAGCTTTATCGTCAGGGAGAAGTTTCAACTAAACAGCAAGCGTTTTGCTCATTCAGTTTAGAGATTTTATTAAGCTTGAATAAGTAATATTATCACATATAATACTACACCCTTACAAATGCTATTGGACAGTTTCGGTATGTTTATTGGGTATCGACCTTATAGTTGTTGACAAAACGCGTAACGTTTCAGTGATGTTTTTTAGAAGCGCAGCTAGCATATTGGTAAGAGATCACAGGTGTATGGGGAACCAATGAGAGAGAGAGAGAGAGAGAGAGAGAGAGAGAGAGAGAGAGAAATAGAGAGAGAGAGAAGAGAGAGAGAAAGAGAGAGAGAGAGAAGAGAGAAAGAAAAAAAGAGAGAACGTAGTTCTTTTCATTTCACTGTGAACAGGAATTTTATCAAATCTGCCTCCCATATTTTACATGCGGTCGGATGTGTAAAAAATAGTGTTTGGTACACTGTCGTATAGTTTGTGGGCACCAAGGCTAGCGTAACAGTAACCACACATAAAACTACTATATTTAGAAAGTGACAAGAATAGTCCGTGATGCTGCGGCCACTCACCTTTCATTACGCTGAATGTGACGACTAGCATTTAGTTACAGCGGGAGACTACCCCGGGGTGTTCGGGATGCAATCAGGTTGTATATAGCTTCTTTGCCGGGGAGGTGGTGGTGGTAGTGGTAGTTAGCTGTGTCTGTCACTTCTATTAATAAATTGCAATGGATGATAAATAATGGTCTCTAGCATAATTTGAGAAATCTGACCGTTCAGTGTGATTTGCTTGTATATATTTCTGCCACCGAATATTGGAAACAATGTTTCAAGACGTTGTTTACCTTTTTTCCGAGAAGACCAGTTAAGAACGACTGGTGCTTTTAGACCTCCTCTGCCTTTTTTTCTTGGAAGTTGTCCCTCTACCAAGCATTTTGAATGAAAAGAAAGTGCAGTAGGAAACATAGATCAAGTTGACTCGTTACCTACCAATTTCAACAAAGGGCTCTGTGACGATGACGCATGCGTATTGCCTGTGAACTGCCTTGCCTTTCCAGCACCATGCAACTGCAGAGACTATGCAAGTGTATAACAGCCGAGGATAACACCTTTCCTCGGCGTCTTTAGACATGATGCATCCTATACGTGCTGTTGAAAGTTGTTGACTCAAACCTTGGCACTTGGGTGCTTCACCTAGCCTGTCGGTAAAACTGTTGTGGCTACATAGCTTTACTACATTTTACTCTCTGTAAAATCCACCGGCTAATCAATGCATCGAAAACGTTATCCTTGCGGATTAAGCGAAATTGAAGAATTGTTTGTTACGTTGAAAACAGACGATACCGGCAGTTTTGTTATCTGTTTATGCGCATGTATTCATATATTAATTTTGTGATGGAATAGAATAAAAAAGATAAGAGGCAGTTGCATGTTATAGAGACAATGAGTCAGATGTAGCTATAGAGAGACTTGAAGTTGTGCTTATTTAAGCACCGATGCAACCAAGACACAGCTAAAAGCAAACACAGTATGTCTCTTGTTCTAAATAAAATGAGGATTTTTGATCGTTAAAAAGGCAACGGGTCGGAAGGACACTCCATGGGTTTCAGTCTGCGACTTCATTCTTGCGCGTAGGGTTACAACATTTCTTTGACTTTGTGCAATATCTCATGTTTTTCCTCGACACTTGTATTTTTGTGTCCGGTGTTTGTCTTTGTGTTTTAGATTGAAAGAGTTTATTATTATGAGATAACTTTTTAACATATGCAAGTCGAAGGTGGTCTTGACTGATTAGCTGTTGTTTTTGGCACTGAAACGAGTTGCCCGAGTCCCTGTATGAGCTATAGTCACAGGGCGGAGCAGAAACAAGTTTATTCGTTCTCGAGAACGTTTGACTGGACATTTGGACTGAGCTGGTTTGGCCATGATGTGGCAGAGAGGGAAGTTTTTATAGCAGCCTAGCATGTTATTATTGGTGTTCACCTGGTTATAGGTTTCTTATCAGCCAACGGGATTCAGATGCAAGTTCAAAGTATTTTACCTGAATTAGATTTTTTTTCTGGTTCTATTATTTGTGTAATTCTCAAAGTAGTGTGGATTTGCAAGTATACCTGATTTTCCCCGTGTGTTTTTTGAAGGCAGTGTAACAAGGGCATTGTAGGAGCGGAGCGGTTAGATGTCACTTTGACACGTCAAACGGTTAGGTAAGAACTGAATGTTAGATTTGAGAAATTAAACAATTATGTTTTAAGAACACAAATGTCGTGAGAATAGTTTCGACGTAAAGTTTAGCAATATGCAGTACGCATATTAATTTCCCGCCACAAAGCACGGGTTTGACGCCTGGCGATCTCGGGGGAAGTGCGGGTCGCATAACTGTCAAAGACGGGCCATATGCTCACTTCTCACGAAATTAGCATTTTTTGAGAAGTTTGAGTTGTTAAATTCCAAACTTATATTCTTCTAGTACTTCCCGAGCCATATATAAGAAAAAATGTCCATGTGTCTTTAATAGTTATTCTGTATTTCCAAAATATTAATAATATCCTGCTTGTCCCCACAGATACCGACCCGTATCTCGCCATATCTCACCAAGCAAGACAAGGCAATCTGGTATGCAGTTGGGGCAGGAACCTAATATGCATATCTGCTATTGCAAATGTATTTAATATCGTAAATACTTGGTGTGCTTATGCGTACATTTGTCGCTGCTGATACGGTTTATATTCGTATGAATTATTCATAGCATAAATTCCAACGTTTCAAAATTACGGAAGGTGTGCAAAAGCATTTAAGGTCCATGAGTATATATGTAGATCATTTATGTGCACGTGTTAGTCCTTAAATTTGTCGCTAGGTGGCGATGGTGTATATCTTAGGTGTTAAACGATTAATTCTTTCGTTAGTTAGCTGTAGAAATATTTTGTATCCATTATACATACTGTGTACATTTTTTTAGTTCGTGTGCCCTATCTTGTGGTTCGGTTATGGTGGCCTATCTTGTGCCGGTAATGGGGCCCTATCTTGTGCGGGTACTGGTAGCTTACCTTGTACCGGTAATGGTGGTACAGTAACGCTCTGTAGATTTTGTGTCTCAATAAACAACGTGTCAATGGAGTGTCCTTGATTTTCAGCGATTAAAAGCGGTACTTTCGCGCAGGGAACATGAGCGAATTTAAAGGCCAACTCTATGTGTGAGTCATTGGGCCATATATGGAGAGGTCTATGGTTCCTCTCTTGTTGATAGAAAATCCTGGAGCAAGCTTGTGTAGTTTACATTGAAGTATGCTTTCAATGATGGCCGGATTCAGGTTGTTTCCAGAATTTTAATGACTTTCTGGGAACACAATGAATTGCTGCTGCATATCGATATAAGTTGGTTTTAAAAGCTGGACCTGCTAACATATGTGCTATTCATTACGCCAGGACCTCCAAACATATGTCCTACTCATTGTGTCAGGACCTGTTAACATAAGTGCTTCTTATTACGCCAGGGTGTCCGCTAACGTAATGCGGAACGAATCCATGCAGGCATCTGAACATTAAAATTCGCTTCCAAGTCATACTGTCGGCTCCGGTAATGCTATACCTACTTATCCGTGCATTTGAATATTACAATTGACTTAAAGGTCATAGAATCCGCTCAGGCAATGCGGCATCAATCCATTTAAGCATTTGAAAATTGAAATTGACTTCTGGCGATAGGGTCATCGTGTTAAGTCAAGCCACTTTAGTTCATTAATTAGATCATTGATTTGTGCATGCTATGGAACCTGAAGTAGGATTTTGGTACCTCTATTGTATACACTTTGTAACCAAAGTGCTCTTACTACGTGCCCAAGATATGACGTTGCTATTGTCGAGTTTCGAAGTGGACTTCCGATTGCGGTAATGGTCCAGAAGAAATACTATCATTTATTTTGCATACACATAGCTATTCTCGAAGTCCCTGTTACTGTCGAAAAAGATTATAAATAAGCTTGGCTTCATAAGGTCATACGGTGAGTAACTGAAGTTTCTGTAGTGATTTCAGCAGTATTGTCCGTTGCAGAGAAATTATTCAGAGAAAAAAATATATAAAGTATTCAAGCAAAGGCCCTTTGTTACATGTTTGGAACATACGTTGACAAGGGTTTCTGATAATTCATAATCTTCGTACATGAGGCGAAGCCCGCCTTTGTTCCAAAGTGTAATCCTACAGACGGTTACGTTTGAAACCTTGAAAATCAAGTGAATCCATTGGTACGGTCAAATTGAAAAGCAGGCTTTCAGGCTGCAGTGGTTCTACCACAAGAAGATAAGAGCCTAAATCGTTGAGATGTTACAGATGGCATGAGCATTTTTTCAAGAATTAACCGCTCCAATGTATGGGCAGGAACCAGTCCTACCTTGACCAAGGGTCATTGGGTGCAAAACTGGGTGCCTTTGGCTTGGTTTTAATTCATTCAGAATGTGCGATATTATGCAAACAAATACTAGTAAGTAATATGGGGCTACTATACCAACATGAGACTGCAAAACAAGCACAATGGTGTTGAGTGGGTCAATCTTCCAAACGTAGACTCAGCAAAACAAGCATAATTATGTGACAGGGAGCTGTTATACCAACGGTAGACTGCAAAACAAACACAACTAGGAAAGATGATTTGCTGCATAGCAAATCAGTGCGTGTGTCTTAAAAACATTTTGGTATGGCAACAACTAGTCCATAACGCAGGAGTAGAAGATGGAATGGCATCTCTCTCTATTATAGCTTTGAAGTTATTCAAGATTTAAAATTTCAAATTGTGTTATTTAGCATAATTTAAATTGCTACAACTTTTATTCTTAATTCATTAGGTAGGCAATGGTCAACAACTCCCTAGTAGAAGCTGGAATAACATCTATATCTATTGTAGTGTTGAAGATAGTCAAGATTGGAAATTTCAAATGCTGCTAATTAGCATAATTTAAATGGTTATACCTTTTGCTTTAGATTCATTAGATGCGCAATGGTCAATAACCCCCTAGTGGAAGTTGGAATAACATCTCTATCTATTATACTTTTGAAGATATTCAAGATTTATAATTCTAAATGCTCCTAATGTGCATAATTTGAAACACCTTCATTCCTCTGTATAAAACAGTCAAACTCCTTGTATGGAGGTACAAACATGTCAAGTTTGGAGTTTCTATGTATGATAGTGTCCGAGAAAACTGTCGGACAAATTAGCTGGTAAAGAAGAAAGAAAGAAAGAATTTCAGGAAAAACAGAAAAGTGTGTGTTGACACACACACTTTAATGATATTGTGTGGGCCAATCTGCCAAGCTTAGATCTGGGCAAAGTGAGCCTAATCATGTGAAAAGCAGTTGATTTGCCAGTGGTTGACTGCGAAACAAGCACTATTATTTTACGTGGGGTTAATCTGCCAACAGCAGATTCTGCAGAAAAGTACTACATGTATCATGTGATGGGGCTAACCTTCTTCATGTAACAGTAGATCGATTCGGCAACATAAGTACTATTGGGTGTTGGGGGCCATACTACCAACAGTAGAATCTATAAAATAAGCACTGTTATGTCATGAGCGCTAACCTGCCAACAGTGGACTCTGCAAGATAAGCACTATTGTAACAGGGGATACCCTGCTCACATTAGAATGCCTTGGCATTCAACACTGTCAAATATAATTTTCCATTTAGCCACACTAAAAGTGTGTTGTTTCAACGCCCAAAACACAGTTCATCATTTACTGCGTTCTCCAAGTGTGTTTTGAATTTCAACGCATCCATAAACAGTAAATGGAGTACCATGTGAGTGACTTATCTCCGCCTCAAATATGCTGTAATCTAGCAAAATGAAATCACTTTCTAAACAGTGTCATTGCCAGTGTCATATGCACATTATCTGAACATGACATTGCCCAGGCTGCCAGGTGCGTGTGTGGTGTTATATATCCACATGGCTGCACACATAGGAGGTACGGTACACAACAACAAATTATTCCTGCCTTCGTATCGTGTTAACCCTGTCCGCCTTAAACAAAGCAAAAAAGCAGCTGGTGGTCAAAAGTAGTCTCCTTCAATGTTTGTTTTACTAAATCCATCTCTAATAATGAATTGCAGAGGGAACCTAGCAATATATCCCACGACGAAGAACGCTATTGACTCAGCCTATTGTCAAGGGGGGGAAGTGCTAACATACCCTCTATTTAAAACAACAATAACAACAACAACAACAACGAAGGTTTTTGAAAGCGCATGGTAACTTTACGACGTGCACGTCATCTTCATGCAAACTACACCTCATTTTACCGGAGCCTCTTTCATTCATTGAATTTCATCCAAAGCGTGAAATGGCTTCCTACATTCGAACGTCATCAATAGCCGATATTTATTAAAGCATGTCTCTACTCGTGAATAAATAGTGGAAGAGTCTGCAGCTGCCACAAAATATTTAATGGAGAAAAATATGGATAAGATCATTTCTTCAAGAAATAGTCCAGGAATCCCCAGGATGCACCAGTTTAAATTATAATATCTTTAATAGTCGGGAATATGAAATGTTCATTTCAATTTTCAACCGTCACACATTTAGAAACATTTGCATAATACTTACAGTATTCTCAAATATTCTAACAACACATTTACCTACAAAGGAGAAGTACATGAAGGATATAAATTTTATCCTTGATAATTAATGCTTCCTTGAGAAGCATTAGCAGGGAAATAACTCAGGTGTATATGTCTCATAGGTATGGTTAGTTTGTACAGCTGCCATATGATATCAAAATGCAATTTTATGGGTCTAACACGGACATGCAACAGGACACCTCAATTTATTTACACAATAAAAACTTGTACGCTATGGTAACAATTGCACCCTCTGTCTTACCTGTAAGCTGGCATTTCTTTCCGCCGGCGGCGTTTGAGGCCCAATTGAACTCTGAACATAAGTCTGACTAGTTTGATCACTTGGACTGTAAGATTGGTTTAAGAATGGAGCCATGTTGAGGTCCAGTAAAGTTCCCCAGGCTTCAGGTAATCTGTCAATTCCATCCCCAAGTTCCCCCTTACCCCTCACCACGTCTCCATCCCGATTCGAAACACGTACCAGATTGCCAGATATATATCCCCTACGGTCCACTGTCCTGTGACGTCGTCTTGTGTAACACACAATGACAATGACCAGAATTATGACAGTGGCAATCAAGGCACCGGACAGAGAGAGAATAATTAACCAATTGTATCCAGACAGGCCAAACAATGTCGTCTGCTGTAGCGGGATTTCAGTACCTTCAGGTACAACATAGATTGAGACATTAGTGGCATTTTTGAGCTTTGGTATTAGAACATCAGACGCGATCACGATTAAGTGGTAGACAGACGTATTATCTGTAGTGAGAACGTCTGTTGTTCTTATCGTACCACTATCACTATCTATAGCAAACATCGTTAGAACTGGCTGTTTTGATTTGATTGAATAGCGGATTCTATTGTAAGGCGCCGAATCGGCGTCGGTGGCATAAACTTTGCCGACCTCCGTGCCTGCAGGCTGGGCCTGCAGAATGTGGAAGCCGTACGAAGGCTGAGAAAACCGCGGACCCTCATCGTTCACATCTATGATGGAGATGACAACTGATGCCGAGGACGTCAGCGGGGGACTGCCTTGATCACTGACAAATACCACAGCCTCGATGTCCTGTTGGCGCTCCCGATCGAACTGAGCTTTAGCAAAGATGTGGCCAGTACTTGGGCTGATATCAAGCAGACTGTGCATTTTCGTTCGCAGGCTGAACACCATTCTGGCATTCATAGCCAGGTCCCTATCTGTTGCGTTGATGCGGACCAGAGTTTCTCCCAATCTGTTGTTTTCCTTTATTTTCACAAAATAAGTGTTTTGAGAGAAAACAGGAGGGTTATCATTAGTATCTCGTACAGATATGCGTATTCTTTGGAATGCTTTCTTTGCCGGTTTGCCATGGTCCACACAATTTATAGTTATTGTGAAAAGGGACTGTTTTTCTCTATCAATATTTGTGGCTGTCACGATCTTGTACTCTGTGGCGTAAATGCTCCGCAGCAAGAAGTGAGTGTGAGCCAACGAACAATCAAAATTTCCATTTTCTCCACCGTCTTGGTCACTTACCGAAATGTGTGCAACAAAGGCATCTGTTCCGGCATTCTCAATAATTTCAACTTCCCCGCTGGGCGTAAGATCGTGAACAGCAATTTCCGGGGCATGGTTATTGACATCCACGATATAAATAGTCACTCTTACCGCCACGGGCACCGCCTTTGGGCCTTTATCGATAGCAATCACTGAGAGATCATATGTTGACTGCTGATGATAAGTGAGTGAGCTTTTAAGAACTATTATACCCGTGTTTGAGTTGATGTCAAATAAATCCCCGTACAGTTCGGCCGATTTCTCTGAGAGCTTGTATTTTATCTGCCCGTTTACACCTGAATCGGCGTCATGTGCCTTCACTTGCAGAAGTGGTGAGAAAATGGCCACGTTCTCCAAGACTCTTTTGGAGTATGTACTGTTTTCGAATATAGGTCTGTTATCATTTATATCCTCCACTATCACCTCAACGATAATAGATCCTGACTTCCTTGGTATGCCACCATCGTGTGCCAACACTCTGAGTTTGTGAAAGTCAGCTTTCTCCCTGTCGAGAGACTTTTTAGATTCCAATAGGATACTTCCACTTTGGTCATTGTTAATCTTAAATTCTGGTATATTGCTGAGCAGTTTGTATCCTTGAATGCCATTGTTTCCACTGTCCGTGTCAACCGCAGGAGGTATTATACCTACCAACCCAGGTAATTGTCCTTCTGCTACATTAAATGTAATTTTATTTTGAGGAAAGACGGGTTCATTGTCATTGATATCCTGAATAAAAACACGAACCTTGATAATCTGGAAATACTGTGTGGGTCGCACTGTGACGTCCAGGTCGACGGCACAATGGACTTCACGAGGACATAAAGATTCCCTGTCCAGCTGTTTGGCCGTTCTTAAAATCCCACTTTTTGCATCCAAGACGAAAGCTCCTTTGTACCGATTGTTGGTTATTCGTAAACTAAAACTAAGTGAGTTTAGTACAGACGGCGGGTGTTTTGTATGCAGCTTAGAGTCAGAAAGAATGTCGGCAACCTTTATGTCTGGGGCTAGTTCTTCCGTAATTCTATACTCCATCGCTCTTTGCAAGATAGCCTGCTTGACTACGCAACCCAGGTACACTGTCAGGTAAATCAATGTAAGATGGCTATCCATGTCACAAGATCACAACATTGTTATCGTCGCAGTTTTTGAGACTTTGTCACAACTACTAATAACTCCTCTGGGCTTCGCACAATGATACATATGTCATTTCCCATGACATAATTCCATGGTGTTATCAAACGTGCAAAGGACAGTCGTCAGGGCCATCGATATCTGTCTTCAGACAATTTCGTAAAGTAAACCAAAATCTGCAGGACGACCAGTCACCAGTCGTCCAGCGCAGTTTCATCTGAGTTGCTGTCTACAATCACAAGACACTGGTACTTGTTTCCCGGAATAACAATAGGCAGCAAAGCAAGCCATTCAAAGAGACCGACAATTGCCTTGTACAATCATTGGTGTCTGTACCTGTGTAACATGAGCCTCACAATCCTATCCATTTGGCGTGCCGCCATGTGTAAACTACCTTCATCCATGTAAGTGGGCGAGCCATTCATTGCCGTCGCTGCCTGATCAGCCACTACCAAGTCCCGCATGCTGCTCGCCTGTTTTGCGCCTGCCACAGGGTGTGCCAAATTACCCTTCTCTAAAACCTATATCAAAGCATGACGGTCAAAGTTGGTATTTTTCCGTGCGTGCTTTAATGTCTCTGTAAACACCACTCGTTTTATTTAGCATCGTTCACACTGCACACCACGTTACAGTGAACAAGTGATATTCAAGATGATAATTGTGTACAAGTACAGGTGTAAATACATTCCGAACCAATCCGTCCTTTGTTTCTCTCCACACTACCCAGTAACACTGAAGTTGAAGAACATTTATACAACGTATTTTGTCGTTTGCATTTGATTTTCAAGTCTACAATCATGCAATTCACATTTGTATTGCCGTTATGACCATAACTATCACATGTATCTCAAGTCACAGTAAAATCTAACACATGTATTTTCCTATAGACTTACTGTACAGGAAACACAAGCAAACACGCGTACATGCATGCATACATACATACATACATACATACATACATACATACATACATACATACATACACGGTTAAATACCACCCATTACTGATAAATGTAATGGCAGTTGTCCAAGATTGTATATTGATTATGAAGTGTATTGCTAATATTCAGGGTAGTTCTTATAGTGTATGAAATGTACATGGACACTGGTGTGCAGTTTCTTCATTTTTTATACCAGTTTATCCTTGCATGGAACCAAATCAAGACGAAACTTTCGAAAACCTCTCCCATTTATTATTGCAAAGGAAATGAAAAAAAAAACAAAAAAAACCCACATGGATTGACCTGTGGGGGTTCCCTTTTATCAAGTCTCATGGGAGCTGCAATGGAATCATTGAAATACGTGTTACCCTTTCCTTTGTCAAATTTCCCCCTCGGCTGACATTGCCCTTTTTTCACCTGTCTTCACAAATAAGAGCCTGTACTGCTGGCCATCAGGAAGTCTGGCACCTGGGTTCATTCAACAAATGTGGTCTGCAAAAGGAAGGTAAAGTGTTGGCTGGAAGTGACATAATATTTTTGCATCTTTTACAGGCAGGGAGATACCTCGCACTGTATGGTCGGATTTAGTGTTCATTCTAGCTAGATCCGCATAGTACTTAACATTCGTTAGCTTCGATGTTTTTGACTAATTTCAACAATAATGAAGAACCATTTCCGTGAGAATTGTAGATGGTGAATATCGAGATTACCAGCTCAAGGTCACGGGCTGTCCTTGGCTTGGATTGGGTGCTACTTTTCTGGGGGTGGGGCAAGGTGTGAT
>OZ026619.1:69264319-69269319 GCA_964020975.1 Hermodice carunculata
AGTTTTTTGGTTTTGCTTTTTGTTTTTATGATTCTTATGTAGCAAAGTGTTCATCCAATAATTGACTGGCCCTTCGAACTACATATTTATCCAGGTTTTCGCGGGATGAATTTGATTTAATGTTAAAATATTGACAATACAAATTCGATACATTTCAAATAAAAAAGTACACAAATATAAAACATATTGGCTTTAATGTAATAGACTTATATGACTGAAGTTAATGGACACTTGCCATTTGCATGGCGCACAGCCCCTTCATGGCCCTTGCAAATTTTAGATCACAAAGGCGTGCATACATCTCAGCTCAGTATGCCCAGTGAAGACCTGCCTCTGGGCAACACGATCTCATTGGGAATAACTTTTTGTCACTGAGCATAGACATGCACAGAAGTGAAACTTGAAATAGGGGAAACAACTGCTATGGGTGGAAGCTTGGCTTATCCAGTGGTCGCCTTGTGTTTGTTTTGATCAATAGGCCAAATGCCGTTTACGTTTGGCACTAAAATTGCTCTTAAGGGTGATTAAAAAAAAAGATTCTGGTCATCAGGGTAGCCTTCTTCGTTGAGTTGGGAATGGTCACTTCCTTTCCCTAGTGACCTCTCTCCTAAAAAAGAGACCAGCCTTTACTGGACATGCCTAACAGGGATGTCAGCGTGGCTTTTTAGCGAACATATCTAAAACCACAACGGACACTTGACGTTCAAGTAGTGTCCATCAATGAAGGCGCTAATTGCGTCCAATGTAGTTGCATAAATATAACTCGATCTTTCGGAAAAAGAAAGAAAAAAATTATGCACATTGCATACGACCAACATCATCCATGTTTTTATTGGTAATGCTGGCACAAACTATGGCATGGTCAACGATTTTAAATACACTACTTGATGATATACCCAGAATTTATTTATTTCCGTTTAGCTACGCAAATTCTATGCCTAGATTTTTATCAACAAGCTCGAGTAATGTACCTGCGTATGTCTTGTTTGACCCTACTGGGCATGTGTCATTGCAGAATTCACTTTTTTTTGTATTTGTGTCTTTTTGCCCAGAACCACTTCCTAGTCGTCAATATCCTATTCCGCAGTTCGAACTCTTTACTCTCCATAAGCTAACCTGTCCCTGTCTAACCTGTATACATATGGAATTACTATTGTCTATATTGCACATGTTCCTCTGTAAAATTTTGACATAGGCTGTATCAGCCCAAATAAATTAAAGGGTCTTCAGCGGGTAACTACTCAACATGTTTCGGAGCCTTTCACCCGTACATGTCTCTCTGAGTAGCGGCTTCTTGTCTAAGCTAAATATTCAGCAAAGACAACCCACATAATAAAGAATAAATAAGAACGTGGCAAATGATGAATTAGCTAAATACGTGAAGTTTTGCTTATAAATGCAGAGCTTCGTTATGAAAGAAGAACCCCTGTCAAACAAACCATAATTACTAAATTTGTATAGTACAGGTTCAGATAAGAACAATTTGACTTACCCCTGAACCAATATGTACCCTTTCTGACTGGACAGTTTATCCTAGTTAAACCACCCGCCAGTGTATAACTGAAGTGGAAACAAGCTGGGGCCTTATATTCAGTCCCAGTGATAGTAAAATAAACAGTTGCAACTAGACCACCTGTACAAACCAAGGGAAATCCCAACAAGGACTGTAACAATGGACATCCTGCACCAGAAATGTAAAACAAACTCTGTGATGACACCTACCTCCCAAACAATTAAGCTCTATTTAACTGCC
Source organism: Hermodice carunculata (assembly GCA_964020975.1). Classification (NCBI taxonomy): domain Eukaryota; kingdom Metazoa; phylum Annelida; class Polychaeta; order Eunicida; family Amphinomidae; genus Hermodice; species Hermodice carunculata. The sequence continues at coordinate 69,266,073 of OZ026619.1, forward strand.
AACTCTGAGTCAATGTATCAACTTAATGTGTCAGGTTTGTGACATTTAAGAAAATACTGTCAATTTTGAGTAAATGTGCATTTAGGCATGTCAGAAAAGAATGAAAGTCATTAGCATTTATGTCAAAAAACATGTTATCAAAACAATTTTTCTTAACAGGATTTTGAGTACAATTAGGCAAGCTTGTAACTGTTGTCAGTAGCTGCTTGCTACCTATAGCCCCTGGGGGTTTGACCTAACAGAAAACAAGCTAGCCTAAAATGTCTGAAAGGTGAACATTAAAACAGAATGATGCCAAAAGATAAAATTAAGTAGCAAAACCGACAAGTCTAAAAACTGTAAATTATTGTAGCCAAACTTTCTAATAATCTTAGGATATTAACAGCTAAATTATAGGGCAAGTCAGAAAAGAATGAAAGTCATTATTTGTACTTAAGTCAAGAGAATGCAACGAAAATGTAATATTTCTTAAACAGATATCAAGCACAATTAGGCGAGCTTGTAACTGTCGTCAGTAGCTGCTTGCTACCTATAGCCCCTGGGGGTTTGACCTAACAGAAAACAAGCTAGCCTAAAATGTCTGAAAGGTGAACATTAAAACAGAATGATGCCAAAAGATAAAATTAAGTAGCAAAACAGGCAAGTCTAAAATTTCTAAAATTATTGAAGCCAAACTTTCTAACCATCTCGGGATATTTACAGCAAAATTTGCAGAAATATTTGATCAAAAGTACATCTTTGAATCCTCTTGACTCAAGTTTATTGTAAATAAATTTGGTTCTAGATGCAAAGTCCTGAAATTTAGAACAAATACGACCAAATCTCAAAATCTGTGACAAAAACGTATTATATCCAATAGTTTCCGAAATATTACTGTCCGGGAAAGGATAATAAACCACTTCAAAGTTAAACTCATCTATTTTGTGATAGACTTTAATACAAAACCTGTCATTAGTGACCTGAATATCCAAGTCCAAAAACACATCTCTGAAACCATCTGAATTGTTACCCTCCAAAGGGATATCTTTTGGGTAAATTTCTTTAGCAATTTCACTGAAATTTTGTACATTGACGCAAGCAATGTCATCAATATATCTTGCGTTGTTTGATAGTTTTGTAGCCATTTGAAAGTCCTTTTTCATCAATTTATTCATATACTTAAATTCAAGCCAGGTTAAATATAAATCTGTCAGTAAAGGGGAGCAGTTGCTACCCATTGGAATGCCTTTTATTTGTTGAAAAACCAATGGTCCGCATTGAACAAAAGTATTATCCAAGAGAAATTTTATAGCATCTATCAAAGTTTCAACAGTGTAGGATTTAACGTTACTTTTTGAATATTTATTGTGTGACCAATATGCTTTCTTTGTGTATGAATTAATATTTATGTATGGTTTGCCATTATGTTTAAACATTTTGCTAATTAATTCTGAAAGTGAACTTTTGACTTCATCTATGGGTAGATTTGTGTACAGTGTAGAGAAATCAAAACATTTTATATTTTTTTGCCTTTACATCTTTGATTTTAGATACAAACTGGGAAGAATTGTTAATACTCCAAAAACAATTTATTTCACAGTTTCTAGAAATTGCATTACAGTATTTACAAAAATGATTCCTAATTGCAGTCAAACACAATGTTACTTCTTTTGATAATTGCTTTGTAGTACATTTTGAAGCACCAGCTATGAATCTAGATTTAAAAGGGTTTTTATGTAATTTGGGTATCCAGAACAAAAGTGGAATAGAGGAGTCCTCTTCAGAAATTTTGATATTAAAATTCCTTTTCATCTCATCTTTATGTGTATCTATCAAATTATCAATGGATTGTTTGTGTAATTTATAAACGTCATTTCCTCTTATGTCTGAAATATTGTTTATACCAAGTTCCTTTTTCAAAACATCCAGATAATATTTTTTGCAGATGATCCCAAAATTGTTACCTGCCTTATCTATGTTAGTGACTACAAATCTATCTTGTAGTTCTTTGACTGCTTTAGAAACTTTAGGCTGTTTTAGATTAACCGTATTGAAATTCTTAATGTGGGATTTGTAACGATAAATTCTATTTCTAAAGACTCTTTTCAAGTTTGATAACCATCCTTCAAATTTCTGAAATTCCATTTTTTCTTTCTTTGCCCATTTCATACAGTAGGAATCGAGTGCATCACATGTATCCTGAAAAATACTGTCAATATTCAACTTGGGACATATCCGAAATTTTGTACCTTTTTTCATTATTTCTTTTAAATCTGAATTTTGTATTATATCCAAGTTACCTGTAAATACATGTTTGTGGTGTGCATCAACAAAATTAGAATATTTACTTTTAGACATACAGTCACAATTTTGATTTGTTTATTTGTCAACATTTCCACAAATTCAATTTCTCTTTCACAGGAACGCCAGAATTTTAAACGTTACCGGTATCTGCAAGGGAAAAAATTCAGAGTCTTTCTGCTTTGATGTGAATAAGTAAGCAGGTGAGGATTTGTAAACAAAGTTTTTAAATCATTTTAAGATTGGGTTGCAGCATTATGCGCACAAAATTTGATTTCGATTCAGTAAAAATGGCTCAATGTACATGCATATATTTTAGGGTCATTCCCTTCATTTGTTTTGTCCAAGCTACAAACAAACGGTCGATTTACCGGCCATGACATGATATAACCAATTATCAATCAATGATGGTACTGGTCCCTATAAATCCCAACTATCAACACCAACACCCATGCATTTTTATACATTCAAAACAATTTGCAAAAAGCTGTCTCCAGATGCGCTTTCCACATTATGCGTGGTGGAACTAAGAGGCGTGCAGGTTATAGAGATAGGACCATTTGTAGCCCAATGCACAACACAACAAAGATGTGTGGCAATCTGACATTATTGATTTGCTTCAAAACAGTAGAGAATAGTACAAATAGTGAACTGATAGGGTAGTTGTGGGATTGTTGAAATATACTTGGCAGAGACAGTTTCTCATTTCCCCGTTGACTGTTTTTTATTTCACTATGTTCGACAAAAGGTTTTGGGACCCTGTCTTATCGGCTGTTCAACTGATTACGATTTTCTATGGTATGAACATTATCCCAAAGAGTTGGAATACAACATAAATCTATAAATTTGTTCGGAAGTGTTGAGGCGTTCATGCTAAGATCAAAACGTCTTTCAAATAAGTAGCAGTACACGTCCTGTCCATGTTTTTTCTCGGTTTTCTTTCTTTCGTTTAGAAAAATTGTCATTG
>OZ026619.1:69274319-69349319 GCA_964020975.1 Hermodice carunculata
AAAAAAAAAACAAACAAAAAAAAAAACCAAACAAAGAAACAACAACAACAACAAAAGATCCAAAGATCATGCAACTAGTGCACTAAAAGGGCAATGTAGCTTTCCCAGCAAAAGAGTTCAAAATGCCATATTTGCATGGAAAAAAAAGTCACAAAATGCACTTCAGATGGAAATCATATACAAAATGGAAGTAATTCAGTACCAATTTTGACCTTGTAATAAAAATCTTAATACCCAACTTTGAGTATGACCTTTATCCAAAATTACCCAAATTTGTTCCAGATTCAAATATCAAAGATTCAAACAGTAGTGGAAACACGCAATAGATCAAAAACTACACACAGCAAATATATACATGCAAAACTTGCTAGATGAAAATCCAAACCGTAAAGTAGATTAATTACAATCAATCAACAATCAAGGCGCAAGTCAATTGAAAAAAAAAATAAATAAAAAAATAATAATAATAATCATGAAAAGCAAGGACATACTGAAATCGTCACAGTTATCTAAATATAAAAATAAGTCAAATCCAAATCCGTCCAATAAATCTATATATAACATTAAATCAGCGTCATTGTTACAACACATACCAAAGATCTACGATCCTTACTACGGGATGAATGAATTATGTTTATATATCGCTGGAGTGTCGCCACGTTGAAAGTTCATAAGACTTCACAGGGTGGCACAAATATTCTTGACGTCCGTGTGTCGACCGTCTTTGTACCAGATGAAGTCGATTGGGTATATCCCATTGCAAGAAACGAAGTACATTGAATAATTACATACATGGGAAATTTCCAGGGTGCAGGCACAGGTAATGGCAATACACAGTAAAAGTGTCACAATATCCTGGGCAAAGGGTTCCTGGGGATATGGGCGACTGGTCGTGTGGCAAGGCCTTTGATGCCCCGTAAATTGTCACTATGTTGTATTATTTGTTTGTATTATACTTGAACGCTGCTACCGCCTGAAAAGAATCAAATCAAAGGCAAATCAAATGTGTCTCGTAGCATGTCTGTCTGTCTGTCCGTCTGTATGTATGTACGTGTGATACTTAAACACCACGCGTCGTTTTATGTAAAAAAAAAGAAGGATGTTCAACCTGTGTGATCAGCAGACAGTTTTCAAACCTAAAATTTTAAGGAAGGCAGGCTTCGCCTCCCGAACATTAATGACGATAGTATAACATAAATCCAGCCAAAACAGGGAAGCAAGTGGTCTCATGACCGGAAACTCTAAGCCGACATGTTGTCTCGGAAGTTCGCAAGGACGGAAATTGTCAGCTGTTCAGATGATTTTCAAAGTTGGGGGGGATTTTTGTTGGTTTTTTTTGTTTTTGTTTTTGTTTTTTTTTTTTTTTTTTGTTTGTTTTGTTTTTTGTTTTTTGTGAAAATACAGTGGCATTTCTCTTTATTTGAAAATTGAATTTCAGTGCTTTATGATTGCAGAGTGTTCTCAAAACAATAAAAAAAAAGCACAAAAAAACCAAAAAACAAACACAAAAAAACAAAACAAAACAAAACAAAACAAAACAAAACAAAAACAAAACAAAAACAAAAAAACACAAAAAAAAACCCCACTAATTTTTATCAATAAGTTCAGATACACAGTCTTGAACTGCAGACTGCAGGGGATTTGCGACCCTAAGTTTTCAGCTTATGGAGTGGGGACACAAACAAGTTACATTCCATAAAAGCAAGCACTCGTGCATCCTGCAGTGGTTTGGCAAATGTGCATTTGAGCAGGTATATAAAAAAATGGAATGTGTCTCAAACACAGAGGAATTGCTCCCATAAGAGTAATACGTTTACTTGAACATCACAGAGTCATTTTTTCCGTCACACCCTGCAAGAAATAAGTCTATTCAAATATATACATCCCGGGCCTACTCCAGCTACTGTGTCACTTACTGAATATATATATATGACTCCTGAATTTGCTGTCCGGCTTTAACATTGAAGTTAATGCGAACCTTTCATATATCGAAGGTCAGGTTATGAATTCAATACTTTCAAATATAAATAATTTTAGTAATGATCTATACCTTACATGTAATTGTGATAAAATGCACTCACTAAGATAATTCCTTGCACTCACTCTGTTACTTTAGACCATCTGTATTTGTTAAGAGCAAGCTCTAGCATAGTGACTCAAGTAGAATGAAGCTTCCTGTTTGCCAAACTGACTAAATGTGTAGACAATGATTTAACTTCCTTTTCTGGCAAACCAACCTCAAACTTCCAGCAAGGGTATGTCATTCAGGTAATTGAAAAGAAGAGCAAACTGAAAATTTTCTATTTCAACACACGAAATCCACTAACGTCGCTTTCCAACGACAGGCTGGGTGCTGCACCGAGTTATCTTGAAAATGATGTAAAAGTCAAAATCAATGGTCGTATACTATTACATGATAACCAGCAACAAAGCGTTGCGCAGAGTAATCTTGTAAATCTAGTACAAGTCAAAATCCGTGTTCATATACTATTACAACATGATAACCAGCGACAAAACGCTGCGCAGAGTAATCTTGTAAATGATGTACAAGTCAAAATCAATGCTCGTATACTATTAAAAAAGGATAACCAGCGACAAAACGCTGCGTAGAGTAACCTTGTAAGTGTAGTACAAGTCAAAATCCACCTGTATATAAATGTACTTTTACAACATGGTAACCAGCGATAAATTGCTGTGCAAAGTAATGTTGTGTATGCGGTTCAAGCCAAAATCCACGTTGATATGCTGTTACAACTAGCGACAAAGTGCTGTGCCGAATACTCTTTTAAATGTAGTTCCAGTCAAAATCCATGTTCATGTACTATTACAACATGGTAATCAGCGACAAAGCGCTGCGCAGAGTAATCTATTCCTGCACGGTAACCAGCGCCAAAAGCGCAGAATAATCTTGTTAGTGCAGTTCCAATAGTGCTGCCAAGAGAAGCCAGGCGGGACACATTGCACCGTGTCCAAAGTTCAAACTGCGAAACCTCCAGAGGTAAGCCACGGAAAGCATATGTGATGAAATGGACAACGTTGTGCTCATTCAACTTTTAACGGAATATAAAGAGCAATATTAACATTGGAAATAGAGTCAGAAAAGAGACCAGAGCGGAGCAAACTGGGCAACGTCGAGGAAGATGCGTACAGCATACATCGGATAGATTGGATAGTGTGCCTGCGCATACCTTGAACGGATGAGGCACGCGATAGCTGCCGTTACTGTCACAAGCAGCTAGTAAAATCACCATTATGATGACTCGTTAGCGTAGTATAGTCCATCAAGAACAGATGTTTTGTACATGATGTAAGGCTGACATTGAACTACAATACAGTAACCTTATTACGTTTTACCAGGTTGTAGTAAATCCATTTCACGTGTCATAAACACGCTGCAGAGATTATGTTATATCCATAAAACTGGTGGACTACCCTCTTCTGTTACGAACACATGTTGAAGGATTAGTAATGCCGGACATTCGTATTAGACGCAGTGCTTCTCTGGCTGGTACCAATAAAAAAGGAAATATCCCTATGTACGGGCAGATTCCTTTATCAAACATGGCAAAATATGGTGCTGTCAGACCAGCAACTTTGACAAAATAGACTGTTTAAAAAGTCCTGCTCTCCGAGCACACTCTGAGCTTGGTGTACGAAGGAGTATCGTATGTTTGGAATTATTTCTCAGTCGCAGAAATATTACTGACAAGTTTCGTTTTTCATCAGCATGCAGGCATCGTGACGGCTTATTGTCACCTTTGCCTCAACAACATGGTCAATGATTGTTGGCAGGAAATTGATTCAGAGACTTCTTGTTTTGACATCATGGTCAATGATTGTTGGTGGGAAATTTATTCAGAGAATTTTCGTTTTTCCTCAGAATTCTTTATTCTTTCTTTCTTTCTTTCTTTCTTTCTTTCTTTCTTTCTTTCTTTCTTTCTTTCTTTCTTTCTTTCTTTCTTTCATCTTTCTTTCTTTCCTTCCTTCTTTCTTTCTTTAGTCTGTGTATAAACACATATACACTTCTTGTCTTTCCTCAAATACCTTATGTATGTATGTATGTATCTGTCTATCTATCTATCTATCTATCTATCTATCTATCTATCTATCTATCTATCTATCTATCTATCTATCTATCTATCTATCTATCTATCTATCTAATCTATCTATCTATGTATCTATCTATCTATCCATCTATCTATCTATCTATCTATCTATCTATCTATCTATCTATCTATCTATCTATCTATCTATCTATCTATCTATCTATTCATCTATCTATCTATGCATCTATCTATCTATCTATCTATCTATCTATCTATGTTCGTGTGAATTTTGAAGTCAGCTTTTCTCGGACACTGTTATTCCGCAAAATCCCAAACTTGGTATGGTGATAGACCTAGTAGTGAAGTTCTGCATATTGTTTGGAATGTCGTGATGTTAAAAATTATGAAAATATTTAATTGAAATTTTTAAAGCTCCATATCTATTACAGATAGACACAAAATTTAAAGTAGTACATACCGGTTTGCGACACCTGCAAACATTTAATAAGACTGTAGCATTTTAAATTATGTTAATAAAGAGCACTTGAAACATTTGGAATATCAGGTATGTTGAATATTCAACAAAGCTGAATATGTCCAAAACTTGTACAAACAGAGGTGCCAATGTCAGTTCAAGTTATAGGTTTGTGAAATAGTTGCATCCAATGAATCATGAACCGAAGTTGTAGCATTTTGATTTATGCAAATTAGGTGAATACACAAAATTCAATTATTGAAATACATCCAAACTATTATAGATAGAGGTGTCATTCCAACTTCAATTTGTAGGTTTGTGACATACCTGCATCGCATAAACATGAACCCATGTTGAAACAGACGAATCTATGCAAATTTGGCAAATACACAAAAGTTAAATCTTGAATAACATCAAAACTATGACAGATAGAGGTGCTATTTCCACCTCAGTCGTAGGATTGTTACACGACCGCATCCAGTGTGACATGCACCAAAGTTATAGTACTAAAATTTATAGTTTATGCAAATTAGGTGAAAATACACAATGCAAATCTGGAATAACTTCAAACCTATTACAGAGGTGCCATTTCCACTTCAATTGGTAGTTTTGTTTTTTTTTTTGTCACAGCCGCATGCAATGAGACATACCCCAAAGTTGTAGCACTTTAATTTATGCAAAGAAGGCAAGCATGCACAAATCAAATCTAGAATAAGTTCAAAACTATTTAGACTCAGGTGTCATTCAAACTTCAAGTAAAAGGTTTATGACACAGCCCCATCCAATGAAACATGAACCAAAGTTATAGCCTCGTAACTTACGCAAATTAGGTGAACATGTAAAATCAAATTCTTGAATAACATCCAAACTATTATAGATAGAGGTGTCATGCCACTTCCATGTGTAGGTCTGTGGCATAGCTGCATCCAATGAAACTAGAACCAAAGTTGAAGCATTTGAAAGTATGCAAATTAGGCAAATACACAAAAGTTAAATCTGAAATAACTTCAACACTATTACAAATGGAGGTCCTTTTCCCACCTCATTCGGTAGGTTTGTTGCATAGCGCATCCATTGAGACAACAACCAAAGTTATAGTACATTAGTTTATGGTCCATGCAAATTAGGTGAATACACACAATTCAAATCTGGAATAACTTCAAACCCATTAAAGAGAGAGGCGCCACTTCCACTTCAATTGGTAAATTTGTGACACAGCCGCATCCAATGAAACATGACCCTAAGTTGTAGCACTTTAATTAATGCAAATTAGGCAAACACGCACAATTCAAAATCTCTAATAACTTCTATTATATCTAACTATTTTACATTCAAGTGTCATTCAAACTTCAATTGATAATGTTTGTTGCCCCATCCAATGAAATATGAATCAAAGTTATAGCATTTTAATTTATGAAAATAAGGTGAATGCACAAACTTTAAATCTTGAATATATTCAAAACTATAATTATAGACTGTCATTCTAACTTCAATTGATAGACTTTTGCAATAGCTGCATTCAATGAAACATGAATCAAAGTTATAGTAGTGTGATTTAAGCAAATTAGGCAAATACACAAATTTAAATCTTGAATAGCTTCAAAACTATTATATGTTCAGGTGCCATTCCAACTACAATTTATAAGGTTTTTTTACATAGCCGCATTAAAAAAAAGTATTGCATGAGTTTAATAAATACTAAATTGGAAACCTACAAACCTTTCTAGGCACACCGACTGGATTGCTGACAAGCAAATCAGATTTTTGTAGCTATTCTTTATATTTTTACGGACCTTTGGTAGCTGATGAACATATATTTTGCAATACACGTGTCCTCTTATGATCACGATCATTGAGAGAAGCTCAATTAACAAAAACAAGGTGGGTTTTTTTTGCAAATATTTCGCCTAGGTAAATGATATTTTGCACAAGACATTATGAAATGGTATTCATCTGTGATATGGTTACAGGGAGAGCATAGTCGTTAGTTTGCAGGAACGTTCTTTTGGCCTTTCATGTCTTCCATTTTTACATATGGATTGTGGGCACTAACGCGTAATCTGGTGACAAATATTTCGAATGTCAAATATTTTACCACTTCAAGAAACTTTGCAATAAAATTTTAAGGCAATTCTAAATAATTTGTATGCTTATTATTTAGAATCGTCATGTTGCCGTCACATGTCTTGATGCCATTTAAAACGGAATTACTCTGATATTTTTGCTTTGAAAAGTGTATAAGGAAAATCACTATAATAAGATTCATGATCATTCCAAAGTTCCTGTAAGCATAATGTATGAAAAGTATCTTTTAACAGATGTGAGCCAGGTTTGATTGATTGTTTTCAAACATCTTAACCTGTGACCTGGATGGGTAATAAAGACTTTTGATCCATATTCACAATTCGAAGCCAATTCTTGCAAACATATGCCATAACTTTTAGAGATAGTGGACTGTTTCCTAATTTGCCATTGTTAGATGCTTTGCGATTTAAGCCGAGACAATATTTCAGATGTCTTATGTCTAATGAACCATGGACCAAAGTAACATAATTTTAATTTGATGCAAATAAGGTGAATACACAAACTTAAAATTTTGAATACCTTCAACTTCACTTTATAGGTTTGTGAAACAGCTGCATCCAATAAAGCATGAACCAAAGTTTAAAATTCCTTCTTATATCCTTAAAGATGATGCATTCAATTTGTGATTTTGACCTAATTTTCAGGTCACAATGATCTACTTATGAAAAACATGTTTTGGCCAATTTCCATCCGAGGTTGATATGGTTGGGCTTAATGCATAGATAATGCAATAACGCAAACATCTATAGTTGACATATGACCCTTCAAGGTCAAGGTCATTGACCCTCAAAAACCTCCATGTTGCCCTAACTCGAACAATTAGTATCCTATTTTGTTCTTGTTGGGCTCAATGTGTGCGAAATGTATTGCCACACAATTTTATAGTTACATGTGACCTCTTAAGGTGAAAGGTTAAGGTCGTTAGACCCTTTGAAAATTTCATCAAGCCATAACTCGGTCAATATCAATTCAGCTGCACTCATGTTCATATTCAAATTGTGACTTGTGTAATTTTGCACAATTTCCATATGCAAATGTAACCTCTAAAGGTCACAGATCAAGGTCATTTGGCCTTTGTCATATTCATTGAGGCTTAAGTCGATCAATTTTCATCCGATTTGGACCATGTTGTGTTCAAATTATAGATATTGTAATGATGCTCATTTTTCTAATATACATGTTACCTGTAAAGGTCAAAGGTCTTTGGTCCCTTTGAAATTCCATTGAACCAAAACTAGGTCACTTATAATCGCATGCATATCATGTTTGGCCCAAATCGTTCTATTGTCACAATGCACAATTTTATTATTGACATGCGACCTCTAAAGTCAAAAGTCAAGGTAGTTTGGTCCTTTGATATTTTTATTGAGCCGTATCTCAGTAAATTTCTAGCCGATTCGGACCTTGTTGAGCTCAAATTGTAGCTATTGTAACGCTGCACAATTTTGTAATTTACATGTGATTTTAAGGGTCAAAAGTCAAGGTGCTATAAGGTAGGATTCCTCAAGTGGGAGCGTAGGCGGAGGAGATTTCCACTCAGCGATCGCTTGCGATTGGATATGTCTACTCTTTCTCTTTTTTCTTTGCATGTACTGTAAAGACGCATTGATGCTCAAAATTAGAACAACATTCATCTTTGCAGTTTGATAATACTGGGTAACAAACTTAATTGTAGAATAGAAGCATGATGAGCTGAAATAGAAAGCAGCATAACTAATGTATGCGTCAAATTGATCGACAGACATATTAGGTTCTGTTAATATTATGACGCACCCAAAAACTGAATTTTCTTATAATTGGATCGTTGGTTTTAATTGCAAAGGAAAACGTTTTTCTATCAAGAAGCCACAACTGGCGAAAGCTATGCCAAACAAATTAACAAAATCGTAGACACTCAATGGTGACAAGGCATTATTATAAAGCAATGAAATTTGAAAACTGAGTGGCTTTCAAGATGTTGCGTACAGGCAATGAAGTGAAAATGACGAAGAGGTTTGTTAACTTTTGTTTTGTTTGCTTGTTTTTTTTTGTTTTTTTTTTTTTTTTGTTTGTTTGTTTGTTTTTTTTGTCGTTTTTTCCCCTTTTTTGTTTTGCTTTGATTTGTGTGTGTGTGTGTGTTTGTTGTTTTTTTCCCATATTTGTTTGTTTATTTGTTTTTGTTTTTGTTTTTTGTTTTGTTTCTTTGCGAAACGAAAGACACCATTGAGGTCTGAACGCACTTTGATCAAACGCTCTAAAAACTCCAAGCGGGATCATCCCTAAATTGGTCTTGGTGGTGAGAAATAAGTTACAGTAACAGAGACACAACTACCATGTTTGTAGTGATACCGTTTCGGAGCGTGAGTCACGTTATCGTCCTGTACTGTGGTGCTGTCAACATCAAAGGGATCCAGTGACGTGCAGACAATGGATGAAGCTACTTGCCAATACCCATCAAACAATGTTGGAATATGTACAGAGTAGTCATTAGGAAGGAGATTGGGGCGGTTTTACCTTTCGTTCTTTACGTGCGCCCGTATGACCTTGAAAAAGGCGCTGCACAGACCTGGTTTGGTGTTTCATACCACCCAGCTGCTACCTCTGCTGTTTCTGATTAGTCTTTGAAAATCCATACTACCAAGTGTCGATCACCATTTGATACTTTTTGGCATCTGCTTCAATGTAGGAATGTAACTGTTTTCAACAGCGTCAATCACTATTTTGCTGCTTATATGAAGTTTAATGATGATGATAATGATAATGATTAAAATAGCACACACACACACATATGTATATATATATATATATATATATATATATATATATATATATATATATATATATATATATATATATATATATATATATATATATATATGTGTGTGTGTGTGCTATTTTAATCATTATCATTATATATATATATTGTCGCCAAGAGCAGCGTCAAAATAAGAAAGCACAGGCGATAAAACCGTACACATGCTTCGGCAGGCCTGACTAGCTTCGTGCTTCACTATGCACATGGCGGTTATAGGCCTTACCAGCAAGCAGCATCCCGCGTCCGCTCATAAAATCGCCTATTGTCATTAAAAAGAGGTACTCCTAATTTTTAGCAGGTATACCCTGCTCATTGGTGCCAAAGATTGTCTCTCAACATCTTTTAAACATATAATACCATGGAAAATCCGTGCCGGCTTAGTGACACCCTCACCCTCAATAGTTACGTTTTGAAGTGCGACCTCATTAGGAGGTCCTAGAAGTGCATAAATTCATGCGTGAGCTGCACTTAGTGTCTTGTTGCAAAACGAAAGAACTTTCATTTTTGAAAGCAAATATAAGTAGCTTTATTTATGAAATAGGAAACTACGAGTTTGTTTTGTTTTGTCTTTTTTTCAAGCACAGAAAAACTTTAAAAAAAAAACAAAACAAAACAATAACCCCCCCCCCCAAGAAAAAAAACCCATCCCTGCTGGCCACATGACGCATCACTCTTCCCATCGTGGCGCTTATAGCCGTCGAGCATTCGCGCTCAAGTAATAGAGCCATGACGCCTGTAGTTTGACGGGTTAGATGACCAGCATGGGTATATATATATATATATATATATATATATATATATATATATATATATATATATATATATATATATATATATATATATATAGTGTATGTATGTGTGTGTGTGTGTGTGTGTGTGTGTGTGTGACCGTTGTAACGTAATGAGCATTGCATATATATTCATCTCGTGGTCCATAATTGAATATCGTAAACCAAATAAAAAATGCGGCATAATTCTGTAGCTTGGGACAAATTTCCACGTGGTCATTAATTGGGCAACCACTTAGGTGGTGTACTTAGAACAGTTCTATGAGGTGCAAGATTTTAACATAGGTTGGGAAACAAGCTTTACAGCTTGTTACCTGATCCACATTTCTCATGAGATGAATTATGTTTAAACTGCGATTCTAAATCGTGATTAAATGTGATGCTTAATGGGACAATGAACTGTATATATGTTGGTCCTAAAAGATATATCTAAACTCGCGGAAGTGTCTGTGAATCACTTTTAAAGAACAGGACCACGTGCCAAGAATTATGTTACGCTACACACACCGACATTTTAGCTGATGATGGCCGTTTTGCCAGACCTTCTTTTTCTAAATTAGTTGGCAATTAACAGATTAATCACGTTTTACCGCGATAACACGAATGATGAAGACAGGAACAAACGATATACGACTTGCAAAACAAAGTAAACAAGCCAGAAAATATTTAGACCGTATGCTTCAGCAGATGTTAGTCTAAAGCAACATAGGTACATCTAATTGGTACGCTGTGACATGTTGTGTAACATCGGGAATAGCAGTACTCGTGGAAACTGATTGTAAATTCCCTGTGGCTTTTTTGTCAGTGGGCCATGTTCCAGTAGAGCTAGCCCTGTACCAGCAGGGAGTCACGAATAGGGATAAGATCAGCCGGGACCCATTTCCATCACTTATCAAAATGAAGTAAAATATTTTGACATATTCCATTTATTTTCCTAAATAACCTGTAGTATTCCCCCATGGGAGTGACTACAGAGGGGAAGATGTGTCCATAAAAATCGTTGATGAAACACAATTCCGTCTGGGATTTTGATGAAATAATCTAGATTACTGCTTTGATTGCTTTGCCATTTTTGTTTAAGTGAAGTCAGCTGAGGTCCCATTAACCATTGGTTGACGTGCTATGGCAAATCTGATTCAAGTGTATTTGAAGGAGACAAACACAGTTAATGTATTTGAAGGGGTCAAGTTGGAGAGAAAGGCGCCAATGCCCGAGTGAAGCTAGTATATATTACCTGTATCTAGATACCCTATATGAGCAGAGCAAAACAGCTTTTAATTGTATCATTTCATATGTTTCATTATGGTTATCTTATCACTCTTTTCGCCAGCATAGCTGACCTAAATTCATTGTGGATGCATATGTTTTTCTTACTTTTGTTGGATATGCAGTTTTGTTACAGAAGTATGGGAATTATAGTTTTAATGAAATTACGCATACATGTAAAACAATTTGGACGAAAATAACGACTGGATTTAATTGTTCGACGGTGAACTAGTTAACTATGCTTTGACGCTTGGATACACAGGATGAAGCCCAAATGTTCGATAAAAGCAATCAAAGAAGCAGGTGAAAGCCAACCTTGCTGAATGCACATTTCCACATATAACCAGCCATAAGATTTGGAGTAGACTGTGTCATAAGCGTATATATGTTTTGTTTTGTTTTGTTTTTTATGTCTGTGTGCCAACACAGACATACTGTTTTTCTAGGAATTCTTTATTTCTTTCTTTCTTTCTTTCCTTTCTTCTTTCTTTCTTTCTTTCTTTCTTTCTTTCTTTCTTTCTTTCTTTCTTTCTTTCTTTCTTTCTTTCTTTCTTTCTTTCTTTCTTTCTTTCTTTCTTTCTTTCTTTCTTTCTTTCTTTCTTTCTTTCTTTCTTTCTTTCTTTCTTTCTTTCTTTCTTTCTTTCTTTCTTTCTTTCTTTCTTTCTTTCTTTCTTTATAGGCAAATATGTCCGACATTTCATTTGAAAAGTATTACACGTAGAAACTCCAAACTTGGCACAATTATACTTCTATGGATGAAGTCTGGCCTTTTTATAATGAGAGGTCATGGTTTTCAAAATTATGTAAATGAGGGCTAATTAAAGTTTTAAATCTTCAATATCTTATGTACTATAGTAGATGTGGTTCCGAGTGTATAGGAATTCGATCATAGCCGGGTAAAGGTCATCTCAAAGGTCAAGGTCATGTGAAGGTCAAAGGTCATGTCAAGGTCAAAGGTCAATTTTAAGCCAAAATGTCATTTTTGAGGTCAAGGTTCACTTCAGATAGAGGTCATCTCAAGGTCAAAGGTCATTTCAAGGTCAGAGGCCACTGTCGATGGTTTCTTTCTTCTTGCCATAATTTGGTCAATTTTTATCCAATTTTGATCATGTTGGGCTCAAACTGTAGCTATTGTACACTGCACGTTTTTGAAACTTACATGTGACCTCTAAGGTCAAAGGTCAAGGTCATTTCGCCCTTTGAATGTTTCGTCCAGCCATAACTTGGACAATTTCCATCCAATTCTAATTATGTTAGACTCAAATTGTAGGTATTGCAACACTGTACGTTTTTATAAGAACATGTAACCTCAAAAGGGCAAAGGTCAAGGTCATTTGGCCCTTTGAAAGTTTCATCTTGTCCAAACTTGGTCAATTTTCATCCGATTTGGTTCATGTTGGGCTTAAAATTGTGGGTATTGTAACACCATGCAATTTACATGTGACCCGTAAAGGTCAAAGGTCAAGGTCATTTGGACTTTGCATCCAGGTTTAAGGTGATGTGAAGTACCATAGGATAAAAGTTGTAGCATTTAATATTTACAACTTTTGAAGGCACACAGACAGATTTGCTTTGAAGCAAATCTTCTTTTCTAGTTTTATCCTAGTCGGGTCTTTGTATTTTCTATGAGACGTTTTATGACACGACATCGAACAAAAGGTCGCAACTGCATGGCTCTCCACACCCCAAATAACCATTGTTAATGCAACACAGCGAAATCAACGTAACTGTGTCATTTCAGAAGTCAAAATATGGGTGACAAAATAGTAATATCATACATACGATGCGTCATTTTACCGATCCTATTTTCGGGGTACGCGACCTGGAAATTGCTGTGTCACTACATTTGTTCACCCACATTAGCATTGGGGAAAATTGTATCGGGTGGTATCAATGTGCATTGAAAGTTCATATAGCAAGAGGGTACTGCAGCAAAAATAATAATCAGCGTTAATAGCTATAGTAGCCAAGTGTCATTTTATTTACATGTCAACAGGGTGCTCAAGAGTGAAAACTCATTTTGAAATCTGTAATAGTGAATCAACAGCGAGTACGATTGAGGCCTTTAAAAGGTTTTTTTTATGTCACATATCAGAGGGTATTTACTTTTGAAAGTCACACATGACAATCCCTTTTCTGTTGCATGTTACGTATCATAGGCACTGATTTATAATATATCACATCTTCACACATCAAGGATCTGGTTGGAGCTATTTATCACATATCTAAGGACATCTACATATATATTGATGATGCCATATATCAAGGCACCCCCACCTCAAGGCCGCCAGACTGAACCATGCCTAGCAGGGCAGCCCTATGAAGACTATACTCACTGCTTGTTCTGTCAATCCTTAAATATGAAGCTCATTACTGGAACAAATAACGACCAATGCAGGAAAATAATATTTCTTGCGTTCTGGCAAACATAATACATTCTAATGAAATCAAGGCCCTCAAGAATTGGTTAGCTGCCAACAGCTATACGGCGACGCATATAAATATTGATGTATATGTACAATGTGATCGACATCATAGGGTAAATGTTGATGCATGCGGTCATATAGTTACAGTTGAAAAACTAAAGTGTTGGAGGCGGGGATACAATATAAACCATGCGTTTTGAAAGTTTCAAGATCCGATATGAAGGCTACTCTTATTTTGGTCTTTGGACAGCTCAATTGCTCGCGGGAGAGGTGGGTTGGAGTCTCAGAAACTGTATGATCCTGATTAGTAGGTCTTGAGTCAATGGGCCGTCACACAATAAATAAGTAAAAGTATGAAAAAAAAAATAAATAAAAACACAAAACAAAACCAGAATGCGGTTTCATATCTATATAAATATTGACATCTCATCTGATAATGGAAAATATGATGGTTACCGCTGCTTTCAAATCAGTGGTGTCAAAGTGAAATAAATCAATCCCCAATCTGCCCAAAATCTAGGATACAGGCCGATAGCAAATACTTGTGAAGCCAAGAAATCGTCGTTTTATGTTGTAAAAATACACGAATCTCGTATTGCATCGAAACTGCTAAAAATACTATAAGCTACGTATCAAAATTGAGTAACATTGCACTTTTTTGACATGACAAATGTGACAGGGCTACATATGATAGAGATTTTACGTACAAACTCTTTGTGTGATCAATTTGCCTCATGTGACTGCGTGCGTGAACATCTAAAATAGGCTGCCCGCTTCAGCCAGATGTTCGTGTGATATTGTTCATTCAAAACATAATAATAATAATAATAATAATAATAATAATAATAATAATAATAATAATAATAATGATAATGATAATGATAATGATAATGATAATGATAATAATAATAATAATAATAATAATAATAATAATAATAATAATAATAATAATAATAATAATAATAATAATAATAAGAATAAGAATAAGAATAAGAATAAGAATAAGAATAAGAATAATAAGAATAAGAATAACTGCTAGTACGTGAAGACGCCGTTTTCTCTTGGCGGTAAGATACAGTTAAAGACCCGGAAAGGGAAATGTTGGTGTGCTTTTATTGTGTTGAATTCCATCAGTGGAAAATAAGAGCATAAGTTTTTCTTTAATGTAATATGTGTGTTTTACTCAAGAATGAATTACAGTCTAAATTGATAGCGTTGGGAAATTTCACCTTTCATCTGAAAACTATATTATTTAAGAATTGAAATGAAAGGGTTTACCAAAAGACAAAGAGAGGCGGTTTTCGAGGCCATTCTTAAACATATCAAATTTTCCGGCAGATTTAAATTATGATGTGTTGCGGAATTCGGGAAAGCGATTACCCCGGCTCACACACCGTTCATTTGTCCCTTTCTGCCCTACCTGTGGTCATTTTTTAAATTCTATATATGTGTATTGGCTTTTGTAGTTTCTATGCTGTCACGTTGTCTATGTACTAGAGGCCTTTATATAGGCTGGTAAGTCTGTTGGTCAATTGTTTTGCAATAAGATTTGTTTAAACCAATATCATATGCCTGCCAGAAAATATGAAAACACAGCAGTATATATGGCTTGGGTGTCTGGCCAATCGGACAATTAAGAAGTGACAAATAGGCTGAACTTGCGTGCTTGCAATAACAAACATAAACGTGGGAGTCTTTAAATTGTTCTGCCGATATATCTTCATTGGGGCCATACACTCTCATTTCAAATGTTTGTAATATCAGCTCAGATCACCTCAGTATGTCGCTGAATAGTACGGCAGTGTGCTGTGGTATAATATAGAATGGTATTGTCCGATTAAAAGCCAGCAGGTTGTAGTGTCTGATCTTAACGTTTGTCCTTGCTAGTATCATCGCGTTACTGATACATCTCGTTATTTGGTTTCGAGTTGATATTATCAATGGTGTTCTACGTATACATCTTTAGAGGTTATCCTTTGCCCAATTCAGTATCCTTGCCCGTATGGATCCCCCGAGAGGCTGTATCCCCCAGAAGGGTCGAGGTGAGATGATGGCTCGAGAGGGGATCCATACAGGCAAGGACACTGAACTGGGCATAGGATGATCTATGTATCCTATATACCATTACCATCAAGTTGGTCTACAGGGAAAATGAAAATGAAAACAAGAGTAGACGGATCTGTCAACCATGGTGTCCAGTTGCCTTCAACCTTCAATAGCCATTGCTGCTCTGTGACGGCTGGTGTGGCTAGTTGTCGGAGTCTCTCCCCCCCCCCCCCCAGAAAAAAAAAGGAAGTAAAAAGAAAAAAGAAAAGAAAGAGCTGGCCCTACGGCTAATGAAAAAAAAAAAAAAAAAAAAAAACCGAGGGACATACTGATGTTCATTGATGATAAAATTCGGAGGCCTGTATCTTCCATTGGGAAATACTGA
Source organism: Hermodice carunculata (assembly GCA_964020975.1). Lineage (NCBI taxonomy): Eukaryota > Metazoa > Annelida > Polychaeta > Eunicida > Amphinomidae > Hermodice > Hermodice carunculata. The sequence goes on from OZ026619.1 coordinate 69,290,631, forward strand.
ATGTTGCCAGGGTATCATTTCTCCAGCGTTCAAAAATTTTGACAGTTTCCGTACGCTACCTCATTTTGAAGAAACTGAAGTTTCTGTCGTTAAATTGTTATTTTGTCTATTCGCCATGGTTAATTTTAGGGAGAATTTCGGGTAAAAGCATGTATTAAACTAAACATGATGTTGTCACCAAAGAAGATACATATATGCATACATGGAAGCCTTCATCCATACTCAATAATACATGTATGTATGTATATCGATTACGGAAAAGTTGCTTCGCAAGAAAAACAAGTAAATTCAGCTAAGCTCTATCGGAGATGAAATACAAATTTTAAAAAAATGTGTAGGTGTGTACCCCCTAAATAGGTTAAATTCCCCACTACAAATGATAATGTGAGGGGCATAAATTACGGTAAAGAACATTTAGTCCTTCTTCTAATTATAATTTATTTTCCTTAAGTGCAGTTGGATCAGATAAATCAGATGACGCCGAGATGCATGTTGACTTGTGTCATGTTGCATGATATACCACACCTAGTCTTTCACTTTGGATATAATCATTGCTCAAGTAACCCCGGCACCACTTCTGTTTGTATCTGTGCACCTGAAATTCTAGACTCGTTAAAACAAAAATACAGTATGTGTCAAAGATCCTTCGCATTTCAGAGAAGTTTCACAGCAGACCAAGCAAGTCAGCGCGTCACAGAAAATGACATCTTACCTGGTAGTGCTCTGTTGATACAATGAACTGGATCCCAGTTTAATCACCTTTTTTTCATATATTCTTGGGGAACCGGACTCATGTGGAGTCAGATGTTTTTTCTCTGATTGTTGAGGGAAAATAAGTTTATATCCAGATCAAGAATATTAATAAACAAACTCTCTGAAATATTTAATGCTAGGCCCAACGGTGTCCAAAATGTGGCACATAAACAGTTCTTTGTTATTGCTTGCACTTCCATATAATGGTTAATGCTCTTAACCATATTCAACCACCGTTATATTTCCATTTCACTTACGACGTTTCAATTCAAGTTTACTGCGCATGCTTAATGAAACGATGATTTGCGAGGAAATCGGCTGAAAGATTTACGCTTTCGCGACAGGCGAGTGCATGTAGGTTGACATTTCTTGTCAATCGTTGACGAGAGATTGTTGACAACGTGAACAGAACAGCATAATGAACTACATATGTCCCACATGTCCGTTCTCTCAGCTGCCAGTTGCAACTGGCCAGTTCTTAAAGAACAGCATTTTTTCGTAGGAATACCTTACAGCTCATTTTTAATAACTGCTTAATTAACTTTGTACTAGGTGTCAATACCCACATGGCGTAACTCACTAAATACCTTACATAAAAAGGTTCCCACAATATCTTCCTTTGCTTTTATCAAGGCCACGTGGAAGAATTGGCAGCTGTGAAACTGGGGAAGGATTGGTACCTGAGACAGCGACCTGGCAGCTATTGAAGAAATGGCAACAAGAAAATACAGCAAACTAGATAACGGACAGCGGGAGAACAGCTTCGAGCTTATAGACAGAGCTGGCAGCTGGTAGAAAACGTGCACGTGGGCCAGAACTGGCCGCTGGGAGAGAATTGGCAGGTAGAGCAGAACTGACAAAACTGGTTGAAGACATCAAAAATAAATTGATATGTATATCTTTCAGCGATATGTTCATAGACACAAGCCTCAAGCTGTCAATCTATGTTGATATTTGCAATGGTTTTGACCAGTGACAAAGAATGGACATTTTATTTAATGAAAATGTAAGATAAAGTGGTCGAGTCTTTCAAATCAAGGCACTAAAAGCTCTATACCTGATGAACATTGACGCAGAGACAAAACTAATTATTGTTCCGAAAGTCATTCACAAAATTTAAACGCACTGTGAAATGAGTGCTTCCTTTAGAATTGGCACCTAGCAATTGTCAGCTGCAATGAGGAACGTATTTGCAATGGGTTTGAAAAAAATATACGGAAGTTTCGTCGATCTCCATGGAACAGAAATCAGTGAAGAGCACACTCTATACATATTCCTGGGCCCACGCTGCTGCCCGGGATTATTCATCGTTGGGATAATATTTTAAAGAGTGTGTGATATCGTATAGGGTGCATGATTTTTTTTTTTTTTTTTTTTTTTTTAGTAGGCCTACCTATCCTGATATGAACTCCAGACTTAGGGTCCTGCCAACGGAAATTCATATGACAGAGATGGTCGTTACTGAATGTAGACAAAGTGCCATTCAATATTTGTAAATGTCCTGTAAAGACACAGATTTCCCAAAAGTAAATTCCACGTCGCCATTCAACATACACGTTATTTTCAGTTTCCTGTCATGTTTAAAATTTATAGCCTGTCCACTGATCTTCTGATGCTTAGTGTTGCGGTGACATTTAAATCATATCAAAATAAGGCACAAATTAAAATGCTTAACCAGTCTGAAAGTATTTCGGTACGTTGATATCTGAATGTCTCCGGCAATTCTATAGGTTGCCTGTTTCTGATGGGTCAGTGTACCAATTTATCTTTGTCATTGAAACAAGAAACCATGGCTGGAATAGACATTATAGATGAAGCAGGATTTTCCACAGATACCCAGCAAGCAGTGAATATGATACCACAAGTGTCTACGGTCATGATATGTATTACTCTGTGCCCTTTTCATATTCAGCTTTCATCTCATTGTCCCTGAATGTTCAGTGACCTTACGGTTTCATTGTATCTGGCGGCCGGTTTTCTTCTATTGATGTATGGTACTAATATGAAATGAAACACACACCCAAATACAAATACCTACGTCTTCTTAGAGCAATATCCACTCACAACTCAAAAAGCTTTGAAACCCGTGCAGAAACTCGCACATTTTCATACATATACCTGTGCCCTTGCTGCCCACTCAGCAGCTGTGGAATCCTGCTGTGACGTACAGCCAAGCACGCATACCCACGCTGCCTCAAGCAGCAATGTGGGGACGTACACCCAAACATACATATCCAAACCTCCCCACGCACGCAGCAACCGTGAATGTTTTTGGGACTTACAACCAAACACACATATCCACACTGTCCAACCGTGAAATCCCTCTAGGACGTACACCCAAACGCACATTATAGGCACATCGTCCCTCACAACAACTCTGGCATCCTTCTGAGATGTACACCCAAGCACACGTATCCACTGTTTCTGCACTCACACCCATGCAAATCCACATTTGAATGTGCATGTAACTTCTCAAACACAGATTTTAAATATATTTTCGACTTACCTGTAGCAGGGTTAGTTTTGATATGAATCCAATGTCTGTATTAGTACTTCCTTGCAATTTTCAGGAAATAAGGTAAAAACTGGAAACGCAAATATGTCTGTGTGAAACGTTTGCATGTGTTGATAGAAATAAGGCTCCTTTTGACTAATAAGCTGTTGGTGTCTATTCAACAGTGTTAGTCACTACACATAATCAAAAGAAATAAAATCATATGTCTATCCCGGATCTTATGTCAAGTATGAAACAGTTTAACTTTCAAATGTTAATGATTTGCATATGTGTGTTTCTATTTGTTGATTGTCTGCACATATTGATAGTGAGATTAATTTGAAACGTGATTTAACAAATATCCAGGTTCCTCGTGGCATTAGATATTGTATCCTGTCTGCAGCCACGTTTGACGCTGGTGGGGGAAAGTAAACCTTCTTAAGGGTGCCTTGGGGCAGTCTTAAGGGTGTCATGAGGTCTTTTTGCGGAGTAAAGCGGTATTTCCCTGCTGGCGTACTGAAGCACTTTATTTTCCACTCCATCATACTGGATTTCCTTTTATTTTCTATAATTTGCACTGGTCATTATTTAGGAACAAGCTTAATACCTGTCAGTCAGCTGAGGTGATAGTATGGCCAACCTTCCGTTTGAAATTGCAAACAAACATTTCTGGGTAGCCATGGAACAGGGTGGCTCTTATTTTGGTTGAAAGTATCAAGGTCAGCTGAAGATGGGCTGTTCAACCAGCTCTCTTGTTTTATTTATAGGCTACTGGTTTAAAATTATTTCCTATGCCTACATGATACCAACCCCCATCCCCTTTTATAGTGCAGTACATGGATTTCCTGTATTTTTGTGAATTAAGCAAGAAGCCTTCAAATTCAACACCTTTTGGTCATATATTCATCAGCCCGCCACAACAACAAATGTACCAAAGCTACCATCAATCTTTTCTTCCGGCTTTAATCTTATTGGGAATTGATACTTCCAAATGCTGCCAATTGGTGTAATTGACTTAAATATATCAATTCAGGCAATGTGATCATAAGATTCAATTCCCTACCGGATACACTGATACACCTCCTGCATGTGGCCACTAACGTCAGCAACCACACTATTTGTTATAATCACATTTTTTATACAGACAAGTCAGGTTCTTTATAAACATGGCTGCAGTGAATGACCACCTGCTGTATGGTCATTTGTTCTGGGCAGAATGGGAGGCAAAATGCAACAGGCATCACCTTAATTCAAAATACAGTAGTCCATCTTTTGAATAACTGTCCCAAGGACAAGCACAAAGTGATCACATACAACAGGTGGTCTCTAATACTGGATCATATAAAAAAGGCACTAAGCACCCCATATTCATGTGGTCTTTATAGGCAGATCATCTATGATTACATGGTTTTGTAATCAGTTTTCTAAGGACAGACTATTTTACATATGAACATTATGTTTCAATCTGCAATATGCGTGATGATACATGGTTTAAATGTGCTAATCCTGCTGACTGGCAGCATGGAGATAGGATATACAGGTTATGTACATATATATATATATATATATATATATATATATATATATATATATATATATATATATATATATATATATATATATATATATATATATATATATATCCTAGTTTGTAAGGCATCTGTCACCACAGACCACCTCTCTTAAAAGACCACCATTACTTACCAGAACATGGACATTCCTATTATTATGTCGTTCCTCTGTACAGAGGCCATCCAGCTTAAAAGGTCACTTTTAGGCTGCATTTGCATACTACGGAGTAGGTTGCCTAGGTTCACACAGCCTGGGCTAATTTATTGCGCATGCACAATGGTTGAATAATAGCATTCAGGCAGATAACAGTAATCAGCTTGTAAATGTTGTGGTAAATAGGATGGCGATGTGTATTGTCTGGAAGTTCAGTAAAGTTAGCATAATTAGTCAAGTTGTGTTTACATGCCACATGAGCTGACTGTGACACAAACCCAGATTATGAACTAAGAAGGGCACCTCAGCCTCCAATAGGTTTGCAGATATTCAACTTTTAAAGTTTCACATGGTCCTAATCACCATAGATTTATATTCAAAACGTTTCCGTGGTTCATTGAATATATCTGCAGCACAAACAGAGGAGTTGAAGATAGAATGAAACAAACAAACAAACAAACAAACAAACAAATAAATAAATAAATAAATAAATAAATAAATAAATAAACAAATAAATAAATAAATAAATAAATTATCATACAAAACAAAGCAACCCATATTTTTGCAATATTTGAAATTTATTGCATTAAATATGTACATTGCATTTGAACTGCAACAAAAATCCTGGTAACAAAGGCACGCTTCGTTCCACATGAGAATAATAACCGAAAGTGAGAATCACGGGTTCTCATTTCTGTTCTTAATGGAACAGCAGCATTCAAGGGGCAGTTAGTTGGATCTTTAGGGTTTATCACAGACCGTAGTTAATGAGTATCAAACAGTAGACCAATTGAACTGATCAGCATAATCTGATCAGTGGCTTGTTTTTGGTCAATGAGAGTTATATCGTCCATGGTCCTTAACACTCTGCTGGCAGTGCTTTTGTGATGTTGTGTGCTTTCTGATCAGCTTTCAGAAATGCTGTCCCACTCTTCCAAAAGTCAGTGTCATAGGTCGGCAAAATCACTGTCAGCAGTCATCTTCTCATAGACGTTTCTCTCCAGATGACTCCATAGTTAGTCGATCAGATTGAAGTCAGGAGAACAGGCTGACCACTACATAATTTCAAGTGTCTCTTTGTCGAGGAAGTCTGCACTTCGGCAGCAACATGAGTTTTCTGCATCAGGATGGAGTTGTCAACAATGGTACCAGCATATGCTGGCGCCTGCAAGCACAAGATCTCGGCGATGCGGCATGCGGGAGTCATGGTGCCATTCAGTATGACTAGGTCAGTCTTATCATTGATTAAGATGCTCACCCATGCCAGGATGCTGCCACCTTCAAACACGACTATGGGCTGTGCACAGCATGCGGCACGCCTCTCTCATGGTCTACCCCATGCCCGGACTCGCCCAACATTTCTGTGCTAGGAGAAGCAGCATTCCTCAGTAACCAGTGTGTTGCCCCCTCCACCCTCTGTATATGCACATGCCGTTTCACCCACTGGAATCTGGCAACCTTGTGGCAATTGGTTAGCATTGATAGATTAAGGAGTGGGCAAACATAGCTATATCTCCCCTTGAGGAAAAACTGGCAGTGATTACCTGATTTCACAAATAGAGGAGGACAAAAACTTCATAATTTAGAAAAAAAAAACATATTCACAAATTTCAAACCCAACAATGACAGCAAAGAGACTCCACAGTTACCAAAGCATCAACTTTCATCTTCCAATACCAATGTGAAGAAACGAATTTCACTCCTGACAGGCTACCCATAAAAGGCAACTGGTATTTTTAAACTGGCCCTCTCAACCATTGAAATATTCTCCATTAACTACAGACTATAGTGTATCCAAAATATATAGGCCTAACCACTCAAAATCCAAAGTTTTATCATTTCTGCCGAAAAGAAAAAGAGACCTGGTAGGCCATTAAAACTATAAACGAAAATATGTATAGTAACTATGCAAACGAGTGGGAATGTAAACACCCACCACGTGACAACTGCAATATATTGCATGTGTAAAAAGACTTTAGGAAAGAATTCATCCCAGAACTATATATATACATATATATTAAATTTCACAAGTGTCGCACATACCCAGTGTATAGCCAGGCTCAGATTAAGCTCCCATAATTCAAATATTAAACTGGGTCGCCATGCTAAACCCACTGTTCCCATTGTTAAACCTGTCAGCACAAGATACATTTTAGGAGTTGTGGACGATAAATGTCATTTTTTACAATGCCCAGCTTCTTCAAATGAACATAAAGAACTGTTCGAGAAAGTACAGTATCAGTTACCTGGCTTAATTGATGATGTAAGCATATATAACAAAAATATAGAGCCATAAATCCCGTAAATATGCATATGTACACCACTACCTGGGCACGTTCCTTCACACGCGTCTTCCCTAATAACCCATACAGTGACTCAGTAGTATATCCCTCCCTAGTTTACATGATTGTATGGCTGAATACACAAGAGGTCCACTCCAAATTCCTTGTCTTAGAGTGCGTCACCTTCATTCTACAGGAACGTAATTAGTTTTCCTTTGGTTCATCTACTTTTGTAATTCCATGTGGCATTCTCCCAATGTAGTATAAACGTCATAGGTTGACATGACAGGTGCAACGTATCAATGTGTTTCTCTGTCCTCATATTTCTGATATTTCTCTATTGAGTTACTGATATCGTTCATTTTTTTTATTTAAATGCAATCTAGACGTGGGTAATTCAAATGAAAATTGCCGATTTTCTTAGGACATAATGCACATATTGAGGATTCAATTTCAGGCAAGTTCCTTTATAAGTGCCTTCATAAGAAACCTCTTCCTAAGAAATATCATATTTCCCTCTTTAACACTGCTAGAAATGTATGACCGTCTTCGGGTGCATTTGTGTCATATTGACTAGATACATAGCTTTTCCACTGGTGAAATCGATGGCTGTTGCTGTTATATATATATATATATATATATATATATATATATATATATATATATATATATATATATATATATATATATATATATATATAATTTTTATCCTTTTTGAAGAACTAGATATAAGTTTAGACAACAGTGACGTTGACACTATCAGTGCATATAAGTAGCACTAGGGGGTTTCTTGTCGCAATTTTTGCCTTATATGACTTGACAATTAAATTACTCACCAGTTGCCTGTTATAAAGTTATTATGTAGTGTCATGTAGTATCTGCATTTAGATAGTCACTAGTTGACATGGTATGTATGGCTGATTGGATAGCGTGTCTACCATGAATTCCTGCAGCTTCCTTAGTGTTTCACAATATCACCTTGAGTGGGAATGTGCAGTGAGAGGCCTGCATCTTAGTGCTGAATTGACAACAGATTGGATTTGTTGCCTGCTGGTCTCATCGGTCATCTTTATTGTGGAGGATCCTGAACATGATTCGTTTTGTTATATGTTCGGAACAACTTATTGGTGGTATTGTGATTGACTCCCAATGCCCACGCAAGCGGCCTGCTGCTCTCCTGAGCTCCAATTCCGCCTATGGCGCTTGCTCCTGGTTCCTGCATTTCCGACAGCCAGGGCATGATGCTGAACCACTGAAGGATTAATCCATACCCAATCCTGGATCGATGAAAATTGCACTAAAAACAATGATCTAGTGGGACCTTAAAACGAGTGCAGGGAGGCACACTATCCCAGCTCTCAACAGAGCCTTTCTTTGAGGAGTGGTTTGTTACCTTGTCTCACATTCACCCAATGTGCAGTAAGACATGCCCTCCATTTTGGTCATCTTCACATACATTTCACCCTGGGGATTATGCCACCTGCAAATGTAAAAAGTTTAAAGACAACTAACAAAGTATCTGTGTGATAAAAACGGAGACTTATTTGTGAGTAGTCTGATAAAGGTGTTGATGATGATGATGATGATGATGATGATAATAACGATGTTTCAAAACTGCTTGCGAAACAGTGAAATCTGTATAATTCTAAGTTGTTTAGCATAATAGAGCACTACCCTTTCTCGATGCCAACACTGCTATATATTACAAATATATCCCATAAAAAAGATATATAATTTCAGTCCCCCCATGTTGTAGACAAATATAATTTTCTCAATATATTCTTAGTGAGGCAGACATAATGTCTTTATATATAGCATAACATTGCATCATATTTGCAGTGTTCTGCCAAAAGATGTTTATGTAAAGCGTAAAAAGCCTACTATGGTTACTCACATGGTCAAATAGAAACAAATCATGGCAACAGGAACTGCCATAAAACACCTTCCAAAGGTCGGTAGACGAATCATGGCAACAGGAACTACAAAGGATCATCTTTCAAATGTCCATGAACAAATTGTGCTAACAATAACTGGCAAGGAACACGTTTTAATGGTCCATGAGTAAATCATGGCAAGAGGAAATGCCAGAAGACACCTTCCAAAGGTCTGTGAACAAATTATGATAACATGAACTGCCATGGAACACATTTCAAAGGTCCGCGAAGAAATCATGGTGACAGGAATTGCCTGGAAATTACTGTCAAAGGTCCATGCTTGTTGCTGGCAAACCCCTCAGTACTGAGCTGGAGGCTTACCCGACAGGTATCGTTACAGTGATTTCCTTTTCCTGAGTTAAATGCATTCTATTAGTTGAATGGAACTTCTTTTTATGTGTAAAGTGAATCTGGGATTATTAAAATAATAGAAATGAGCACATCCTTCATTGCGAGCAACACTGAAACAGTTATGTAAAGAAATAGACTAACCAAAAATATGAAAGTAGTGAGTATTTCTAGAGTCGTCGCCTTCATCGTCATAACCATCATCACTTCCAGGGATATATTGCTAATCTAAATGTGCATTGAAGTCACTAATTGCGGATGCTATGTATGTAATATACGACGTAATATTTTTGGGATACGTATGTATCAATGTATTTACGTACGGAGATAAGATGTCATGAAAGATAAGTCGTTCCTCAACTCTAATGAGTTAATCGCATAATCAGAACCGACTGCATGTCTGTGTTATGGCTTGCGCTAAATCACATCAAGGCCCACTACCATATATTTATGTGAATCGTCGAAGAACAGCAAATGGTGCTTTTCATTCAGAGTAGATGGCGGCACCCACTGTGGCTCAGGAGGCCATAGAAAATTTTACATGGTTGAGAGTGAGTTACCATTTTTCTCTTTGGAGTGACCGCTGTCAGTGAGGAAATCAGGAGTGACCGATTTTATTTGTGTATGTTTTATTGGGTATTCATCGAGAAAAAAGTATGCCCAAGGGCTACCTGAAACGCCGACCTGGTATGCCATGTTTTCTTTTTCTTCTCTTTTTACGTTCATCGCAGTTGTTCAATGTTTGGTGTGGCGTATCATCAAACATCTTTCGCGCACATATGATTTTGCCAATAGTGGTAATGCAGTACGTCACTCCTGGAGGCGCGTCAGAATTTAATCGTAATAAAGTTTAAGTCATGGGATATACGTTGAGTTACTACTTTTGAATTTCCGTCTAGAAAATGTTTTGTCACTCACATATGTAATACATGTATTTCTTTGGTTTTTAGACAACTTAATATCAACAGAATTTCTGAGCGAAGCTTTACAACCAAGTCCATTGTGCATGCAATTTGAAGAGTTCTGGCATTCTCCTGCTTAAACCACATTGCATAACATATTTTGATGTCTTGAGTTTTATTATCAAATATTTGATTATTTATATTAATTATCGAACCCACATCCAAGTCGGCAACCAATTTCTTAATTGAGCAGTTCCAAAGAAATTAAATGCATTGACTCACCAGTTTGTCCCTTACTAAAGTACTTGCATCCTAAGCCTAAATTTGGCACTTTCAGGAAACGTAAATAGTCTGGGGCACTAGGTTAACCTGGCGGACTCTGGTTGCGATACGTGCAAAGTGTGACGTGGAGAGCTATTGATTCAGCGTGGAGGTTGACAGTTATGGGATTGCTTGAATCGGAGGAAAGGTCGACTTACACTTGAACACTACTGATTGACAATTGAGGGATCGTTTTGAATAGAACGAAAGGTCTACTTATCCTTGAAGGCTATTGATTTAAACAAGTGATTGACAGTTGAAGGATTGTTTGAAAAGTAGGAAAGGCCTACTTACATTTAAAGGCTAAAGATTTAGCCTAGTCTACTAACACTTATTAAAATCATGAACACTATCGTTCCACATATAGATTTGACATCCACAAATAGAGCAGCACAAAAAAGTCTTATATTACAGTCTTACTGTTTTGTTTTGTTTTTTTTTTTGCTTGGAAATTAGTACACCTAAAAACAAAACAAAACTACAAATATGTCAAGTTTAAAATAAACTAAAAAGAAAAACACTTTACCGTGTATAAAAGTATAAAATGTTTAAAAGTGTCGTTGCTTTTAAGCAACAATGGTGCAACTTTCACAATTTTTTACCGTTTTTAATTAGGCGCTTTATGCATACATTCGTATAGACGTTATGGTCACAGATGTTAGTTACATACACTACAAAGCTGACAAATCATCCCTCAAATTGAAGAAACGAAAGAAAAGTCACCAAAAGACGAAACAACTTCAAAAATACGCGGATGATGGATGTTATTTTTTAATAAAAGTATCAAGGACTTTGCAAAACGTGTGTCACGCTACCAAAAACAATTATACTCTGGAGACAATCTTATAATTTAAGGAAAAGGCAAATTCAAAAGACTTTCAAAAGGAAGATAATTTAAAAATATAGTTAACACTTTATGTACCATTGAGAAACGTTATTCGAAGGTAGCTTGGGATATTTTAAATGAACTAGAAACAGTCACGCGTGTCAGAGATAATGCAAATGACAAAATTGATGCGAAAACAGGGTTCCAACATTTTTTTCTTTTTTTTTTTTCAAAAATCAGGTCTCACGGCTTACACCCGAAACTGTCACATATGTATGATGTAGTTCAAAGTAAAGTATCCTTGGATAGGATACCTGATTTTGCAGAATTAGACTATCGTATAAGAGCAACTAAAATCGCAAATATGATCCCAAAATGGAAAAATTGAAAATCTCCTGGCAAAGACCTAATACTAAACGAAATGTTGAACAAATCAAAAACCATTTTAATTCTGTCCCTCTCAAACTTACCTAATGCAGTCTTGTTTACAGGATATTTCCCTAGCCGGTAAAAAGGTAGCCTCTTAACACTTATTCACAATGGAGGCTGTACAACCGATCCGAAAAGATATCGCGGTATAGCTTTTGGAAGCTCTGTCTCAAAAATATTCTGTCTTATTTTAAATGCTAGATTGCAATTTTAAAAAATGAGTGTCAAATTGGTTTTGTTAAAAACTTAAGACCGAGTGATAACATATTGGTTCTAAGAACCCTTGTTGGCATATATACAAGATTATGTAAAACGGAAAATATCTCCATGCATGCTTTGTAGATTTTAAGCAGGTATTCGATAGGGTTTGGCACGATGGATAATTTTATAAATTAGTAAATTGTGATATAGGTGGTAATATATATAATATTATACCCGATTTGTTCGATGGAACTTTAACGCACTTAAAATGAAACGATAGATCGTACAAATATATCAATCTGAACAATAGAGTACGACATGGTTATACCCTCAGTCTTAAGCTTTTTAGTATCTTCATGAACCACCTGTCTGATATTTTAACATAGAGTGCCAGCTTGTACACTATATAACAAAACTATTAATTGTCTCTTATAGGCAGATGATTTGATCATGATGTCCGAAACCGACCGAGGCAGGCTTGCAAACTTGCTTGGATAAACTGGATGGATACTGTACAAAATGGAATTTAACAGTAAACAATCAAAAGACCAAAGTTTTGATTTTTAATAAATGCGGCAAAAATCTAAAACGACAATTCTATTTCGGAAGTCTACCAATTGAAAGTGTTCAAAATTATTGTTATTTAGGTTTAAATCTAAAGATAGATGGTTCGTTCACTGACGCTAACAATTCTAAGTGATAAAGCTTTGAAATCTACTTTTCGGCTGAAGAATCTATTCTGTAGTACGCAAACCAGTATTTTTATATTGTTTAGTTTATTTTCGAAAACTTTATCGCAAATTCTTATGTATACCTGTGAAGTTGGGTGGCCATATGAAATTCCGACAGATACATGTACCGCTAGTACTAAAGTTGACAATTACTTAAAATTCTCTTTCGAAAAGGTTCACCTAAATTTTCTTTATTTTACTTTAGGAGTAAATAAGAAAGGTAACAATAGCTGTACTAAGTGAAGTTGGAGAATTCCTTCTTGTACTCACAAGATTCAGACACATGTGCAAGAATTTGCTACAAATAGTACACATGAAACCCGATAGTTTACTATATGATTTATTCGAGCTAGAGAAATATCTATTATTAAAGCTTATATATTGAGGAACATCACACGATTTAGAATAAGTTCACAATATTTTAAAATTGAAATTGGTAGACACAAAACGCCACACAAAATTCCTTTAGAAGAATGATTGTGCAAAAATTGTCGATATTTTAGTGGACGAATACCTGTAATGATAGCTTGTAACACATGGAACTGAAAGAAAATACATGTACGAAGCGCTGACCGATAATTTCTCGATATATTTGACAATTTAAATGATTTCGGAATTTTTTATCCATAATCACGTTACAGAACATTAATAAACTTGCAACATGAAATGAACTGAACTGGAATGAACTGAACTGAACTGAACTGAACTGAACTGAAATGAAATGAAATGAAATGAAATGAAATGAAATGAAATGAAATGAAATGAAATGAAATAAAATAACGAAGAAGAGTGAATCTTCCTGATACAGAGCAGCATTGTTAACAGTAAACGTTTTGTTCTCTGCACGTATTATCATTCATGTGTCATATGTGATTGTGCTGTTATAACACTAAATGTATTTGTTTTTTGTGTGTGTCGTTTTAGTGAATACTAGTCTCCTGTTTTCATGTATTTGTTATTTTTCCTATGAAAAATATCATAATTTATGTCTTTAGACTTTGTATATATATATATATATATATATATATATATATATATATATATATATATATATATATATATATATATATATATATATATATATATATATATATATATATGACATTGACTTAGGGTTGGCATTGAAATAGAGCTTAATTGTTTGCACACTTTCAAAGTGAGGAGAAGGTGTCATCATGGGGTTTATTTTACATTTCTGGTGCAGGATGTACATTATTGCAGTCCTTGTTATGATTTCCCTTGGTTTGTACAGGTGGTCCACCTGCAACTGTTTATTTTACGATCAGTGGGACTGAACATAATGGCCAGCTTGTTGCTACTTCAGTTATACACTGGCGGGTGGTTTAAGTAGGATAAGCTATCCAGCTAGAAAGGGTACATATTGGTTCAGGGGTAAGTAAAATTGTTTTTATCTGAACCTGTACTATAGAAATTTAGTAATTATGTTTTGTTTGACAAGTATGCTTCTTTCATAATGAAGCTCTGCATTAATAAGCAAAAGTTCACATATAATTCCTCATTTGCCACGCTCATATTTATTCATTAATATGTGGGTTGTCTTTGCTGAATATTTAGCTACGACAAGGAGCCGCTACTCAGAGATATGTAATGCAGCCTTTGTCAAAATTTTACAGAGAAACGTGCGCAATATGGACAATAGTATTTCCATATGTGTATAGGTTAGACAGGGACAGCTTAGCTTATGGAGAGTGAAGAGTTTGGACTGCGGAATAGGGTAATGGCTACTAGGAAGTGGTTCTGGGCAAAAAGACACAAATACTTTATATATATATGTATATATGTATATATATATATATATATATATATATATATATATATATATATATATATATATATATATATATGCATATATGTATATATATATATATATATATATATATATATATATATATATATATATATATATATATATATATATATATGTGCATAGCAAAACATAAAGATACTTTGCAAAAGTTAATTACATTACAGTCAACTTGATTTTTTTCCTAACTATTTAGTGTCATTTAATTGAGACATTTATGAATATTCAAGTGCAAGATTTTGAACATAAATATATAGTATCCATCTGAGTAAGCGCTTCTGAAATCAGACTTGTTGAGTAGTGGGCTACAAAGTGACACTACTGCGCTCCAAAGGAAACAAAGTATGAAGTTCTGGTAATTAAATATGGTAGGAGTTATGAACAATTTCCTAATGGAACCCACCTGGGGATGTGCGTAGTTATTACAAACTAATTGGTTAAAAAAAGTTAGCGTGACAATAGTAGGTCCGTATGAATACCAGGTGTCAAATCAAACATCTTTTTAATGAATCTACGTTCGGAATTACACGTATCTCTTAAAAGCGTGTATTATTAAAGTGATTCAACATATTTCTCAGAGCATGCTGGCGGATTAGCGCCCAGGAAGCCAGATTTAACCCATGCATAGATTAAAACTCAGCCGTAATTTGGTGCAGTCCATTTTCGGGTAAGTAGCTGTTGCCGAAGGTTGCTGGTTTGAGATCCCGACCGTTCTGTGGTTGAGCTGAATGCAAGTGGGAGTTAATTGTTGCTTGTTTTATTAGGATTCACATGTGGCTTCCTTACTTTGGGAAGTGTAAGACCTTAAGACCTGACAACACTGAAGCTGGAGGGACCACACCATACCTGAGGAATAGAACCAGAGTATAAAATGGAAGCAAGTTTACTAAGTATACCCATGGGGGATATATATATATATATATATATATATATATATATATATATATATATATATATATATATATGTATGTATATACATATAAATATATATATATTTATATATACATATATACACATATATATATATTTATATATACATATATATATGTATCTGTATGTATGTATGAATGTATGTATGTGTGTGTGTGTGCGTGTGTGTGTGTGTGTGTGTGTGTGTGTGGAGGTATTTGACCTGTATGATCTATGCTACAAGCATCCAGTAAACAAACATGACAAAAGCAAGTTTGATTCATCTTGAAAGATAACCAACATTTAGTTCTGGACGTCAACGCAAGATGGCGCAACGGCGTAAGTTGTCCATCCAAGTACTATTCTATGCATTTTCCTTATCGCAGTTCCCCGACTTGTATGATGATGGTTTTAGATCTGTTACAAATATCAATACGTGGTGCGTCATTTACTATTGGCGCACGTGTAACCCAGAATATATCCAAGCGTGAAGTTCTGCTTTTCTGACTGTCCACTGAGGGTGTGAACTATATGGGAGTGCGATCATATTTTTTGCATATTTATTTTTAAAGGTCCTCTTGATTGACCATGTTCAAATTTGATACATGGGTGACTCCTGGGTTGTTCTCACCATACAGTGCGATTAAAAAAAAGGATGTGAAAATAATACTTTAATTCATATTTTTATTTTAAAAACTCACTGCGCCTTCAACCGTCGCTTTATGTTCATTCCCGACACCCACAAGGCGCGAAAGGCTTGTGACGTCACAAACGCAACACCCCTGGCTGACAGGGAAGACTCCGACCATGCTAGTAAGCCGTGGCTCTCAAGTGTCACTTGGTTTAAACATATTTTATTCACCCTTTATCAACAGGATTGTCTTCTTGTGACAAGAGGGGCCAGTATAGAGCCTTGCCCTTCTCCCCATTTTTTTTTCTTTTTTGAATAAAATATGTTTAAACCAACGGGATTAAATTGCATGTAGAAATATTCATTTTCGTCCCTGTTCCCGCCCAGGATGGGTTGGATTGGTGCTTTTAATTGTAGCAATACAAGTTCTACAGCTTGTTTACATTTCCTCTGCTGTTTCAGCTTTTCGTATTAATTCTACCTTATCGTCATAAGACCACGTACATAAAAAAACTAAATCCATGTTTTCCAGAATCGCTATGCTCTGTTGTAGCTGCAAACTGAAGGTACTCTGGTCAGAACACATACACCATGGCCAGCGGGTTGCGTTTGTAATGTCAGTAACACTTTTCCACATCGGGCCATGATCGGAGAAAATTTGCGCGCTTTCCTGTCGCAAATGTGATGCACTTTTAGAGCTAAACAAAACATTATTCAAAAATGAAATTTAACATTTGGTTTTCAGATATCCTTTCTAACGACCTTAAACATCAACTTTCTAATTTGTGGTAACCATCTAGTCAATAGGACCTTTAAGCAAATTTTTAATTCTTGAACTTAGTTTCTTTTCAGTGATCATCATTATTGCTATCGTTATCATCCTCATCCTCATCCTCATCCTCATCATCCTCATCCTCATCATCATCATCATCATCATCATCATCATCATCATCATCATCATCATCATCATCATCATCATCATCATCAGTTTATTTCTTTTGTGTTACTTATTTGCTTAAATGTTTGAATGCATGAAATCCAGCAACAGACTTACTGATATATATATATATATATATATGTATATATATATATATATATATATATATATATATATATATATATATATATATATATATATATATATATTTGAATTTTTTTATCCCAGGCTCTGCAAACGAGATACGAAAACGAAATGCTGACCACAAAAGATATGGAATTAGGAGTAAAAATGCACTGATTTGTTTTCGGTATAATAATAATAATAATGATAATGATAATGATGATAATAATAATAATAATAATAATAATAATGATAATAATAATAATAATAATAATAATTATAATAATAATAATAATAATAATAATAATAATAATAATAATAATAATAATAATAATAATAATAATAATAATAATAATAATAATAGCAACAACAACAGTAATAACAACAGCAACAACAAGAATAACAATAACAATCACACTAAAAAGTAAAATTTGAATTCAAATTGAACAATATACAAGAAAATATGTAAAAGTCCCACGACTTTATCCCACTTTAGGACAAAGTGACAAGATTCTAAATTTTAAAGGCTTCCGACGTCTCTGAAATTAGCGCATCTAATACAACCAAATGGCAAGAATTTCTTAACATGTGTATCTGCTTTTATTCATTTCTCATTATTTCTCTATTCATTCATAATCGATTCATAATACAGATAATATATGACTGATTTAACATAATCATCATCTACCGTCTAACACAGCTGCTAGGCGCAGGTCATTCCTTTGCTACTACTGTTGAGTAGCTTATCCTGTTTCTGTGTATGCGTTATGGTTTTCACGATTTCTTATGATTTGGCCAAACAAATTCTATGGCGGTTGAATGTCTTAAATGCAGAATCCAACTACCATGAGAAGATTTGTAAAAGAATCTAGGATACTTCTTTTTGCGAACAGTACCACACAAAGTACACAAATTGGATACTTTGTTTTGATTCTCATTCTTCGTCTTAGTCATGAAAAGAGAAAGTAAAAATGACAGAAATTGGATAGAAGAAAAACGCGGAGGTAAAGAAGCAAGGAAAAAAATAAATAAATAAAAAAAGGATAAACCAAGGAAGAAAAACAGGGTAAAAGGAACGAAAAAAAAGAGAAATAAAATACAGAGATTGTGGCTGCAATATCTCAAGTATTGATGACGTGTTTCACATCTCTCTGCGCTGATACGTAACCGCAATGGACACGAGAGTGATACTTTGATTTGTTGTATCTTTTATTAAACGCAACGGCTGAAGGAGACCTCAGGATTTATGAGTAGAAATTCCCCTGTAGAAAATATCGCTTACGCTATAATGAACATATTTTATATTACCAAAATGAAATTCATATTAGGTTGTTAAATAAGATAAAAATATCTCCAATGTTGCATATAAAAGCCACTCAGTTTCGAATCAAAATTGCTTTTTCGTGAGATAGTGCGACATAATGAGGTAGTTTGCTGACATTATTGACCACGTTGGCATGTATAGGTCAACGTCCTTTTGAAGGAGCATTACGTTTTGGTGAAAAACAAACTTCAAAGCAAATAAATATGTGTACGTACACGGAACAAAAGATTTCGTAGCCCTCTGTAGGAAGCTGGCCAAGTCTCAGAACGCCGACGTGATACTTATGTCATAGTAAATCCTGTCGTCGACATGACACTACCAGCCTTACTGGAGATTATTGTACAAAAGCAGAAACTGAAATGAGCACGTAGGCTCTGTGGGATAATATTAGTGTGTCAATGGTGCCCGCTATTATTGAATTAGAGAAGGAATGGATCAATAATATCCGGGTAAGAAAAATGCGTGTTGAATCATAACGCAGTTTGTACTTGACACTGGCGCCTTCTATAGGACAAGATTCTTTCTTTCTTTCTTTCTTTCTTTCTTTCTTTCTTTCTTTCTTTCTTTCTTTCTTTCTTTTTTTCTTTCTTTCTTTCTTTCTTTCTTTCTTTCTGTTTCTTTCTTTCTTTCTTTCTTTCTTTCTTTCTTTCTTTCTTTGGCAGCAAATCTGTCCAAACTTACATCATTATACGCCCATATGTAAAGTTTGGCTTTTTTATGGGGAAGGATGACAATTTTGAAAGTTAAGACCATTCAAAAATTTAATTTTTAAATACCTTCAAAATTTTATCAGCAGAGTTGGCACTCCAACTTCAATCCAGAAGTTTGAACCACAAACATTAATTGCAGAATTGGAATATTTATGCTAATAAGGACAATTGAAGATTTTAGACGTTGAATATTTGCAAAATTATTATAGGCAGAGGTGCCATTCCAACTTTAACTCCTAGGTTTGTGCTGTAGGCGCATTCTGTAAACCACGAAAAAAAAAATGTAGAATTTGGATTTATACCTATGTGTCGGACTTGAAAATTTTCAACGTAAAAAATAGTTCTTCAAAACTATTACGCGTAGATGTGCCCTTCTGACGCCACATCCTAGGTTTGGCCATCATCGCTTTTGTCTTGAGCTAAGCACTTAGACGGCACAAAAACTAAAATTTCTGAACAGTGTGTCGTCCTATCAGTGAAGTTCAAACAATGTAAGTTAGGAGTGACAATAGGAGACTTGTACAATATTTGTGAGACACCAGACATACAATTGGCCATGATCTGTCATCAGCAGCCACTTACATGTACGTATACATCACCAGGTTCTGTTGTTTAGAGTTTCTTTGGCAGTTGACATTTGGTTTTACCTAGAATTTTGTTTTCTGCCCGGCATGCCCTTTTTACCTGCAGCTTTTGTTTTTCATACCAGGAGTCTAATTTGCTACAATTTTTGGGGTCTGAAAGTGCATGTTTCTGTCATGTAGCTTTTCCAATTTCAATCTTAATGTACAAGGCAATAACTAGCCTTCATGGCACACAGGCTGATGTGCTTTGAAGCAAATATCCTTTTCTAGTTTTTATTGCTGATTCGATTGATATGAAACTGAACCTTATGTGCGGAATTGCCGAGCAAATTTTCATGTGCAGGTGAGCAACCTTGGACTCCGCATATTTTTGCCTGACATGTAGCAGTGTTTGTCTTTGTTATCTTTCCCCCATAAATGTATAACCTGTGTGTGTGTGTGTGTGTGTGTGTGTGTTCCCAATGAAAATCCCTTTGAATGAGTTTCCTGATATATATGTAGGGGTGCTCATTGTAGCGCACAAGATTTAGATATTCATCTGCTTATATATTATATGTACCCACACTTTGTGCATGAATCAGCTGGTGTACAGCAAATAGGTGCAAAGTGTTGTGCTTTTGTGATGTATGTATATTGGTACTCATATCACCGAACTGTTTATTATTTAAACCAGGTAAACAATAATTTGACTGTCTCTGTGTGATGTATGTATTGCTACATAGGTCAGGCAATTTAATGTTACGAACATCTTTTGTTGGGCCTGTTGAAATATCAGGAAAATACAGCCTTCGCAAGCTGATGTAAATTTCAGAAAATGAGACTACAAAATTGAGTCAGTGATCTAGGGGCCGCCTTCAGTGTATACACATGCCCCCAGAAATCAGGGGATTGGAAATGTTAGGATATGCATTCTTAGATCATTTTCAACTGAACACATAAGTCAGACGAAGCACATTAAAAAAAAAATCTCATTGTCAAAGCAAAATTTGAAATTTTTACTCCACTTACAAGCACGTATTCCGCGTGTATTCCTGTCTGAGTAAGGAAGCAGGCACCAGGTGCGGTAACTCTTTCACTGAGCCATTATTCAAAAACGGTTATAAACATCGTTCAAACGCGATGTAGCAAACAAAGGACAAGCAGTAAACCATATGGCGCAGAGAGGCGCAAGAAGATGAACTGTACACCGCTCAACATGGAACTATATTTGTAAACTGAAGCTCCAATCAATGGTCTGCTGCTATACACCTGACGTCGCAAGAGCACCATGGACACACGACACACTGCAGGATAGATAAACTAGCTAGAAGTTAATTCTGAGTATCCATGTAACAGGTCATACTGAGAAAATAGAATCAATGATACATATGATTTTAGGATATATTCTGAGCTCCCTTTGAAATTGATTTAATAAGAGATGATATGTGAATCGTAATTTTCATCAGTTTTATGTGGAACAGTTTGATAGTTGAAAGTAGACGGCTGCAACAGTATAGATTTTAAATATCACATAAATGTGTTAATGTCTGAAGTAATACGTCGTGTAACAAGAAAGTAATTACAGCTAAAAACAGCTCAGCTGTAACTCTAATGACAGCTGTTATGTGTATGCCAACTTCGCGCTGTCTTTATTGGCTTTTTGTACAACTGGAATAACAGCTGCCATGTCGTCCATAACGGGGATATGTAAATTTGGTTCAAATAAATGCGAAAAAAATCATATGTTTTCAGAGGTGAATTCCAGCAAGTCTGTTTTGTGCTGTGCGTCCATCTATAGTTTCTAACAAAATCATTTTCGATGTATCATATATATAAATATATATATATATATATATATATATATATATATATATATATATATATATATATATATATATATATATATATATATATATGTCTACGTTTGTATGTATGTATGTATGTATGTATGTATGTATGTATGTTTGTATAAGTCATCTGATATTGATTGAGCTATTTTATAGTAAATACGATATGTGTGTTTGAAACATGCGGTCTTTTTAATATAAATACATGCCATGCCATTAAACATACACACTCAATTTCTCATTCTTCTTTTCAGCTTGTGATTAAGAACGTACTTCTGCCTAGCAAATGTGTCCACAAAAGAGGCCTCAAAGCACATTCAGCTAAAAAAGTCCAACAAAGTATAAAATTTTGAAAGTAATTAAGTGGGACAGTGTGTTTAGTTATTGTCATTTGTGTCACTTGTTTTGTGACCATAAACAATTGCTCAAAGTGAACGTACAAGTTTCCTAATGTTTTAGTTTGAAATGGATTCAACTTTGTTATCTTTTATTCAAACTTTGAAATTCTCGTGGCAAAAAAAAGTATGAAAAGTGAATAAAAAACAAACAAAAACAAAAAACAAACAAAAAACAAAACAAAAACAAACAAACAAAAACAAACAAACACACACACACACACACAAACGCGCCTCTCACCTTTTGCAAACTTTCCTTTGTTTGGTTTCTAGGACTGTTTGATATTTGAAGGTTGTCATTTCATTTAATGATGCTAAAGTGAGATGTCACAATAATTTTGTATCAGTGGGAATCCACCATCCCGCACCATTCGGGTTACTTACAGCTCTTTGAATTCGACACGGGCAGGATCATTGGCACACTGCAGGCTGGTCTTTCCCAGTGTGAGGTTGTGGGAGAGTTTTCAAAGGGAGTTTACAGAGAAAAGCTGGATCTGGACAAACATAACTTTCAAATGGGAAGGACGACCATCATCTGGCACAGTACGCAAAAAGAAAGGGGTTCCTTTCGGCGAGAAGGTTTTGTCTGTAGTGGCGCCAGGGATGCTACTCTACAGCATCACAGCGTGCAGTCAACAGGAGACAGAGGTTGGCGAAACCAAGGAGGGTAATACCCTCCCTCGCGCAAACGAAGGTCATACCGCCCTGCCGGCCGCATCCCTCTTTGTACTGCACACAAGGCTGCACGATTTACCGTCAAGTCGTCCCATCCCCATCAAACTCGTCCCCATGTCAATTCGTGGCGATAGCAACTGGTCCCATAACCAGGTCGCCACAATATCAACTCGTTCCAATACCAGGTCGCCCCAACATCAATTCGTCCAATTGATAAGTCGTCCTCACAATAATTTGCCGCAAAACGAAGTCGTCCCCAGCGTGCACCGAGGGCCGCCACGAGGTATTTTCGGGATGCGTAATCGTCCATGTTTTCTCCTTTACTACATGCAGTTATTCATGACAGTTTCAATTTTTGAAGCGTGATCTTGGATTGCAATTTTGCAAATCAATTGTACATCGTACTCCTTGCGATGTTCCGTCTTTCCCTTGCACCAGTTGAGGCGGCGCTTCTCACGGACCTAGTGGTTGTTCCTTATCCTATAGGAACAAGCGAACCGCGTCACAGGTAACAAGGGCCAGGTAAATAGAATCTGATAAGTTAAAAGACATTCACATTTATTAAACCAAGAATATGGACGCACATAGCGAACCGCGTCACAGGTAAAATGAACCAGATAAAAGGTATCCGGTAAGTTTAAAGACTTTCACATCTATGAATCCAAGGATATGGACACACAAGAACAAAAAACAAAACATATCAAAACAAAATAATACAAAACCCCAAAGTTGATCAGAAAAGTGCCGCCTGCACAGAGGTACCATATAATCTATAGCCCTATATTATTGGTTTAAACATATTTGGCACAACATAATGTATAGAATTGACAGGAGAAGAGGGGTTGAAATAGAGACTATATGGCGAGTAAATATGCCATGATTAAAAACCATTACTAATCTTATTGCAAGAAATAGGGGATCAAATGCGGAACAAAAAGAAACAGAAAAGTTTAATGTCATGATTAAAAATAATGATCTTATTTCAAGAAATAGAGGATTGAATGGGAATTCAAGGTAATAAAGTTGTTCATTCAAAAACTTTGTAAACCAGTTGTACAAACATGTATTTAGTTTACCAGCATATCTATCCTTCACAGTTGGAGGACATATTTTCCAAACGTGACACCAATCATAAGATAAGTTCATGCCTCAGTCTGACGTGTAAAACTCGTTGGCAGACACACAAAAAGTCATATTAACATTTTTTCAAATGCATACCTAAAAAGTCAGAGTTTGGTCATTCAAATATTTTTTTTTTTTTTTCATATTAGAGAAACTGGATACGGGTGGTCACATTACCAAGTATGGCTGGTATATGAATACCTGAAGGGACTGGCTGTTCTTCAGCCAGCCTGGGGTTGTATAGTGGAGAAAAAAATTGAATTGTAAGGCTCGTCAATGCCAGATTTTACTCTCTTACAACATCATCTTTGCTGTTCTCTCTGATTGGCTTTGTTTCATTTGGTTGTTTGGCCCCTAAAGTATTCATTTTTCATCTTCTAACTTTCCCTGGATCCTGATATGAATATATGCGCTAAGCGACTGTAAAGCTCAGCGTATATAGTGCCGCGGTGTCTCATTCTATTCTCTTGTCAAAAATATTGCCGTTAGCCCCCCCCCCCCCACCATACTTTTTCTTTTAGATATTAATATATATTTGTATTATGTGAATTAAAAATCATAATTTTCACGTTATGTAATGTCAGAGGCGACATTTTGCAAAGGGATCCAGTTCACTTCACCATTGACGAGCAATCTGTCCACAACCGTTGAGACAAAATTAGAATTGTGAGAAAAATGCAGCTTAGGTCTAATTGGCTCTCTCGGAGTGGTTAACTAGCTATTGTGGAAAATAAACTGACTCCCTCGGACCGATACTTGGCTTATGAGAAGTACTCTTATAATACTATACTTTTCATGTGTTGTCATGAAAATATATCTTTTAAATCTGTGTTTAATTATTATTATTATTATTATTATTATTATTATTATTATTATTATTATTATTATTATTATTATTATTATTATTATTATTATAAGTATTATTCGTACACTAAGTACAATACAGTCGAAAATGAAAAAAAAAGGATGCAAGAAAGAAATCATACACACATTTGCAATACGTATTCCATGAGTCCAGAGTCATCTGTCCCGACAGTAACTCGGCCACCTAAGGGGACGGGAGATATTGGGTTACTGCATAATTATGTCGTACTTATTTCGTAAATTATTTCCATACAGTCATGTTTTGTCAATATGCATTAAGCAGCCCCATCTCGTGTTTCAACAGAGTTCACATATAAAATGGCCCAAAGTGAAACTTTGTCCGTCACAATTTGGGGTCTGTTGAAATATTCCAATTACACTGAGACAATCAAGTTAAACAATGTTAGGGGGTTTGTTGATACGGTACTTAGAGAAGGTATAGTTTATGGATGTGCACACTGCTGACTGACTGCCGCCGTGCACAGTTATGGTCATTAATAGAACAATATCATTTTACTGACTGAAAATTTGTGAAAAAAAAAATGTCAGAAAACGAGTATGCATTTGGGATTCAATATCAAATTCGTTACAAATGCAATGGAGCAAATTAGGGTTACATGTATAGGATATTTCCACATATACCGAATCGCTTTCCTGCATGCGGTGAAAAACGTTTCAACTTCTTTACCTGAAAAATCCCTTAAATGGGTGCCGTACTCAGACATGCAATATGGCTTATATAATTGACACCTAGTTGTTGCATATATTTGTTTAAATTGAGCCATAAAAAGATTAACATCCACATTAAATGTACATATGTACTCTTGTACGTTATCTTTCATAACACCGGGGCCACCAGTGTGGCCAAGGTGCTTGGAACACTGAATTGATTCTATTTCCGAATTTTCAAATGATATTTTCCTGCTCTCATTGGCACATTGATCAAATTAAAAGTGTTTAGATTCAGCAGGATTGGAAAAAGACATTATATTCATTAGCAAAAGTGGGACATATGGTCAGGAGACGAGATATTGAGGTGGTGGCTGGTGCAAGCAGGGTAATGTCATCTGCATAGGCAACTGCACTAAGGAAGGTGTCGCCGATATGACAACCGTAGCCACTCTGTCTCAGTCTACACAGACGCTCATCTATATAGACACTAAACAATATCAGAGACAACACACCACCTTGCTTGACACCATTGGTACATGAGAATGTATAGGACAATGTTTTCTATCACTTGACGCTGACGTTTTGACGGGTATATAAATTCGGAAGCAGACGACATGCAATGGGACATAGGCCTTTCTTAAACAATAAACGAAAAGGATGGACATAATGCATCTGATCGAATGTCTTTGTGGCATCCAAAAAGACTCAATGCTCATTTGAACCATGTTAATGTAGTAATTATCCTACTCTGATGAAACAAACATACATTGCGTTGTAGGGCTTTCTGGTTTTAAACCAAAATGCAAAGTAGAAGTACCAAATTCATGTCTATATTTGGTTAAGATAATCCAGTTCATCACTTTTGCAAGCACACTACACAAAGGAATACACTTATAATTTGCAGTCAAAGAGGAATCCTTGTAGTTTTCCCTAGAGAACATCACGTAGATCTGGTTTCCTAAAAGCTGGTTTCAGTTGCCAAAATTACAGATTAGGAGTGGCCATTGTTCTCTCTGTAGCCAAATGGTCCATTGTTATCTGCCTATCCCACTAGCACATTGTTCACCCCAACCAATGAGCAGCTTGATAACTTCACATTGCCTTGCATACCGAAGTCGGACAAACAGTCCATTTACATTCTGTTGTAACTACAAAACCATGCGGTATTCGGCTAAAAACAGTGCTTTCTTTCGCTTCAAAATTCTGATAAGAATTGATATTTTTCAAACTTAATATTTGGCTGTATTCTAGACTGGTACCTAATCTTCCCTATTCTACGGAAAACAAATCAAAATGGTTAAAGTCACCAAAATGCAAAAAAAAAGCAAAATAGTTCACTACGGGTATGATATAAACATATATGTCCCTGTTCACAATAATACGGACTAGCGATAGGAAATTTCATAAAGGACGCTAAGTTTGTGTAAATCAGCGACTAACTCATTTGAAATGACCGCTAATGCATAACAGAACTAAATATGAAGCGTCTTGTGTCTATGATGTATCTGTGGAAAGCATCAAAAATTTGTATGTTGAAGGGAATGGACAATTCGTCGCTACCAAAGAGAAGAATATGGGCTAGTCTGTCACTAACAGTGTGTATAATCAGATTCGGGTGGACACCAGGAGCAATAATAGACACAATGGAGCTGAGAAGTTTAATTCTCTAAGTTAAATACTTTGGACAAAAGAACAGAACATGTTGCAGATCTTCATTGGGGTGGGAAAAAGACCATGTAGGTTCTGGGATGATGTTGGCGTTAAACAGATCCAAGTTAAGTGTCGAGAATCCAAGATGATGCTGGGTATGACAAATGTTGGCAAATCTGTGTCCTTGGGTATAGTAAACAGGAACATGATCCACTGCTAGTAGAGTTGTTTTCAGTTTTGACTTGAATATTTTGAGTGAAATTGGGTGTCTTATATCGGAAGGAAAATTGTTCTACAGCTTAATAGTGGCAGGAAAGAAGGATTGGTGTAAGTGAATAGTTTTGCAATTAATGGGACGTATGGAGCTAGTGTGGCGGAAGTTTCGAGCATTAATAGTTGGAGGAATTGGCTGAAAGAAATAGGAGGGTGTTAAGTTGTGATACATTTTGTAAAGAAGAAATAACTTACAGTACCTCCTTCTGTGGGGAGTGTTGTCCAACCAAGTTCACGTAAGAGATTGGCATGTGTGTCTTAATGCAACTTTACATATTTTGGTAGCTTCAAACTGTGTGGATTCAATAAGACCAGAAAAGGTATTTTAGAGTCCCCAGGACGAATGGGTGGATGGTGTGGCTTAACAAGTTTGGTTGAAAATACGAGAAAAAGAGATTTAAAAGCATTAAAGATAAGACAGCACAACTTTCCCCAATTATGTATAATGGAGCGATTAATGTTCAGACTATTAGAAAATTCGATTGGGTTATGAAAAACTTCAAGTAGACTGGTATCATCAGCAAAAAGTCTGACATCACATACGATATTGTCAACTAGCTCATTAGCATTGACCAGAAGTGGGCCCAAAATGGAACCCCAGGGCACACCAGCTGCGATAGGTAGCCATGATGAAGATTGGCCATAAATAATGACTTGTTTGAATCGGTGTGAGAGATAACTATCAATCCAGGCTACAAGATTATCAGAGATGCCGAGTTGTCGAAGTTTTAAAAAGGAGACCAGGATGCCAAATCTTATCAAACGCCTGGGACAGATCTAGAAACATCATTCTGGTTTCTTTGGACTGATCTAGGCCATTGTAGATATTGTGAAGGATTTAGACAAGTTGATAAACAGCAGAATCGTTGGCCTTAAAGCCAGAATTTTTGGAAGTGATTAGGTTATTTTGTGCCAAGTATTCATAGAGTGCATTAAAGACCAGTGGTTCAAACACGTTTGAAATATTAAAAAGCAATGGAACAGGACGATAATTGTTTATATTTCTGTCTGTTGGCCTTTTTGAAAAGATGACATATGTTGGATCTCTTCCAAGCATCGGGAAAAAAGAAGGACTAAGAGAAACTTGAAAAATGTGTGTAAGCGGCTTACAGATCGAGTCTGCTGTGTTCTTATGGAGGATAGTCCTTATATTATTTGGGTCTGATACAGAGCATAGTCTCAGAGAAGATTAAACTTTCTAAACACCCTCTTCATTAATGGTAATATTGCTTAAACGCGCCTCAGTTCGGAATGTGAAATGGAGCAAGGGTGGGGCTTCAACATCAGGATGTGTTTTACAGTGGCTGGCAAAGTACAAGTCACAAAATTCAAATTTGTCCGTGACCCATAATGCGATATTGCTATCGTCAATGATTGGCGGTATATATTTGTAATTTTGCATCCCAGGACAGACTTGGATAAGCTCCACCATTGCTGAGGCCTAATACTTTTTTCATCAAGTCTAAGCTGCAGGTTAGAAAAGTAAGAGGATATACCAACAAAGGAATTTTTGAAATCAGGAACCATTCCTAAGGATGCTATATAAATAGTGGAGATCGCTGTAGGTATAAACATGGCACACAGTGGATAGCATACGATGATACATTTGTACTGGGACACAAGGAAAAGAACTAAACTTTGAAAGGCTTGAAACGGTTGAGAAAGACAATTATTCATGTTTTTCCAAATGCTATTATCAGTTTCACCACAGTGCCACTGGTGGTTTTGATAAAGTATTGCATTCACAGACAAGCGGATACTCTAGAAATGAAAGATTTATGAAAAGAATAAGCCAAAGACAACTTTATTCAGAAATTAAACAAAACCCTGATAGATCTGAATCACACTTAAGGACACCTGCCTCATCCTCCATATACAGCATATTGGCAAACGGATGTTATCAAAGGTGCTAAAAAGAAGAAATGAAACTTAACATATAGGAAGAAAAATAAAGTCAAATATCAGCATTTCTATGATGGAGTACACGCCATCCCCAAAGTGAAGAAGATTTGATACTACAAGTGGCATCTTAGTGTCAAAAGATGTATGTATAACTATGCAAATTAGGCAATAGAGGCTCATAAACATTTGTTGCTGTTGCTGGAGGGATGAGATTAGATGTGGCTGCAGGTGCGGCTTTTCAGTCTCACTTCTCACCTCAAATGGAACTGGACAATTTACTGCCGTACTGGATAACACCGAAACCATCATATTATTGCACACCTTATTTTATAAATTAAGCCAATTCTAAGCGCCTATGACATAGATGGCCATTCTCCATGTGAAATCAAGTGATTGCCCCCAATCATCGTCGGGGATATGTATAGCTATAAATCTGGCATCATAGGCATCAAATACATTTTTAGTTGTCGTTGCCAGAGGGGTGAAGGTGGATGGTGCTGCAGATGCTCTCTTCATTTTCACGTCTCACCCCAAATGGATCTCGACCAACGCATCATGTTGTTAACTAATTTTGACTACAAGCCACTTCTGAGCATCCAGACCGTCTTTGGTATGAAGAAAACAAGTCGTATCTGACACCTCTGAAAGAGAATATAAAAAACTAGGATAATTTGACATTATGATTTTTTTTCAACGAGGGATATAGACGAATAGGGCTGCAGTTGCGGCTCTTCATTTCAGTTCTCATCCCTCTTTAATTGCAATAAAAGGCAAAGCCGGATCAGATGATCCCTGTCAGTATCAATCAATTTTGTGTTATACTTACAGGCCCAAAAAACCGTTCAGCGGATGGGGCCTTTTTATAAGAGTTACAAATTATAAATATTTTGTGATCTCCAAGCGTATGCATTACTGAGAGATACATTTACCAGCATTTATATGTGGGAACCCACACTGTTTGAACTTGAGTGTAATATCTTTTATTCTTTATGTTTTGCTCTTGTTACATTATTGATAGGGAAGTCAATTTTGATTATGAAGTGGGTTCTTTTATGTATTTTTCTTTTTCCTAGACTTGTTGTTGTTTCCTACAAAGGAAAAAAAAGATATCTAAGTGTAACAACTACATGCCACAAGCCCAATGTCAAGTCAGTTTAGGAATAGTACTGTATCGAATTATGTTGAACTTGTCTAAAAATTAGAAAATATAGCTTTTTCTACGGTCTGAAAATATTTTAAAGTGAAATTGATGACGCTAACCGAAGATTTTCTTCTCAATTCTGGTGGTGTACAAAATAATTCATTGATAAATTCATTAAAAATGAAGACGATGAAAATGAGAAACCAACAGAAATAATTACATATTCACTTGATTATTTTCATGATCTGCAAACAATTTTGAATTAAAATAAAGCTTCTTTTATTATTTTAAGCACTAGAATCAACTCGGTTCATGCCAAATTCGCAGAAGTTGAAGCTTCTGCGCATGAATTGCGTCAGAATAATTTTGAATTTAGTACTATTTGTTTGTAAGACTGTTATATTAAAAGAGATAGCGATCTTACCTTGCTGCAACTTGAAGGATACACTTGTATAGTTGAGGGTCAAACATGCTCAGCAAAAGGAGGCCTAAACATTTATTTAAATAACTGTTATAATTTTACATCCTTAACCCTAGGTATAGGACCCGAGGTATATTAAGGTCAATTTATAAAAGTACTTGGTTATAATTAAGAAAAGCACATTATTCTTGGTAATTTGTATAGACCACCGAGATATTACATGGATAGCTATCTTAGATTTACGGATGCACGTATAGAAACACTATCAGTATTACAAGCCAGAAACAGTGAAGTGGCTTTCTGTGGTGACTTAAATATAGACTTGATTCAAATTTATGAGCGCAATATAATACAATATTTTTTTGAATCTGCCAAGTCACAGTTTTCTTCCTACAATAATTTTTCCCCACTAGGTTTCAAACAATAGAGGTACTTTGATAGACAATTTATTTTGCAAAATAAGTCAAACATCCATAAAATCAACGTCCGGAATAATGGTTAAAAAATTCTCGGACCACCAACCATATTTTCTTTGTTTAGATATACAAAGCGTCAAAAAATATCACCAAAATGATTAAAGTAAACAAGCAATCTTTACCAAATATTACAAAATTCCTTCAAGAACTCAGCAAAGCCAATATAGAGCGCCAAATAAATATTGACCCATATGCGAATTCAAATGAAACTTTTAACAAATTCAGTGACATTATAAACAAAGCAAAAGAGAAACATATTCCTTCTAAATATGTAAAATTCAATAAACATAAGCATAAAAAAGAAAATTGGATAACACCGGGCATTTGACAATCAATACAGTTTAAAGATAAAGTATATAAAAAATTCAAATGCACTTCTAAAAATTCCCCATCATACCAATCCTTAGAGAGGAACTTATCAACTTACAATAATATCCTTAGGAAAACAATTAATAGAGCTAAAAGGGGCTATTACGAGTCAGGTTTAAGGCGTTATGAAAATGATAAAAAAAGACATGGGGTAGAGTAGGTGAAAGTTTGTCAAAAACGAAAAACAAAAAGAAGTTAACAGAGTAGTTATCCAATAACGGACAAAATATTGTTGATGAGGTCACCATGGCTAATAAGTTTAATGATTTCTTTATGAATGTAGGCCCGACTTTAGCCAGCAAAATAAATTACCAGTAAATAATTATCAAACCTATTTAAATAAAACATATGATCACAACTTTAATTTTAATAATATTGATCAGATACCATTGGTGTCATTATAAATGAGCTAAAAACGAAAACAAGTACAAGCGTAGATGGAATATCTAAAAAATGTTAAAATTTATCAAAGAACAATTTGTTAATTCCCGCTCCATAATTCTTAACCTTACATAAAACACCGGCATATTTCCAACTAAACTAAAAACTGCAAAAGTTATCCCAGTTTATTAAAAAGACAGTGAAAATCTTTTTACAAACTCTAGATCAATATCTGTATTGTCAGGTTTCTCGAAAGTGTTTGAAAAAGAAATGTACAATCAATTATACGATTACTTTCTGAGGCATAAATTATTGTATGATAGTCAATACAGATTTCGTAAATATCATTCAACAGAGCTAGCGGCAATTGAACTTATTAATAGAATAATACAAGAAATGAATAAAGGAAAGCTCCCAATTTGCATTTTCTGGATTTGCCAAAGGAATTTATCACCCTCAATCATTATATACTTCTAGATGAATAAAAATATTATGGAGTTATTGGCACTTCATGAACTCTGTTTGAAAGCTACCTAAGAGACCGCCAACAGTATGTTCAGTATGATCAAGGTAACTCGGGCATGCTTCAAATTAAAACTGGAGTCCCTCAACGCTCGATACTAGGTCCCTTCTTATTTCTTAATTATATAAATTACATTGTTTAGGCAAGCAAAATGTTTGAAATGAACTTGTATGCAAAAGACTCTACTCTATCTGCTACTTTGAATAATTTTGGTGACAATGCTACCAATGCTGTTATTGATGATCATATAAACTCAGAAGTCAACAAAATATCAGTTTGGTAACATGCAAATAAATTCTCGCTCAATGTCAAGAAAACTAAATTTATGATCTTCGATCATCCTTAAAGGATCTTTAGAATGCCTGAAATTAAAATAGGGAATATAGATATAATAAGTGTTAACAATTTTATTTTTTTTAAGAATTGAGTTATATTCACAATTAAAACGGAATTCACATATAGAAAAAAAACAAGCAGCAAGATATCAAAATCGTAAGGTATCATAAACAAATTAAAACGAATGTTACCAATAAGTGCAAAATTGAAAATTCACAATTCTCTTATATTTTCTCATATAAATTAAGGGATTATAGTATCGGGCTCTAAATGCTCTAAGTTGAACACTATACAAAAGAAAGCTATCAGAGTTGTATCATGTAGTAAATATAATGCTCATACAGATCCTTTATTTTAAAATTTTAGATTTTTAAACATCTCCACAATGGCCAAAATAAAATTTTACTATATATATTTCAATCGAACACTTCCACTTAGCTTGCACCACTTACCATTGTTTCCAGGTACAGATTTACATACGCACGATACCAGGCTTGCTCAAAATTCATTTACATATCAGTATAATCACAGTTTTGCAGGAAATTGTCTTTGGTTTGATCTACCTGATACAATTATTTCATTACCGTCGATATTTACGACAAACTTTATATTTATAGTTTACAAGGGTCATTCCTAATTGTTATATCTGTGCCCACCAAGAATCATAGTATTGAAATGTGTAAATTATATTTGTTACTGACACATAAAAACATAATAATTAATGGAAAGTATTTTTATTTTTAGATTAAGCCATATCAGAATAAATGTTACTATTTGCTTGAAGGTGGCCCTCATGATACCGACATAAATTTGTCTTAATGAGGGTCTCCTCGATCAATATACTTTACGCTTTTTATTTATTTAATAACACATCATTATGATTTTTATGCTAATGTATGTATTTTGATCTCATGGAATGATCCTGATTCCTGATTCCATAAATAATGACCAAACGATTTCAGCCTTTTCCAGTTTTTTTAACAGCCCATGGTCATAGATCTGTCAAGATGTTAAGAGATGTTGCAGAATACTATTCTGATCTCTCGTTGCAAATCAACAGCTTGACAAAGATGATTATATAAGAACAACAGTTGGTTGACAGCATTGTCACTAGGTATGAAACCGGACACAGTCGGAAATCGCCTGTTTGTCAGGGAAGAAGTTAAAAACGTTTGAAAATAACTCATTGTAGTTCGTTCCTAACAGGAACGAGTTGGAGTTGGAACGAGTTGGAATTGGGAGGAGCTGGAATTGGGACGACTTGGCGATGGGACGAGTTGGTAACAGGACGACTTAGCACTGGGACGAAATAGTTTCGGGATGACTTGACATCCGACGAGATCGTTCAGGACGAATTGACGAGCTCGATTTTGGGACGACTTGACCTGCTACCGCCTGCACAAATACAGTAGTATCATGAACATGCTGACTGGACCAGAGATCATGACCTTTGTGAAGGAGACAGCTTCATAATGTGTGGTGGGGTGGGGGAGGGAAAAGGCAATCACAGCGACCGGAGGAACAAACCTCACCAGGGTAGATGGGACGGTAACAGACCAGCGTTATTTTCATGTGAAAAGCGAGGGTCGGCAAGATCTCATTGAGATCTTGCCAACAGTCGCCGAATGGTTCCAGCAGGCTAAGTCCAAAATACGCTGCGCAGCATCGCGCAGCATGGCATGGCGAGGCAAGGTGAAGCATGGTGTGGCACAGGCAGCGGTTTCACTTGACATGGGCCTCGGACCTCGGACCGGATGTTCCAGTTGCGCAACCAAGACTGCGCATCCTGCTGGGATTTCTTTTGTGTTTCTGTTTGAGAGTAAAGCAGCAGTCACATGTGGTTTTACTAAGACTCAAATACGGCTTGGTTTTTTTGTTTTTGTTTTTGTTTTTTGTTCTTTTTTTTTTTGTTTTTTTTTTTTTTGTTTTTTGTTTTTTTGTTTTTGTTTTTTGTTTGTTTTTGTTTTTGTTTTTTCCAGAACGATTCCATAATCTAACAAACAATTGGCCAGCTCATTTAATATCCAGTTTATCAATCTTTTACCAATGTAAACCTACTAAGGATAATTCAATATACATATATATATATATATATATATATATATATATATATATATATATATATATATATATATATATATATATATATATATATATATGTATGTGTGTGTGTGTGTGTGTGTGTGTGTGTGTGTGTTCACACAACAGCGTATCAGATACAAGTTTTCTGGGATTCTTTTACCCAGTCATATTTGCATATTCATAACCATAACCGTGCGTAAACACGGAGTGTGAAGGCCGGGTAGTCCATATACATGTACCTAAATGTATTGTTCTCAATAAGAATTTTTACTGTATTTGCAATTCCAATATATATATATATATATATATATATATAGTGTCTGCTATGCAAGACGAACCGAGAGTGACCAATATAATAGGTTGGTTTGTATGGCGTATTTTCGGCTAAACAAAAAACTTACATACTGCACGAAATCACCATTCCTAAAACAAAAACAAAAAAATCAAGTTAGGCCTGTTTGCGTGAAGAACATAATCGACACAGCCCGGTCCATCGAAAAATGTGTAAGAACTATATAATAACACATGTCCTAATCATCTCCTTTGTGTATTACAATTGTTATTATGTTAGTATTGTTGTTGTATTTTGTTTTCTTTTCTTTTTTTTTTCTTTACAAACTTGAGGTAATATTTGTGTTCTTGTTATTCTATTCTATTCTATTCTATTTGAACCCGTATTGTTTTACCAACAGACAGCATAGTTGGCATGGAGGTATTTCGTATCATCAAGCATCACGGATACTGCGTGGGGCCGTAAGAAGTGTGTTTTGTACAAGCCTACGGGCCATCTGCAGTCGGCAAATGTGCATATTCCTTGTGTATCTTTGACATAAACCAATTCACATGCAGGTCATTCTAATATAAGCCAAGTTAAACATTTGGAAAGTTATATGGTCACTGTATGACTATATTATATATGGGGAGATTTATTTTGTTACTTTCTGGGAATTACGATGAGTAGGGATACCTTATTCATCTCAGTTCACATAAACTCTAGTCTAGCGGTGTTTGCATTTTACAGTTCGGTTCATTTGCATGTAATTTGGCGATCCTAGATATAAATTTCAATGTTATTCAATGTATTTCAGTGTTTATACCGACCACAGTTATAAATTATGTCAGCCCTGTTATTGTCACGAGTTGGCAGGCCTACATGCTAGGGAGAGAGTGTCACGTGTATTCTTACATATTGACTTTTGCTTGGTAATATGCATATGCTTACATGCACAAAACTAAAGACTTATGTAGGCTTACTACATATTTTAGCTTCTTGGGTGCTATTTCCACACTTGCCAACATTTCAAGTTCCAAAATCCGGAGGTGTAAGTCAGGGTGGTGGGGGGAGGGTGGTTCAAGGTCTGAGTAGGGGGAGGGTGGCAAGGGTGGAGGGTTTTCAACAGGGCAAAATCCCTCCCAAGCTAAGGAGTTTTTTTGTTTTGTTTTGTTTTGTTTTTTGTTTTTCCAAAAATTATACTTTAAATAGGTTATTCTGATGTCTATTGAATTTTCAACATTTAGGCAAATTCGCCTCTATGGTGTTAACAGCATGATTAAATCACAATGAAATACAACCGACCAGCATGCATGCTTGTCGTATCAACTCGTCCATTTATTCACTTGGAATTAAAACTAGGACAGCTTCACTTCATGATGCATTGTATACCCACATGCATAAACTATGTCTCAGTGGCATTTGTCACAGAAAGACTAATTGTGACAGTTTTCATTGGAGCTGATTATGTGTGACTATTGCGGCATTTTTTTTTTAAATTCTTTGAAAAGGGATTGGAAGTTTATAATTGATGTAGGTTGCAGTCATGTTCCAGCACTGGTAGCCTACTGCATGATTCGGTATAAGTAGCAAGTAATCTAATCACATTTGGTGCACTAAACACAGAAGAAACCCAGTGCAATGCGTAGTCTTGGTTGTGGAATAGAAACTTCCGGTCCATGATTCCTAGCCCAGGTCAATCATGAAACGCCACACGCGCCACACCATGCTGCGCAGCGGCTTTAGCACTAAGCCGTTTCAGCAATACCCCGAATTACTGTTCCATCAGGACAATGCAGGGCTACGAAATGCACTTGTCAGCATGCAGTATCTTCAGCAACATAACATCTTGCCATAGCCATCCCGATCTCCTGTCCTGTCCCCAATTGAACATTTTATGGGATTTGCTTGGGTGTCATTCCGGTTGCGTTGAAATAGAGTAAAAACGTACTGTGTGGAAGGATGAAAGAAAGTTCTTCGCCACATACTGTTGTTGTGGCTCGATGATGTTTTAGTTGACTTGTTAAGGGCAAAAAAGGGTGATCGCTGCATTTCAGAGTGCAAGGGTCCCACCTCGCACAAGTCTTCCTTGAGGCCAAAAAAAAAAAAAAAAAAAATAATAAAAATAAAAAAAATAAAAAAATAAAAATAAAAATAAAAAATAAAACAGAAAGAAAAATCCAGACACTCTATGTGTATGCTTTACGTCATCTTATTTGCATAAATTATGCAAATGAACAGTGGAATGAAGGGATCGCCAAACTTCGCAACCAATAATAAAAAATATATGTGTAAATAGTTGCAACTAACTTATTTAAGGGTAACGCATGTATTTCTGAGGTCATTCTGATATTAAGCAGCCATTTTAACATTCGAAATTCAAAATGGCTGTTGATATCTATCTTTTCTCCAGATATTTTGCATAACGTTAGAACTGCATCTTTGAGCTAGAGTTATGTGCAATACACCAATTTATACTTTTTTGGGATGGCACTTTTGGAACTCATTTCTAGTAATGCATTTGTGATTGATGGTGATTGAAAGGTGAAAGAAAATTTGAATCGCTTAGAAGTTATGGAAGTTGATGGTTTGTAATCCACCCTGATGTGTGCTCTCCATGTTCCCTGATGTCAGAGCTGAGAACTGTTATGTCGCATTACCACAAATCATTAATGATTCTCATTTCTGAATGAGCACCATTAAAATGCCTAAATAAGCGTAAATTATGCTAATTAATATCAACAATAAACACATTCCAACATTTTAATAATTTAGCATGCAACGTGTGATTCATTTGGAGTGGCTAATTTGAGGGTGCATCATGCACATGACAATATCTACAAACAAGATAGCTGCTGGTACCCTCATGAATTATGCATCCCCACAGGAGGGTGCATAACATTATAATGTTTAGTCTCGTTCTCTACCCTCACTGCTGTGTATCTTATTTTCCTTATATATTTCGGTCCCCTCTTGACCTATTACCTCCTTATTTCGTCCAGATAATCTGTGTGTATTTTTTACGATATAAAAATATATAATATTGAGGTCAACGTTCAAGGTCAAATTCTGGTTGCATTTATCTGCTGACCCTGCAATTTACACATATTGACCTATACCTTCTTAACGCTGCGGCGTAGGCACAAGATTACTATGAAACGTTAATAGGAAAGTACCTATGGGCTTTCAGTTTGCATGGTATATTTTAAACCTACGTGAAGTTGAAAGGCCAAACTTCATACATTCTTGTTGAATACTATGTGCAAGTCAATGGGGATTGCAATGCTAATTCCCATTTTCAACTTCTTCGCCAATTATTTGGCCTTATTCATTTCAGTCTTGGAGGGGATATACTTTTGGTCGATAACTACCAGTTGTGTTCAAATGGTCATGCGCCAGTGATTTTTTTGGTTAATTTGTGCATTCCTAGTGACTACCATGAAGTCAATTGGGTCTGCAATGGTAGTATACACTTTGACTTCCTCAAAACTGTATGCCAGATTCACTTAAAGCTTAGGGAGAACTAAAAGGTGGTAGGCCTAACAGGTCTCTTTTTATTTTTGGCAGAAGAAATGAAATTTGTGTTTTGGGCGGTTAGGCCTATACATTTTGGAAGGGAGAACTAAAAGGTGATAGACCTAACGGGTCTCTTTTTATTTTGGGCAGAAGAAATGAAATTTGTGTTTTGGGTGGTTAGGCCTATACATTTTGGAAGGGAGAACTAGTGTCTGCAGTTAATAAACGATGTAGGCCGACTTTACTCTTTTACTCTAAACTTTGCAGACTGACAAGTCGGGAGAACTAAAAGGGGATAGGCCTAAGAGGTCTCTTTTTATTTTTGGCAGAAGAAATGAAATTTGTGTTTTGGGTGGTTAGGCCTATACATTTTGGAAAAAGAACTAGTGTCTGCAGTTAATAATGAATATTTCTAAGGATGAAAGGACCGGTTAAAAACCACCAGTTGCCTTTTATGGGTGACTGCCTGTCTCAAGTCAGGAGTGAAATTTGTTTCTTCACATTGTTATTGGAAAAGAAATGTTGATGCTTTGGCAAGTCTGAAATCTCTTTGCCGTCATTGTTGGGTTTGGAATTAATGAATATGGATCATGTGTTTCTGTACTATTTGAAAATTACTTCTTTGGCTATGTTGTGCTGTGGGTTTTGTTCTCCGACTCATAGTTATAGTGAAGGTAGGGTGTGTTTATAATGTTCCAGATTCATATATATCACAAAAACGATGTAGGCCTACTTTACTCTTTTACTTTACACTTTGCAGACTGACAAGTCGGGAGAACTAAAACGTGATAGGCCTAACAGGTCTCTATTTATTTTTGGCAGAAGAAATGAAATTTGTGTTTTGGGTGGTTAGGCCTATACATTTTGGAAAAAGAACTAGTGTCTGCAGTTAATAATGAATATTTCTAAGGTTGAGAGGACCGGTTTAAAACCACCATTTGCCTTTTATGGGTGACTGCCTGTCTCAAGTCAGGAGTGAAATTTATTTCTTCACATTGTTATTGGAAAAGAAATGATGCTTTGGCAAGTCTGAAATCTCTTTGCCGTCATTGTTGGGTTTGGAATTAATGAATATGGATCATGTGTTTCTGTACTATTTTTGGTACAGATACCTTATATATTTGGGGGATTTTTTCATATGGTTGCAAATGACCTTCAGGTCATAGGTCAAGGGCACAATGCCTTGCAAAATAAAATGGTTTCTCTGCGACATTATCAAATGGGTATGATTATTGTCCATTCAACTTTGACACAATTCACCAGGTGAGACTTCCTTGAAATATGGTATGAGGAGACCTTGAGATCAAAGGTCAAGGTCAAAATTTTTGCAGAAGAATGTTGGCCCTCTTAGAGGATGGCCTCTGGCGAGGGGCGCCTGCTCGGGGAATAAACAATGTCTTTTGCGCAAAAAAACTGTTTCTAGTTTAGATATATTAATCTACTGTGATTTCCAGAAATCTGCATACAACATATTTCTTAACCCTGAATAAGTCAGCTGCAGTCTTCGTGTAGCCTGTCCCATTACTGCCTCGATTTTCTACTTTGTCCATCTGTAGGACCATATTTTCTAGCTACGCCATTCAGGTGTAGCCAGTTCCCACTAGCTTCTGTCATTTTGTTGCAGGATGATGCACAGTTGACCTCAAATTAAATATGAACTATATGCTGCAATTTAAATCATTATACAAGGTCAGTGCCAATTTTGATTTCATTATTTAGCAGTGTATTCACGGAAAGATATACTTTGTTTGTTACTGATATGTGTTTACATTGATGTTTTATCCTGTGATCGTAAAAAGTGCACTTCAGTTATTAGCACGCGATACTCCCTTGTATGCACTAACTTTTTGACAAGGATAACCTGGTAGAAAAAAATTGATCAAGTGAATGACATTACGCAACATCCATACCACAGAGACATTCAATGTGGGCACTATTTATGACATTCTATCGCCACTTCCACCCCGGAGTTGAGCCCCCATCCCCAAAGTAGTAGGGATTGTTGTGTAATACACGTTACTAGCTCATATATGTCTAAAGTGCTCCACTGTGCCTGAGAAAAAGAAAATATCCAGCGGTCATATAGTTTTTAAAGTCAAAATGGCCGCCAATTGTCAAAATAATGATTCTGAACATAGAGAGAAAGTGTTTCTTTGGATTTATCTATTTATTTATTCATATATTTATTTATTTATTTATTTATTTATTTATTTATTTATTTATTTATTTATTTATTATTATTATC
The DNA here is from genome assembly GCA_964020975.1 of Hermodice carunculata. Taxonomy (NCBI): domain Eukaryota; kingdom Metazoa; phylum Annelida; class Polychaeta; order Eunicida; family Amphinomidae; genus Hermodice; species Hermodice carunculata. The sequence goes on from OZ026619.1 coordinate 69,331,760, forward strand.
ATTATTATTATTATTATTATTATTGATTTTTTTATTTTTTTTTTTTTCTTGTTTTTTTTGTTTTTTGGTTTTTTTTTTGTTTTTGTTTTTCTTTTTGTGTTTTTTTGTGTTTTTTTTTTTTTTGTTGTTGTTTTTTTGTTTTGTTTTTGTTTTTTGTTTTTGCCCCAAGGAACACCTGTGCCAGTGGGACCTTTAGACTATAGCATTCAGTGCACACTCTTAGCAAGTCTACTATTTAGAGATTTGTCCATGTGGGTACTAATTGGTCAGTGCACACAAATATTCCCATTGCTTACTATGAAGGTCAATGTGGATTGCAATGATAACGTTTTCCACTTCTTCTACAAAGCCGCGAGTCAGATTCAATTATTGAACCTTGATAGGAATTGACCTTGGGTTGTTCTTCGCATTTGTTCATACGCCAATGTCCAGTGACCTTTGAATTTATAAGCTTTTATGCATACACATGTATTTTTATTCATATACATGTACTTGCCCTTGTCCATTCGTTAAAACGTCCATTGTCATCTGTCTGTCCATCATCCGACATGTAACTTGTGTTGACAATTCCCACAAAAATCATTTGACCTACAGTCATAAAACTTCTCAGGATTATTAATCAGTGTGTTAGGATGTAAAACTTACGGTTTTGTTTGTCTTTGCCACTTCTGAGACCACAATATTGTTTGTTCTGAATTTAGATCCAATTGAAATTTCCACAAGACCATACTCGATCCAATCTCACAAGCATATTTTTTGCTCAGTGTACCAGTAAATGTTCTGCCGTATACAACCCTTCCTGCTCTCTTTAAAATAATGAATTACAGACAATGAAAGAAGTGAGAAATAACGTCAGTTGAAGTCAAGAAAGGTTTACATTGCCTTTAATACAATGCACGGATACCCATTCGAGGTTTGTTAAATTCCATGCAGTCACGTGTACCTTGTATTACACTGCTGGGGAAAAGGTGCCACAACCTTGTTCAACAGTATGCACGTGTGATTAGGGTGTGTGTTTGATAGAAGTTTGTTTATTTCATTTTACCATTGCTTCTCACACTTCTTTTGGAAGGAAATGGTGAGCCTTAAAAGTGTGACCTCCCACGCTTTTATAAGCAAGCTTGGGTCCGCCTTGGCAAGCTGCATGTCAGCTTGGCGATCTCAGCCTGGGAAATTTATTTCACTGATCTGTGAGCTTAGAGCTGTGTCAGTTGGTCCAGGGTGGTTGCAGATTCTTAATTTCCATTCCTGATTCCATGGACAAGCACATCCCACAAAATGCTGGATGGGGGACACGTCAGGAAATCAGGCTGGCCATGGCAACAATGGGATATTGTGTTGCCTTAGATACTGCAAGCTGACTCGGGTACTGTTTGGTCATGAGTAATGCTGTTGAAACATTAGCTCTAGATATAGTTGGATTCATTTGTCAACTGAGGGCAGGATTTTATCCACGTAGTACTGGGCTGTTAGTGCTCTATTCACCCCGGCAAGAGTTGTTCTCTCTGGTGCTGCAATTGCACCCCACATCATGACACTGCCTCCTCTGTAGCAGTAATGTTCAATCATTCATCCTTCTACCAACTTCTCGGAAGGCATTCGTTGAACCATTATTCCACCATAGTGGAAATCCAAGCAGAATTGGGATTCCTCTGACCACATCATGCTGTTCCATTGATTACTGGTCCAGGCTGCATTTTCCTCACAGGACTGTACTCATCGTGTCTTGTGTGCAGTGCTGAGAAGGATGCGAATGGCAGGGCTTTATATCATTAGTCTGGCCAACACTTATCTCTTGTGACTGTTTCTAGTGGTAGACTGTGATGCTCTGATGTTGCAAGCCTGGTGGCACTGCTAACGATACTTTTGGTGGAAATAAATCTGTGTGTCTCCACATATTGGATCCAGTAATGGCTAGAAACGGTCCCACCACCTTTTTACTCATGGCCTGGAACACTTCATTATCCTGGCAACCTCCTGCTGGGTAAGGCCAGCCTCCAACATCCCAACCATTCTGTCCCTGTCAAATTCAGACAGTTGTGGATGTTTTGTATGCCATGGCATTGTGGATTCAGATTGATCCCAGCAGTGCCGTGGGCCCTTTATAAAGCCGGTAGCACCCCCAATACCAGACACACTGTTAGCACCTCTCTGCATGTTGTCCTGTTTTCAGGACATTTGTGTGTGTGTGTGTTTCTGTGTGTGTGTCTGTGTGTGTCTGTGTGTGTGACTGCACAGGCATACCCTAAGCTATCCTATTGATGTTACATAATATTCTATGTGACACCGATATTTTCCATATGCTGTGAAGATTATGGCATTCACGCATACCTGCCGCCATAGAATGGGGGTTTGGTGCAGTTGGTATGCACGTTTCCCATTTTCGGCTAGGTGATTGCTGCCGAGGGTTGCTGGTTCGAGACCTGGCCATTCCATGCTCACAAAACTTATATATTTTCGGTGATCCTTTGATGCTGGTGGACCTACGTGTGTACAGTTCCCAATCTGGGACAACTCCGAACTCAGTACTTTATTTGTACTGAAAAGATACAATGTTCTGGGTCTCGTCGATTATGACATTCACTCATAAATGCCTCCATTGAATCATTTCTTTAGGCATAGGGATTTGGTGCAGTGGGTATGTGAGTTTCCTATTTTCGGCTAGGTGATTGATGCCAATAGTTGTTGGATTGAGACCCGGCCATTCCGTGCTCACAAAAAAAGTATATAAAGTAATATGTAGGGTGGCCTATGATAAACCAATGACGGTAGCATATTTTTCCCCACTGGTATATTTTTTTACTTTTGTTTTTTTCAAGTGTGTTTTGTTATAACATCCCTTACTGCTTCACAGCGGCTAAGTAAAAATTGGCAAGTGGGACATTGTTGTGCTACGGACATTATTTTTGTTTTTATTCGTATGTATGTGTCTGTGTATGGCTGTGATTTAGTTAATGTTTTGTTATTGTTATTATGATGATAATGATGATGATGATAATGATGATTTTGTTTTTCCAAGAATTTCTTATTTCTTTCTTCTCTTCCCTCTTTCCTTCCTTCCTTCCTTCCTTCTTTCTTTCTTAGACAAAATTTGTCTGGAGGTTTTCTGGAACATTATTATTTCGAAAACCACCAAACTTGCCAGGGTGACTGACCTGCCGGTGAAATTGTGCACCTGGTTTGATAAAAGATATTCATGATCTTCCATGATACCATGTGGTTTCGTCATAACATTTTTATTTTCGTGAAAAAAAACAAAGAAAAAACAAACAAACAAACAAACAAACTAAAATTGTTCATCACTGTGAGCATCTGTCAAAAGTCAAGTCAGGCATTAGTGTTTATTTGCACATGGCAATCCATCTAAGCACCAGCCAAGGTATGTGCTATAAGGCATGATTTTCTATCATGCACACAATAACTGGTCGAATTAGGTACCCGTTTATTTGATGAGATACGCTACAGCCATATACTCATGATCAAAAGAGCATTAAGCCCTTCACATGTAAAACAAACAAGCTGAAGCCACCGAATGGCTCAAGCTTATGCAAGATAAGATCTTAATTTCCAATGTATTTTAAGTGTTTTTTTTCCACTGTGACAACACATCCAATGGTTAGCCCTTTGCATGGTTTTTGCATAGAAATAAGAAAAATGCGAGGAACCAGTAGATTTTATGTAATGGCTTGTTACTCTTTCAAATCTTCTCTTTCATCTATCACTTCAAATTTCTTGGAAACATATTTTTACTTTACATCTTAAATTTTTGTGACAGCCTAGCTCAACAAGTTTGATATATTCAAACAAACTCACCGGAATTTGGAAGATAAGAATGTAATTTAGGAAGTCATTTCTTAGTTTTTAGACATTCCATTTCTTTCAATGGCTTTTGAAGTACTAAAATTGAAGTACTTGTCAATGTCGGCCAAAAACTCATTGATACATGCCTAAAGAAAAAACAAAAAGTAACTTCCCAAGTTATGATTTCAGGTACAATTCGGGAAAGTTTCAAGCTTGCATGTGTAATATGTTTCGAGAAATCATGTCGTAAAGTGTGAATGAGCCCCCTTCACATGTTTGACCATAATAACTAACAGCCTTGCTGCTAACGTGAACTACACATCGGTAGTAAACAGAAAAATATAGAATTTTATGAGTGTAGATTGAGACATCTAGTCACTTTAGTGCATTTGAAATGGAACCCCAGCAGGTGTCAGCATAGCCTTGCTACCTTAAAATTATGCAAATTAGAGGCACTATAAATTTTAAAAGCTCCCTATCTTCCAAACTATTGCAAATAGGCAAAAAATTCCAATGTGCTTTTATAGGTTTGTGATACCTATGATGAACAGTAAACAAAAGGTGTAGAATTTCAAATTATGTTTATTAGGAGCATTATTTTTTCTTAAAGCTGAATATCTCCAAAACTGTTTTTGATAGATACGCCATTCCAACTTCAATTTGTAGGATTGTGGCAAAGCCGCATGCAATGAACCATGAGCCAAAGTTGTAGAATTTTAATTGCTGCAAATTATGTGAATATGCAAATTTTAAATCCTGAATAGCTTCAAAACTATTGTAAATAGAGGTGCCATTCCAACTTCAATTGATGGCAATGCGGATCCAATGAGCCATGAACCAAATCCGTCATATTTTAATTTATACAAATAAGATGAATACACTAAATTTGAATTTTGAATAACTTCAAAACTATTATACAGGTCCCATTCCAACTTCATTTAGTAGGTATGTGATAACCCAATCCAAGAAACCATAAACCAAAGCTGTACACTTTTAATTTATGCAAATTAACTTCATACGCAGAATTAAAATTTTGGATAGCTTCAAAACAACACAGATAGTAGTGTCATTCAGACTTCATTAATTTGCCAACTGCTTCGTGTTGAAAAAATCCTAACTACCTCTAGGCCTGGAAGGGACTGTTTGGTTTAATGTCAAAGTAAGTTGAGGACGGGTTGTTCACACAACCCTGTTGGTTAATTTGTTCTTAAGTTGCGAGTGTTTCATCTTCAGCACTGCATACCCAGGGAGCTGTTCCAAATGTGGTAGTTGTCACACGACCAGCTGGCCGCTCTGTTCGCGCGGGCTTTGGTTAATTAATCGATGAATTAATTAATAAACGTTATTTATTTCTTATTTTGCGTCATTATTCACACATAATTTGCAGATGTGTTCACAACATACAACAGCCAGATGTGATTGTTTTGCACATTTATTTGATTTGTGTCCTCTTGCTTTGCAACCGAGGCTGATGGGGCCTCGAGAAACTAACTTTAGAGCAAATTATAATATATAAGTTGTATAAGTGTTTTCGTCTTATGGATAATCCTTATGCACCAACAGACACACAGGTAAGAAAATTTAATTGATATAGGTCTGTATGGCCCACGCCTTAAAGTCCTAAGAGGAACATATAACGTGTTGAAGGAAATGAAAAATAAAATGCTGCTGCCACCAGCTGGCTAATTTTCTGTTAATTATATGCACGGGTAGACCAGTGCACATTATCTTTTGTCAGATTTAGAACTGAGTAACACCTCAGCAAATGTCACTGTGACATGGCCGGCCTACGAACAAAAATGGGAGAAAGGTTAATTATCACATGACCATTGTAGGATTACATCACAGCTAACAAGCTAACTAATCTAGTGATGATCGTAACTTAAACAAATGCTCGCACCAAACGTATTTGTGATGTACCTTAAATGTATATCTACCAAGTTTGTACAAATATTCATTCTTCAGTTATTTACTTTTTAATTTTTTATTTTTTTTCATTCATTCATTCATTCATTCATTCATTCATTCATTCATTCATTGTTTATTTGTATATTTATTTTTTTTATATTTTTATTTATTTATTTTATATATTTATTTTATGTATTTATTTATTATTGTTTGTTTGTTTCTTTGCCTGTTTTTTATTTTGTGATTTTCTGTTCATTTGTCGAAAAAAAATCGGAAATGCTGTAAAACTACAGTGTACAGGCTGTTGATACAACAATTTTTTAATTTGATGCAAAATGATATGCTCTACAAAAGGCTTTTCTGTTAATAACCATGCTGTTCTGAATACATGGGTATAAAAGGATGTAAATGTTATCTACAAGATGTGAAAGGCAACTGTCCTTCAAGAGGTGTCTGATATTTATTAAGGTTCATCGAAAATTTGCTGGGAAGAAGAAAACTGAGATTAATGTACAAAATTAAACACAATGCAGCCCTAAAGTAAATGAAAAAAAATGTTTACCCCAAACTACAGGCAATGGAACTTTCTACAACGTTCGCCATGTAGAAAATACTTTGCACTTTGGGACCAAAATGACAAGCTATAACAATTTTCTTCTTCCCTTCGGCTGTACGCTGATGCAAGTAACTCCCTGCGAAGATAAGAAAGGCAGAATACGTTCGATTTTTAGTGCCTGCTCGATAAATTTTACAAGGTGGAAAACAGAATGAATTCTTTTCGATCGGCAACCGCAAAACCGCATCGGCCTATACAGACTCCGCATCGGCAGCACGCAGTTGAAGGCCACAGACCACAGTTATAAATCCTTCTATTTTTCATATTAGCATTTTTCAGTCTAAAAAATCACCATTTTGGTATTTTGAAATTCCGTGAACGGCATTTAACAGATAAAAATGTCAGAAAATAGGGACGGATTTTTGTCATACAATTCCCAGCTCGTTAATTTGTGATAATTGAAATACGAAACAACACCTGGATGTCAGCTTTATACAGGTGTATGAACTGTGCTCTTGCCAGGGTCACATCATTGTCCTTCCCCACCATAAAGTTCCCACCTGGCCTGGAAGACAGTGCACTCATATAACCACCAATGAAGCAACTCTGCGATGCAGCAAACCTGACTTAGCTAACTTTATTTAAACAGAAGCTACAGCATGCTGAAAACACAGTATTTTCACAATTACGGACTATCTCCGTTGGGATGCGCAACCAGCCAATCACAACTGTAGTCTGTAACCTGAATGACTGCCTACATATTAGAGTCCTGTCAGTGTAGTTGTGGTGAAGGAGTCGAAGTTGTATTCTTCTTCCTTCTTCTTCTTCTTCTTCTTCTTCTTCTTCTTCTTCTTCTTCTTCTTCTTCTTCTTCTTCTTCTTCTTCTTCTTCTTCTTCTTCTTCTTCTTCTTCTTCTTCTTCTTCTTCTTCTTCTTCTTCTTTTTTTCGTATGTTCTAACAATGGTAGTATCCGCATAAATTTACTTTTATTCGTCTTTCACCTTTTACCTTGTATAGAACATTCCAAACATTCTGAACCCCCGTTAATTGATTTTTACTCCACCAGACCAATGTGACATGCCATATATTAGTAATGCTGGTAATTTTGTATAAGGACTCCTAATTGTTATGTTGGTCAACGTGGATATCCTAAACTGCTCATTCTACTTGTTTGTGTGCGTCGCGCCCTTTGTCAACCAACTTTCCCTCATCACCTCGATGTGAGGGGTTTATATGGGTGCAATCCTGTTCCCCAATTGCTTGAATTAAGTATGTTTAAAACAAAACAAAGCAGAATTTGGCAGCTGGTGCAACGCTGATAATGCACCATTTCTATGAATGTTGATAAGCGGTAATTTATATATGTGACAACATAATTTTTTTAAACTACCACCAGACTGTTATTGTTCATTCAAATTCATTATCGTGACTTTTTTTTATACTTTTCTGGCTGCTCCAAGTGCAACATTCAATGGAAGAGAGCACTAGGCACATGTGCTGCATACATATTCCAATGTGCTCCCAAATGATAATACAACAAGCGATGCTGGCTCTATCTCTCTTTTAGATATATATATGAGCGGTCACATATGCTAAGCCATATTGTAACTCATGACTGCCTAAGTATATTGTTTCTTTTAGTTCCAGGTTTCAAGTGAGTCAACAGCTTTTCTCAGTGCGCGGTGATTTGCACCTAAAGCACGCCAAGGAAAGCTGTTGACGTTGGCATGCTTGTACTTGGATAATATGTCGGTGTACAATGAAAACATGAATCTAGTATCCGTATGTCAATTTATAGCCAATGGATGTTTGTCGAAATTGCCAATAAAATTAGTTACGGGGATGTTCTGAAAGCCAGACTGTTCTTTAAGGAGGTAAGCATGGGTTGTCCAACCACCTACTGATATACTTATTTTTCATTTCTTTTCTGTAGGCACCTTAAAAAATGTTACCGAATATTGACACTTTATATCACCAAGAACAACGGTATCACGTCAAACAGAAGTAACTATCAACAACTGATTGATGTCAAAGACATGGTTTGGGACCCTAAAACAGCATACGCCTGAAAAATACGTGGCGTAACTCTTAGTTACACACACGTTTTGATACAAGGTTACATGCACATACAGATTTCTATGAATTTAAAGCCAATATATATATATATATATATATATATATATATATATATATATATATATATGTGTGTGTGTGTGTGTGTGTGTGTGTGCCTGTGCGTGCGTTTGTGTGTGTGTGTGTGTGTGTGTGTGTGTGTGTGTGTGTGTGTGTGTGTGTACGTGCGCATTTAACATTAATGGCCAAAAACTAGAATATGCTTCTTTCATTCTAGCTAATTCGTACTTGCGTTGCCTTGTCTCCAGTTATTCAGCTTGTTTAGACTACTGTATGGACAGTGTTCCTTGTTGCTTTATCCCTAATTCGTATTAGCTGTGTTCATTTAACTTTAGGCTGGACACCAGGGTGAACCTTAATAGTTTATTTTTCTCAGTTTTATAGCTTTGCCGCTCTGTGATCCATTTCAACTGCCTTATCTTGAAAGTTAAACAGCTAATCTTGGTCTCTATCAATTTCACATTCGTGACTTATTTTAAACTGTATCCCTCTGTGCATACATTCAATCTCAATATCTAGACATTATTTATAGACTCAGACAGTGTGGCACTGACTGCTTTGAACAGGTTGAAATATCCACCCAACAGGAAAGCGTGTTACATTAGATGCGATCGGGGGACGCTATTGCCTTTTAAAAATTATATCTGGTTTAAACATATTTTGGTCCATAAAAATACAAATTCAAGTGTCACGATTGTGTAGTATTTTACTTATAATCATGGCAAACAATGGGGAAGTGGCTATGCCCTATTTTAACCCCTCTTATGCAAAAGAAAGCTTTAAATTATAATTCCTTTTTATATTCTCAGGGAGTCGATCCAGGTTTATATGTTTACATTATCGTGTCTACTTTTGCTACGTTTTGTGACGAAATAGGGAAGTAGAATGAATTATTTGCTGAAATGAGAATAACTAAAATAAAAAAGATTGGAGAAGTCTCTCTCTCTCTCAACTTAATACGCATATTTCAGAGCAATCTTCAGTAACGAAATTAAGACGTTAAACCGTTGGAGGAAATTAAAAGAATACATGTAGTTGTAATAGTGTGTCACCACTATGGTTAGCTTTCGTCACTCCTCCGTACAGCCAGGTAGATTAAATCCTTTGGTCATGTTCAGTGAACCAGAGAAGTCACAAACCTATTAAAACGAAATCAACCCATGTAGAATCGGGTGTTCTGTCAAGAGAATTGGCGAAAATTACAGAATGCTATTGCAATTGTGTGCTTCACCGACTTCTCTGTCAAGTAATTATGAAGTTTAGCACATGTTGTTCCGTGCTTAAGCTGAGAGAAACATAAAAACATTAACACATACCATATGCAGATGTTATTGGCTGCTAATGAACGACATTTCCGTAGATATACATTTATACTTAGTCAGATGATATACTTATTTTGCTTGATTACATTTTAGTTTATTTGGTGAATAACTGAAAGAGTCGTGTTCGTTTGTTTTCCAATAGTTGAAACTCCTGCGAGATGAACATAAAATCACGTTATCTGGCTATTCCTCAACTTCTAAGTTAGTGAGTTCATGACGTTATGATTATTTTACTCTGTTTTGTATATTTTGGCAACATTCCATCCGTCTATCTGGAAGAAAATGGGTGCAGATTCAAACAAAACTTATTTTTAGATACTACCAAGCTAGTGGCACGCTATTTCACAGTCTTAACCACAACGCTCTCGAGAATAGGAATGTGCTGCAATCGGATATGTCAACCAACTAAGCACTTCTCGACGCAAAGTCTTTAAATTTAGGCACATCATTTGGTGGCCATCACCTATTAATGGAAACCCTTCACAACTGCTATGCTCATGCCATATGTTTATTTCACCGGTAAAACCTAGACAATTGATCATGCGAGAGTTCTTGATATGCAAATTTTTGTATGGTCATGTTTAGAATTTTCATTATACAGTTGAATTGTCACACATTTGTAAGATTGAAATTCCTTAAGTACCTGTACTTTATAACACAGCTTAACTGTCATATTAGAGAATTTTACTTCTACTGTTGATATTTCCCGCAAAATATATTCTACCCATTGAGGAGACATTTCACTATGGCAGGCATAAAAGGGGGAATCCTGGACTACCTCATGCAGTGCACGTCTCAAAACAATTACCCCGCGGCTGAGTCTGCATCTTTAGCAGAACACTGTATCACAATTCCTTTAAATCACGCATACATCAAAACTGTATTTCACCTCTAGACGACACACATTATGCGGAGCTCCAACAAAGGTTGTGTTTTGCGAAATTCTGTTAACCTCTGAGCAGAATAGGAAAACTCATCAAGTAATTGTCCCCAGCGGATATGTTGGTTTAGCAACCTTAATTGCATTCCTTAATGCAGTGAAGCAAATCAATATCTACAATTGTATATTCCGTGATATGTAATAGTGTTTGGAAAATGATGATGGAATGTTTATTTTCATGTCAATGATCACTAAGTTTCTCGAATTCAGTAAGTATCACTATCCTCGATTTACTTTGTATTTTGGATATTAAATCCACAACATATCATAGTGCAGTTTTTATTGTAGCACATGTGGAGGTAGTTGCGTTCATTTTGGTCTTGTTGTTACGGTAACCTGATTAAGTATACCGTGTGGAGACAAATTCTGCTGTTTGCTTAGAATGCAGTCATTAAATTTCATTTCCGTCTTAGATCCGGGAACAAACCGCCCCCAAGATGCTGGTTTTGTGGTGAGTTCCAGACAGACTTGGTCACATTCTTTGTGTTAACATTTCTAACCGTCATGTTGCCGCCAATAAACTCATCTCTACTCAAATGCGCGAACAATTAAATGCCTTATAATGCCAGTGCTGCTGGCGGAACGACGGACAGTATATAATAAGAGAATAGATATTCAATTTCAAAGCGGAATAAAATATTTCCAATTCGCACCCTTTACAGCGACACATTCTTCTGTTTCGTTGGGCAAGGGCAGGAAAACAACGCGGCCAACCAAACTGCTCGAGAATCCAACCCTCCCGACTTAGGCAGGAGATCACCTGCATTCTTATGATAAAAGTCAATCAAAGTTTACAACATCTCGCTTGCGCGACAGGGCTACCCATGGTATGTAAATGGGGCTCACATTGAAAACAGCTATTTTTCATAATTGATATATATATATATATATATATATATATATATATATATATATATATATATATATATATATATATATATATATATACTGCTTGTTGGGTTCTGCATGTTGGAGTCTTTGAAATGTTCTTCAGGTAGTAGATAACAGTTGCGATTCGGTGGTTGCGCAACGAGCAAAGATTGTACGTTACACTGAAAATATTTCATTTCAGTATGCTGTAGTATCTTTTTGCTTAAAGTAAACTATTTCAGGTATCCTGCGGTAGACAGTTGCTTTGTTGGTGGTTATATCAGTGCCTTTTCCGCTGGGCCAGGTGAGAACAATATGCTGTATGGTGTGATCCTGGCCACACCGCAATTCATACACATGTGTAAAGCTGATATTTAAGTGTTGCGCCGCATTTCAGATATTAAAAATTGTTTAAGTGGGGTACATAACTACATACATTCATACATACATGCATACATACATACATACATACATACATACATACATACATACATGCAAACATGCATGCATACATGCAAACATACATACATATATACATATATAATGTATTTATATTATATACATGTTTGTGTTAGACCTTTAATTGTTAAATGTTGTTCAAGTTTTAAAACTTCACAATGCTGATTTTTCAGACTGCTAAGCTAATATACTGCCAAAATTATCTTACATCCTCCATACTAAAACACTATTTACAATATACACTATTTCATCACATCACATTCTTAAACTACACGTAGTTTCCCTACTTCTCTACTATGTACGACGGACAGGAGCTAATTGGGACGGTGACGCCTCTCTAAAATCCATATTTGCGACAGAAGCAATCATAAATCCTTCTATTTAATAAATTTGAGCAGGGGAATAAAAGGTATATACTCAGTTTACAGTTCCATATTGATAAGAACATTTGCAAAATTAACCCAGGAACGTTTTCTGCACGACAATTTTTCAAAAACCCATTTCTCACGAGGGAAAGTACACATGCAGTTCGTACACGCAAAATATGATGTTTCATATACCCCTACTTATACATAAAAGGTGTATGAAATACACATATGCCACTTCAAGGTAATTTGGTTGAAGGTTATCCCCCTGTAAATCGAAAGAGATGACATTACTTTGCACTCTTTGAAAAAGGTCAGATCTGCGTTCCTGCTACACAAATAAACCTGTTTGGTCCTATCATTATGATTAAGTGCCTTGCACGACTAAAGTCGATCTACTTCAGTCAAACAAATCTAAATTATAATGAGGTTTTCTGATTTGTATACCTCATAAAATGACCCTTCATTCAAATACCAGCATGCCTATAGTTCCAGGGAGAATATCCCGGGTCAACAACTTTTCTCGGCGCACATTGGGTGCAATGTAGCTTAACCTTATTCTAACAGTTTTGCCCGAATGCTACTGTAGGCTACATGATGCCACGGGTTACAAAAGTGCCTCAAGTAAACATAGTATCATATATTCAGTGCTCGACACCTAAGAGCTCTAAGGTGAAATCCACAAGTTGGTCCGATTCAAAGAACATAAATTGGGTTCAGTAAAAAGAACGTTTTCTATGATTAACGGAATTGTGAACAGTTAAGTGAAGTTTGACATATCATGAGTGCTGATAAGGGGCATTTGCCTGAACGAACTACCATCATATATCTTTGATTTACATGCTGCTCTTCGAAATATACGATTAAGGGACTGATGTAACGAAAGGGTCACTGGTGACATTGTTTAACTGTTGTCCTGACATAATTACCCACAGAGAGGACCTTAACAAACGGTCTGAATTATGGGTATACATGGGAGTAAGAAGCAATCATATGCTATCCCAATGGAGTTCTCAGCTGCAGATATAGATAATCATTTTTCTAGTATGAGTCACGGGGTAAACCTTCCAACCGAAGATACATCATGGAAAAGTTCCTCACAGTGTTCATGAATTCAATTTTCTAGCAGTACAAGCTGGTCTGTTATGAGGTAAAACATTGTATGACTATATATGGTTCTACAGTATACTTTTAGTTTGGTTACTAAGCTGTTAAAATCTCGGTACTATAGGTCATGGTTGTAGCTGTATCCCCCCCCCCCCCCCATCAACCCCGAGCAGTCACGAGACCAAATGTCGAGGTACCATACTGGTGCAATGCTCAGATACAGGGGTATTACAGCTAAAACCATGTGATAGCCTTTATATTTCTATTAGTGTAAATAGAAAAATGTTTAATGTATGAGACATTTAGATATATCATAATAAATCAAACAGTGCTGTCATAACTTTTCTCGATAAGATGTTCTCAATTCAAAATTATGTTGCCAAAGAATGTAGCAATCTGCCGTCTTTGCTGGCAGCCATTTTCAGGGCGATATTTATTATAATTACGGAACCTTCTTACATTTATGATTCACTGATGGGGAGAAAAGATGCTGGCAACTATTTTCAGACTGACAGTCTCCCTTCTTGTCCTCTGATTCTTCTGCTCCTCCACCATTTTTTTTCGTCTGTTCCATTTACACCCACACAATGACGCCCAGTTTTCTTGTTTTTTGTTTGTGCAGTACTGCCATAACGTTTCTTGATAAGATTTTCCAAATTCAAAATTCTGTTGCCAACATAATTTAGCTCTCTGTCTCCTTTTTTTCAACTATTTTCAGGGCTATTATGATCATAATTAGGGAACCTTCATATATCTATGATTGGCTATTGGGGAGAAAAGTAGCTTGCAACCATTTTGAGAATGATTTCTTATCTGTGATTGGGTATACAGGAAGAAAACATTGTTATGAAGCTCCGTTTGACCCCATTCTTGCTAAAATATCACACACATCGCTCTCATATCAGCCCATTACACAAAAATGATACTTTGCAAAGTATTGTAGTATCGGTCTCACTGATACATTTATCTTGACTTTGTGTACATCCACGATTATATATGATCAAAAAATGATGTGTGTGTGTGACTCCTGTTTTCAAGGGTTCTAGTCAGTGACATGAGTTGTCTAATTACAGATTGTTCCTAATTGGTTGTTATGTTGCTAATTGTTTATTTATTCAAACCAGGAGCGCTTATCTAATAAAGAAACTTGACTAGTAATCTTTAAAAGCACATCACCATTTTCATATACATATGTGTGCCAGATACAATCAGGATACATATGACCTCACAGTACTTTAGACCTATATATGTGACCAAGTGACTGTTTTATTTGGTGCGTCTTATTGTAATACCACAAATACTAGTTCAATAGATATTATGTTGTTCTGAAAGTAAATAAAGACATTTTTTGGTAAATCGTTAGAATATGGTGCCATTACTTGGAACCAAACACCTGATCATATACAATGTTTGAATAAAATGTTAACATTTGTAGAAAGGTAATAAGATGTTTATTTCAGAGTGAAAATGCTATAACTATACGTCCTCTCATATCATTTTCATATCACATGCTGATTGTACATTATATTTTGTTGACTAGGCCACCAACAGCGAGGCACTGACAAGTCATCGCACAAGATAATCAGTACGATGAGAAAGGAGAAAATGAACCCGCGTGATCATATTAGGCTGGGTGCCAGCTCGTGCAGTCTGATGTCTTTGAGACCATAAAAACATAATGTGAGCCCCTATTTGCTCAATGTTGAGAACAGAGAATGTAAATATATGTTTAGAAGTACTGACCATGGTTATGAAACCCGAGGCTTGAAGCAACATTACTTTCATGATCGTTATTATCTATGGTACTTGATGATAATATCCAAAATACATCTGTCAGCATGAAGATAATTTAATGCTTTTAAAACTTTATAAAAATAAAGATAAGTACATTGATAGTTGAGCAATAATTTGAATTTTTCCAACCTAATCAAATATTTTATAAATAAACACCAAACCGCCTGATTTCCCAATATCTGTAGGAAACAGTCCAAATACACGTTCACTTCACTGCTCTACATCTTGATGACAGCTCTTTGTTCTATCGACTTAATTGCAAATATTGGTAATTCTTCCACCTCAGTAATATTGACGTGCTACTAAAACCATTTTGTACATGTATTTATACCTTGAGCATTATATATACACTATTTATATTCCATTTACAGTGACCATTTAGATTCTCCCCTTTCTCCTTCCACTGTCGAACTTGACCAAAGCATTAATTGCGTCTTTGTGAATAAAACATTAATTGCGTCTTTGTGAATAAAACGCCATCTCAAATGAGATGACAGGCGACACATTTCCTGGACCATATAGACCAGTGTTTGAGTTAGCCTCGCCATTTCCGACTCGAATGCACCAAAAACTATTGTATCGAAGGCAAATATTTCCCAGGGGCATGTAATTACAAGTATGAGATGGTTTTGGCGATACGATGACCCACAGCATGAAAATAATTAGGGCAATTCGTGGCACAGGACAAAGTTGAACTTCCTTGTCTAATGGAATGTTCTCACAGTTGTATGTATCGCCAACCCATGCAGCATTATTAACTGTTCTATTGCCGATTTTGACAAATATCGACATGCTCTAAATTGGCATGACGACAATACCAACTGCCCACCGGAATACCAGCATATCTACAGTTGCAGATACCTTCACATTGGTCTAGATCATTATCCTTTGTAAACCAACCTTCTATCCATGTACCAGCACGCCTACAGTTGTAAATACTTTAAGGGTCCAAGTCAACAGCTTTCCTTGGCGTGCTTTGGGCGCGCTACGCGAAAAACTGTTTGCTTACTCAAAACTTGGCCCTGAGAATATTATGCCTTTTTAGGTTGCCATCTATCATAGATGTCTTGTGGTATTTACATTTACAAAACAGCTTCAGTATCCTCCTTTGGTCAGCACGGACACAAACGAGTCATACAAAAGAAAATGAAGTTGATAACTTTGATTCAAGAATTTATGAATTTATAATTTGCTAATGTTCAGAGTTGCCATACTCATAAATATTTCAAATAAATTGTAGCCTAATATAATATTACTTGTTTCGTTCTTGACGTCAGTATTATTGTATAAATCGTAACTGTGCATTTTTGTAATTATAAAAATAAAGTTAAAATAAATAACAAAAAGGGAAGTTTTACCAAAGGTCATCAGGCTACCAATACTCGGTGCCAGGTGCTTGCAAAGTTGATGGACGCAATTGTGCTCACCTTCCACTGCCAATGATAGCGCATCCGAGCTTCTATGAACATTTCTATGGAACTTAATTTGGGGTTGAAGTCTGTATGTGCCCCCTCTTTGTCTGTCTGTCTCTCTCTGTTTCTCTCTCCCTCTCTCTCTCTCTCTCTGTGCCTGTCTCTCTCTCAGCTCTTTCTTTCTCTCTCTCATATGTATGTGTGTGTGTGTGTGTGTGTGTGTGTGTGTGTGTGTGTGTGTGTGTGTGTGTGTGTGTGTGTGTGTAACTACAGAGTCAAAATGGCAAAGGTTTAGCACAGTAACAGCGTGGTGACGTTTGCCGGCCATGATCAGTTGCTAACAGCCTTTTATCAACCGAGGAATGACACATTCAGGATAAGACATTGCAAGTACAACAGAATAACGAATTCCACTCAACAATCGAATACAAATACAAAAAAGGCTTACGGAGATGAATCTAGACTGTAATACAGTTGGTGTCATTATTTTGGGCATGTTATGATGTTCTGGTGACTTTAAAGCGGATGTGCTGACAGAGACTGCACCGCGAGTTCTTGTCATGCACGAATCAGTTGTACCTGCCAGCCTTATTCATAGTGTGAGTTATATTCAAATACTAGTCACCCGCCATGCATGCTTGATTATCTTATAATTAATATCTTCATATAAAGTTTGTTGACACCCAGTTGTAAATTCAGATAACGCCTCTTCACTATTTTTCCACTGAACTCTCAGTTTTCATGTCATGTATTAAATGAACGAAAGGTAACCATGATCATCATTGTAACATCTTCCATGGGGCTCTATTCGCTCTTATTTCCCAGAAGGTGACATCGAAAGCTACTGACACCGCCCTTTTTGGCACCCATTTTAAAATTGATGTAGGTCTATA
>OZ026619.1:69354319-69541819 GCA_964020975.1 Hermodice carunculata
TTTATCTGATTCGAAGATCCTGTTGGAGGGGTTGCATGGTACTTAGAGTCATTTACCTAATTTCTTCTTGGGACTTCTCCACTTTACTATACAACTGTTCCTAATTCTGATTTGGGAGAATGTATCAAGTCTCTCGTATATAAAATATGCGCGAAAAATACCTTTTAAAGTATGATCATATCTCACAAAGTGGAATAGTTTGGCAATGATATGAAGAATTACCAGTTTGCATTTAAATACGATCAGTTCATTGAGTTGTAGAACTTTTTGATTCATAACATTTATGTCAATTTCAGAGATTCCATCTTAAGACAGTCACTATTCCACTGGGTACCAATCGTGCGCCTCCTTTGGCCAATTTAAGGTTTATTGTACCATGAGGATAAGCTTCTCTTGAAGCTGTCAAAGGAAAAAAACTTTCATGACAAATGTTTTACGCTCACACGAGATATATTGATGACCTGTAAAGCATCAATAATAAACAATTTCGAGAATATATTTCTCAAATATACCCTGGTGAAGTTTAAGATATATGACAAACCTAATGATGTTGTGAATTTACCATGGTAAAATACCCTTTATGGGCCAGCTTATGGTGTCTCTGCGTCAAGGTTAATCACCTTTGCTAGAGTTTGCACGGATTTTCACAAATTTGACTCCCGTCATTAACTGCTTTTCCACAGACTTGTTAAAGAGAAATATTCGAAAATGAAGCTAAAACGATCGTTTTTTTCAAGTTACTGTTACAAAATGAAAATATAATAGATATTCAGTGGATTTGAGATGTGATACAAATGAGGTAATCAATATATCAACCTGACAATTGTACCTGACATTCTATATATACATATATATATATATATATATATATATATATATATATATATATATATATATATATATATATATATATATATATATATATATATATATATATATATATATTTATATATATATATATATATATTTATATATATATATATATATGGATGAGGCAAGATATTTCTTTAGGTTGAGTTGCAAGCATCAAAACGATTTAAAGTACTACGAACTTTTGTTGCTACCTGTCTCAAGTCAGGAGAGATGGTTCGTTTCAAACTGAATTTTGTATTCGTCGACTGATATATAAAAATATCATCAAAGTGTTGGTTTGTCTTCTTTTAACTTTCGGATTTTTACCTGGTTTGGTGTGAGTACTGAAGGTTCAATTTTTTGAACATAGGCAGTTTTGTTTACTTGGATATTTAGTGCAGCTTCTGTAAGATTATTGACAACTGTTGTCCACTTCTATTGTTCATACTAATCATTAAACGTGGGTTGTCAGTATGTCATCTCATCCTCTATAGATGTTCAATGAATAATATAATGCTTGATGGCTATTCAAGTCTTTCTGTAATGTGTGGTGATGTTCATGTTGATAGACGTATCAGGGACCTACTAAGACCACCTAGGGGATTAAAACGTGTTGTCAATACGGGACTGGTATAAATGTGCGATATAATGTAAGGATGAACAAAACCGGTCTGTAAAATGGTGGTCTGAAAATAAAAATGAACCTTCATGGAGGTGGCCGTAAATTTAGATTCAATTGTGTATATATATATATATATATATATATATATATATATATATATATATATATTTGTGCATAATGTCCAGACAAGCTATGCCGGCCAAATTACCTGTTACGTACTGCTTACTTTTATTTTTGGAACTTTCCATCGGGTTAATATAGTAACTATTGTTATTATTATTATTACTATTATTATTATTATTATTATTATTATTATTATTATTATTATTATTATTATTATTATTATTATTATTATTATTATTATTATTATTATTATTATTATTATTATTAAATGTTAACACAGATATGTTGCTTTCTTTTTCTTTCTTTCTTTTTGTCTTTGTATATTTTTTTCTCTCTCTTTCTTTCCTCCTTTGCTTGCTTGATTCCTTCCTCTGTTCTTTCTTTCTTTCTTCATTTATTTGTTTATTTCTTTCTCGCTTTCTTGCAATTTACTTTTGTGTTATCTTAAACTCAGACACCGAGTAAGCCAGAAAATTCAAATGTGGCCTGGGTGAAACACGACCCAGTTCATTATATTTAACAGTGCAAATGCTGTATTCAGACCGATGCCTTTGTTTGTCATATTGTCCATGATATTTGAATGAGGCCCTGAAATGTGCTTCATCACCATTATTGCCTTTACTTAGTCAACTTTGAACCTGCTATCAGCTAAAACGTTAACAAACATTCGGTATCTGTTTTCACATTTACTGTTGTAATCGCTAGCATGGGGTATCTACATTTAAGTTGAATGTATAATATGGCGAGATTAAAAACGGAAATTAACAACTCTTGGTACGGGTATAACATCAAAATTTGTTTGCTGTGGATGTTTACAAGTGTCCAATCTTAACCTCGAACAGCATGGAGTCCATGCTAATTTAATTTATGCACAAGCTTGGTGACCGATATGCAAATTTGGGACGGTAACAACAATTGCTATGGCGTGTAGACACGGAAGCTGTTGCGAAAGAATCTACAAACAAATTTACCATTTTGAGCTACCCCCACACCTAAAGGCGCTTTAATACACCTAGTAAAATTAAATACCACAGCTGGTAACGGGAGACCATACCAGAACACGTGCTGCATTGTTAATAATACAGCTACACCGCCGAGCGAACCATCGACATATCGAAAATTGAATATTTTGTTTCATTATGGGTGTTTAAGTTACATGCAAGTTGGCGTCTGTTCATCACAGCGCGAATGTTCAGTGCAAATAGGAACACAGCATGACAGTATTACATATTGCATATTGTATTGATATTTGTGTTCCTTGTATACACTGCAATAGACATGTAGACAAGGTCACGGCTCACTGCTGCTTCTTGTGTTTACAGAATAATGCCCTAGAAGTTATGAATTTGATCGGCGCACGTATGACAACAGGACAGCTTGTCTAACATAATATTTTTGCGAGTACAGGGAAGCTAGATATCTGGTTTTGACACTGGCATCTGACTCGTGGAATTTATTGATAGAAATAGAGGGCAATGGGGTTTATGCGTTGTCTGTATTTACTGTTTTTTATTGCTGCGTCCCAAACTCGTTTAGCATCAGATCAGCCATGCCTTTATTCACTGCGCAAATTAAAGTTTTCAACTGTATGACACACATCAGTTCCCAGGGAACCTCACCTTCACCTCGTGAGTCAGCAGAGCCCTGTACCTGCTTCCGGCGCCCTCTGTAATCTCTGCACTTTGCTTTGGCATAGCCTACTGGGAGCGATTGCTCTACACAATGCCCTGTTGTTCTAGCTTGTGAACATTACATCTGTTCTGTATTCTCCAGAAGCATTCTTTTCTATCAAATTCAATTATTTACGGCGGCATCCGATTAGGCAGGTACCTGTTCGTAATCATCGGAACAGAGACTCAATCAATTAGCCTTGGTTGCTGCGACCTCTATAATGGCTTCTCTGTCAAGAGCTCTGGCAAGAGGGGCTTGTTTTACTGTGTCTCACAGTGCCACGCAGCCCCTGCCTTGCTCTTGTGATCATAACAAGGGATGTACGCTTTCAAAGGCTTCCGTGACTTCTGTTATATTCTGACTGACAAGGAGCACGGTGCTCTGCGCTGACAAGCAGCATCTCCCCCAGCACCACGTATTTCCTCTGCCATTCGAGTGTAAGGCTAAAAGCACGGGATCAAACATAAGCTTGAGCAGCTCAGTATTAATTATCTGCATGTCTTAATTGAGTAAATACATTACACCCCTCCCCAGGAAGACTGTACCATCGGATGCTGTAGCAAGTGCAGGTGCAGGTTTTAATATCGCAAATTAAAAGCGGCATCAATTAGAAACCATGCTAACCTATATTAGAAACCTCGCCATCCTACATGAGTAACTCTTCCGTTTGCATAATTATTTTCAGTTAAAAATTGATAAATTGGAAGCGCTACATGAATAGGTGGAAAAAGAAGCCTTTACGGGAAGATATTGCTGTTATCAAAATGTTGAGATTAAGTTTATTATTATTTTCAGTTATGATTTGAACGGTGCGGGACTGATCTTTAATACCCAGTGTTTGAAGTCGTGTATGCAAAGTTTACCGTGTGTATTTACCAGATGTACAATTGTAAAAATTAAAGATATTCAACGGAGAATGAAATAATTGAGATAAAAAAATTATCACCAAACACTAAGGACAAGGAATACCTCTTCCCGCTACCCGTACGTCATACCAACCTCCATCTCCAATTTACATCGTACGATTTCTGGGAGATTTGAGCGGTAAATGGTTAATATATATCTATATTCCATCATGTCATTTGATTTAGATATGTTTTTATGTCGACACGTCGCACGCTAACGTCGCGCGCCGCTGTATTCACATTTGTCGATTTGAAAAATTCAGCGTACACACAGCTAAATTCGTAAAGGATACTTTGTCCAAATGTGATCTATTTTTTTTGATATCTGGCCAAATCAATAAACTTATATTATTCAAAATACAACACTGAATTCATTACATCTAAACAGGAACATTTGAAGACTGATTTGAAGCAAAATATTACTATCGTTTTGTCTGAATGATTTTTTTTTATCTTGCTCTTTATTTTTGCAATCAAATGAGATTGTTTTGGAAGTGCATGTTAACGCAGTTTATATGCAGCCCTACTGACCTGATTGATAGGCATTCAGAGCTGTTCTACAATTAGAGCCGTACTACTGGCTTTATGCATAGCATGCGTGAAATTGTCTCACCGACGCACAAGGTGTGCAATAAATTTCCTTTCTGTCTTCATGAAAAAATACGTTTCATTGTTTTGTCCATAGTCACATGAACTTTTCACCAAACACAGTACTCCTGAAGCCCCTAATATATAAAGTCGTGGACAATGTATTTCCGGGAGCACTGCCAAGGCACCAGTTTGCACGAGACAGTTAAGGTTGGTTATATAGTTCTGCCAGATCAAAAGTTACATTGATGTTGAGTAGATCAAATATAAATATGTTGAACGAGATCAGGCTGAGTGCGCACACCTGTCTGACTTCTTTGTTTGAAGTATATGAAGTCTATCCAGAAATGTTATTTGCATGATATTTAGCATCAGCATGCATATCTGTTGTCAGTTTGATAATGTTACTTTCAACCATACGTATCAAGCGTTTGTTTATAGTTCACTGTCTTTACATAGAATCAAAGTACTGCAGTCTTTCTTTAGCCAATTCAATGGGGGGCGGTCCACATTATTACCTTCAAAATTATTTTTACCTATGCCAAGAGTACCAAATAAAATGTATCTTATCACTTGACACATTGTTTCATGTACCAATGCACATTATTTTGATTAAAAACTTCGGAGCACAGTTGACTGGCAAAAACCTTTACTGAAAGCAAGCAACTTACTTTGTCAAAAGCTTTACATCGAGCAGTGCATAAAAACCCTGATTATGCTCCATGTGACTACTGTGTAATACTGGCTGCTCCTTTCACAAGCAAACAGGTAAGATAGTAGTCAAATATAGTGACAAGTGACGATTAGGATTTATGATGGGATATATTGTATGGTGTCTTGATTTAGCTGTCATATAGAAGCTTGAACATGTTTCGTTGACAGTCGTTAACAGAAAATATATTCTAACCAAGGGACAATCACGCTGCTTTTCGCAAGGTCTTGTCGACATTAAACTGGAAAAGTACTTTTTTAAATAATAAAAACTGAATGGATGAATGAATGAATAGATAGATAGATAGATAGATAGATAGATAGATACATACATACATAGATAGATAGATAGACAGACAGTCAGACAGACAGGTAGATAGATAGATAGATAGATAGATAGATAGATAGATAGATAGATAGATAGATAGATAGATAGATAGATAGATAGATAGATAGATAAACAGACAGATATATAGGTAAACAAACGAAAAATTATTAAATAAATAAACAAACACACAAAAAACAAACAAATAAATACATACATACTTATTTCGGTACAAAAAGGAAACAAGATTTTGAAACAAGTCTGAGACTCTTATTAGATAAGTACATGCAGGTACATTTGCATTACACTGCTTTACTGTCGTCGGTGACATGGTATTACACATGTCGCTTAAGCAATTTTCCTGTGCAACTGGTCGATGCGACACGGTCTTTGAAATGTTGTTTCTGTTATGTTTTTCTTTACCATGCTCGCTTAAAGGATGCCCTAAATGAAAGTATCTATGGAGACCCACCATGGTAACAAAGCCACCGCCACCCAAATATCTTGCGTCGTGTCCTCTTATAACGCATGTCACTCACCTTATAATATGACTCTCTGAGGGTTAACATTGCAGACTAAATGACCCGCTGTTACACGCAAAATGGATACAAGTTTTCATTTAGATTTAGGAGTTGGAACTGAAATCCATTTTAATCTGATCAAATCCAGGCACCAATATGCACATTTGCAATGCATGCTCTGTTCATAATCTGTGAGGATCTTTTCATAATGGGTGCCAAACTGAGACGAAATAAGAAGCACCCTACATAGCTTAGAATAGACATGACCTGTCTCATCGTCAGTACCGGATTTGCATTTCTTCAAAATTCCACACAGACACAGACACACAATACACATTATATATATATATATATATATATATATATATATATATATATATATATATATATATATATATATATATATATATATATATATATATATATATATATATATATATCGCATAACATGCCAACAATATTCAGTGAATTGGGACAAATACAAGTTCACCTTATAGCCATACTGTAGCTATGACCTGAGATATGTATAACATTCACATAATAACCCTCGCAGTAAAAAGTAAATGTCAAATGGATTGACCAGCAGAATGTGTCATTTTGATGTTATTTAAAGTGTATATCAGACATGGATAGGGCCTTTCTTCTAACGTTTTGTAATCACAGAGCTATCACCCTTATTTTATATTTACTGATTCATTTAGGACCTTGACTTACTGTTACGGCCGTGATCAATACAAATCTTTGAATTTCGTTGCAACAGTTTTAAGTGCATCCAAGGAGGACGGCGTCGCTTCCTTGGAGAGCTTAGGTGGGTAGGGATGGTTGTGGTGGGCTGGATGTAATTCTTTATGATAGCTTCCCAGCCTCTTGCAATTTTGCCAGCACAGACCAGTAAATGGTTATGGAATGTGATCACATTTTATATTCATTGCTTTGTTCGTGACTTTCGTTCTTGTTTCAATTCCTGACTGCAGAAACGCTAAGTTTGGTATAATAACGTGAAATATACTTTTCCCATTAGACCATGGTTTGCTGCAGTTCCGTCTGTTAGATTAAGATGCTTAGGGAGCAAATTATGCTGGCATTTACAACCTGTCCGAGGCCCGTTGGAGTAACACCCTAGGTACAATGCCCCCCCCCCCCCCTCCTTATCCACACGCATCAGATGGTCTGGAAGAGCATGTTTGCGTTGTTTCCATCTCTGCCCCCCCCCCCCCTTCGTTGTTATTGTTGTTGTTATGGTACTGGTGGTGTTTCTTTACGTGTACATTTTTTTTTGGGGGGGGGGTTGGTTTTTTTTTTTGTTTTTTTTTTTAGGTGACTGGATTTCTGCACTCCCCGTTCATTAATGTTCTATGTTTTAGAATTAAATTTATAGGAATGCAATTTTTCATTCAAATATTGTCACTGCGATAACCATTTGCCGTCCTCCCTGCAGTGACCAAAGCGGCCTGGATATATGAATATCTGGCAGGAGATTATGGCTTGGAAAGGTTTTCCTCCTCTTGATCAACTTAATCCAGCACATCTACTATGCAAATCAAGTTGATGCTCAAATTCCTAGGCCATAGCCGTTGCAACTAGATGAACACAAACGCTGATGAGGGTAAACTGCAAGTGTAGCCCCTGCTTGTATCCTTCTTGTTTAAGGAATGAACTGACCTTTTTTTCTTTATTTATTTCCTTTTTCTTTTCTTTTTTGTTTGTTTGCTTGTTTTTGTTTGTTTGTTTGATTGTTTCTTTGTTTCTTTGTTTGTTTGTTTGTTTCTTTCTTTCTTTCTTTCTTTCTTTCTTTCTTTCCTTCTTTCTTTCTTATTGTTCTTTCTCTTTTTAGCTCGGCTGGTTTGTCAGTCAGCTGAGCTTATGTGGTGGTTATGTCGGAGTCTACATTTCACATGTTCGACTTCTTCTCCAAAACCGCCGTCCAGATTCACCTTAAACATGGTGGGAATATACCCTGAATAGTTGTCTACCTTGCTTGTTCGAATGGTCATGGTCCCGTGTTTTGGGGCTTTTTTAATGATTTGTTTGTTTGTTTTTGTTTTGTTTGGTTTTTTTTTTTTTGTTTTTTTTTTTGTTTTTGTTTTTGTTTTTGTTTTTGTTTTTGTTTTGTTTGTTTGTTTTTTTTGCTTGGCCTATTGATTGGATATTACCTTGGGAGACTTCTGGGGAGCTTGAGACCTATTTTTTTAAAAAGCGTGGTGCTGTGATTTTTTTTTTTTTTTTTTTTTTTTTTTTTTTTTTTTTTTTTTTTTTTTTGCTATTTCCGACTAGTTTTCCAAAACCGTCACTCAGATTATGCTGAAACTTGGTGGAAATGTACATTGTAGATGGGCTAACCAAACTTGTTCACAAGATGGCGATACTGTGAAGCTCCGATTTTTGAAGTTTTTTTTTTTATTTGTTGGATACTTATTGGTTAATGTAAACAGTCGTATTGAATACTATGTAAGTGAACGGGGATTGTAATGCTTATTCACGATTTGGACTTCTTCAAAACCACTGACCAGATTCATATCAAACTTGGTGGGGGTAACCTTGGGTGGGTGTCTACCAAATTTGTTTTAATGGTCACGCTCCAGTAATTTTTTTTTTTTTTTTTTTTTTTTAATTGAAGTTTTTGGTTCATTTTTTGGCCAAATCTTTTACAAAAATCTTCTCCTATGCCACTTGGCTAATCGATTCAAATTATTATAGGAACATTTGAGGGCATGACAGCGGGTGTTACACAGTACATGGGTGATTTTGACCTCATTGACAAGGTCACATGGTCACTTTAGGTCAAGGTGTTTTAACTGTACAGATGATAAACTGAGAACCTGGACTTTGACGTTTTACATGATAATGATTCTCTTTGAGAGTCATACTCAGGCAGTACATGAGTGACCTGGACCTCATCCTCAAGTTTACAGGATAACTGACAGTAAATCTACTGTTCACTTGATAACTCGACATATATCTTGAGTTAGGACGTCGATGTTGCACATGTAAAAGGTATTTGTATGAAGGCTACGATTAGGCAGTATATGAATGACCTTGACCTCATTTCTGAGGTCACAGTGCAACATACCTGAACTTTACTCTTCACTATAACTTGAAAACTACTTGAATTGGCACCTTGATGTTGAACATATGTGTGTCCTTCCATGCAGGTTAGAGTCACTACATGACCTTGATCCTATCCTTCACAAGAGCCGCAAGTGTAATGAATCTGTAGGTCATCTTAGCATGTGCAGTCTCATATGAAACATTTGCCACAAAAAGCGAAATTAGGATTAGTCATAGTAAAAATCTTTTTCCACCATTCTCCACACAGATAATGCATCCTTCCCTGGTATATAAGCGATTAAAAGATAGGCAGTTTGGCATCATATTATTTTTTCTACAAGATACCTCGGAATAAGCAGAAGCCAGTAACGGTAACTCATTTTCTTTGTACGATATTGACACCTGCGCCATTAAACGTTCGCATCGCTTATGTAATTTTATTACATTTTTTTCTGACGTATTATTGAAATATTTCTCAACTCGAACGTGATGCAATGGTATCAACATACGACTGAGAGGCGCAATAATATTGTGAATTTTGCTACTATGATTTAACAATGCAAAATGATATTCTTCTACTTTGCATTTATCGAGTGTCAATTCTGTCGATCATTTGTTGCAGGCGTCAGATGTAGAAGCAAAACATGACACATCTGTGGATTTTCTATGTTTTAGTGCAATGTTTCATAGTTGTGGGGCAATTGTTGGAGCCTAATCAGCCCATGAGTTAAAACAGCACACTAGTGGCCAATACTGCGTCATGGCAATGGCTTCATAAACACACAATTGTACAGGGCTATCTGAAGTTGATGTCACGTGGTGGCTGTTGTCCTGCAGGCCTGGGTGTATGCAGAGTATCGGGTGACTTGCCATAGCACGTATCTTTATTACCAGCTGGTATCCCTCAGGATGCATGTAATATGGTTCTCTTCAAACGTAACTGCCCCAAAAAGGACAAGGTTCACCTCGTACGGGTTTGTTGCGGTTGGGTGATGGCAGAAGGGCGGACAATACTGCATGTTCAAGAGTACCGCCTGGAGTACGCTTTCATCAGCCTGTGCCTGCTGCCGCCGCTACCCGCTCTTTATGATTAGTTCGATAGTAGTAATTAATTTAATTCCGCTCCGCGAGGATCAATGTTGAGAATCCTGAAAAAACATATTTCACGTGGGTGCCTACAACACTGAACGTATTAGTGGCTGACACGAAATTAATTCAACTAGCGGGATTTATCGACTCTTTGACGTAAATATTTACCAGGACCCTCTAATGTTGGCAGTGTTTCCCAGTTATCATAAATATGTAGAACAAAGAAAAATTCAAAGGACTTAATTGCTTATTTTGTTGTTCATTCGATCATGCAATTATAAAGGGCACATTTATCTTATGTTGATGTCTCGAGCACCAACCTAATAACACACGCGTCTTTTGTTTCATAAGCTGTGTTTGAATATATGTATATATATATGTATATATATATATATATATATATATATATATATATATATATATATCATATTATATTATATCATATTATATGTACAGCATATACATATATATATATTAAACAAAAACACCGCACATGGCAAATGTCAAACAACTACACATCTAGTGTTTCTGAGACTCTTGTTTGTCATGTGACCAGACCTGCACATTTTTGTTCAGTGCCAGTGGCTGGGTAGAGCACGTACGTGATGGGTGCGAGGAAGCGGGCTCCCTTTCCTTTGTTCTTAGGAAGAGTTAGGGCAGGTTGTCACAGCAATATGCAACGGTAACAACTGCTGACTTCATAAACACACACTTGTACAGGGCTATCGTGGACTAACCTTTACCTGAAAAACCTTGACTGATTCTCTGTTAACTGAATCGCGAAGGGAAGCCAACACTCTACAGTGTGGAGTGCTGGCTACCGGGACACGTGCAAGGAATACATCACATTATTGTCAGTTAAATCATAATGCCGAGGGTCTATTATGTGTGCTGCATCGATAAATCCTAGGCGGGTCGTAGAGGATATTACATTTATAATGCTGCTGGCGGAGTGAAGACCAGCGAGGCAGCGGGCCGCAACTTCCAACAAAATCATTATATAATTTTGGGCTATGATCACGTGTAGTTAAACCCGGGGATGGAGACATGTGTGGTGCTGTATATTCTGCAATATGGAATGGCAGGTGGAGCCCGTAAGATAACCAATGGACGTCTTTATACGAATATGTAAAAGATGTGAACCGGGGGCGTTGCTGTCTTTATTTGCGACAAGTAGTTTACAAGAACCATGGAGTATATATGTGTGCTTTTCAATGGTGCTATCATTGTGCTGGTTTTCTGTGGCAAAGTCAATCTTCAGAAGCCACTGGAGTACCAATTACCCGAGGAACAGCCAGTTGGCACCGTCGTAGGGAACATCCTTATAGACTCCTCTCTCCACACAAGGTATGAAGCATCCACGCTGAACTTGCTGCGGTTCAGCTTTCGTCAGCGCACGGGTTTGCACTTGGAATATTTTGTTTTGGAACAGGCTACAGGAGTACTTCGGACCACAAAAAGGATGGACAAGGAAACCACATGCCCTTTGGATACTCGGTGCATTATAACTGCCGATGTCACTGTTCTGCCTCGGCAGTACTTCCAGAGCATAAAGGTACGCATAACATTGTTAGATATCAATGATAATTGGCCAACTTTTTCTGAAAGCAAAAAGGTTCTCACGCTATCGGAAGCCCAGCTTTTGGGGGTTGTGTCGGTTTTGCCTGCTGCAACGGATATGGATATCGGCGAAAATGGCATAGCAGGGTACAAACTGCAAGCCAGTTCTTCCAACTTCAAAGTCCATGCTGACAAAACAGGGAACATACTATTGGAATTGGTTAAAATGTTGGACAGGGAAACATCAGAATTTCACCAGTTAAGAATAATTGCATTTGATGGTGGGACCCCGAGCAGATCTGGATCAATACTTGTGGAGATTAGTGTCACCGATATCAATGATAACAGGCCAAAATTTAGGAACTCTAGCTATACAGTCCGTGTGTTAGAAAATAAATCCATAAACTCACAGTTGCTGAGGGTACAGGCTCACGATGCTGATGCGGGAGTCAATGGCCAAGTCACATACAAGTTCACTCAACAAACAGAAAAGGCCTATGGTCAGATGTTTGCCATCAATGGCAACACAGGCGTCATTGTATTGAAGGGTCGCCTGGATTTTCAAAAACAACCCTCATATCTCTTGTCAGTTTTAGCTATCGATAAAGGTCCTAATGCCGTCCCGGTTGGTGTACAAGTGACTATTATTGTAATAGATATTAATGACCACGCCCCGGTAATCACTGTACACGATCTCACACCTACTGGAGTAATTAGAATCGTAGAAAACACTGGCAGAGACGCGTTCGTCGCACATATATCCGTCCAAGATCAAGATGGAGGAGAAAATGGTAAGTTTAGTTGCACATTAGATGGATCCTACTTTCACCTGCAACCCATGTATGATAATGAATACAAACTGGTCACAAAACAAAATATTGATCGAGAAAAGAGGCCCAAATATACCATCAGGATGCAATGCATAGATAACGGAAGACCTAGGAAGAAATCATCTATGCTTATTGTCATTGTTGTAGACGATAAAAACGACAATGCACCTGCTTTTTCTCAAGACACATATTTTGCTAAAATACCAGAAAACAATAAAAAGGGTGATATGATCATTCAAATAAATGCTTCGGACCGTGATATGGCGGAGAATTCAATGATAAACTATGAATTAGAGGGCCGTCATTCTCAGCTGGAAATTAATCCCATAAATGGACAAGTACTTGCCAAAGTTTCATTTGATAGAGAAAAGTTGCAAGAGTTAGACGCTGTCGTTTTCGCAAGTGATAAGGGTAAACCGTCACTTACTTCATCTGCCACAATTCTAATCACCATCGAGGATCGAAATGATGAAGCCCCTCGATTTTCACAACCTAAATATGGCTTCCATATCATGGAAGGTCAGCCGGCTGGAACGGAAGTTGGCCGAGTCTATGCCACCGATGCAGATTCTGTCATCTATAATACTTTTATTTACTCTGTGAAACGAAGACGACATGACCAAGCTGTGCCCTTCATAATTGATGGCAAATCTGGAATCATAAGAACAACGGAAGAACTCTCGAGGAACAACATTTCTGCGTACCACTTTACCATTACTGCTTCAGACACCAGCGCCCCCTGGTTGAGTAGCATCACAAATGTCTCCGTCTTCGTCGTAGGTAGCCCAGGTGAAGTTATTGCACAGACACCAGCCCCTGCCCCTACCATCCTCGGCCTGTCTGGATATAACTGGATTGTCATATGTGCTTTATCTGGGGCTCTCTTACTCATGCTCATAATCATCATTACAGTAGTTGTGTGTTACAGTCGGCGACGCAGGCGCCAGATAGACAGGAGGGGATATATCTCTGGGAATTTGGTGCGGATCACCAATCGAGAAGGTGAGGCAGTGAGGACCAAGGGTGAGCTGCTCCGTGATTCGGAGAGACTACAGGACACTTGGGGTACGCTAATGGGTGGGAGCAGCATACCATACTTCTATGCCGACGACAAGGGTAGTGACGACACGGTTGTGCAGTCCAACATGTGCGGTAGCCAGGCACCAAGCAAGATTCAAGCCATGCTGGACCAACAGGTATCTATCATTACGTTCCCTTTGATGCCTCAAACGGGCTGTGCTCTGAACCCGCCTTTCTTACTGGGGACACGCACTGAATCTCACCCAGAAAAAAATCTTTTTTTTTTTCCTTTTTTTTTTTTCCAATTTCTGACCATGTCCTGAAAGCCATCAATATTGTTCTCCCATGTTTCATATCGCTATATAAATCTCCATGAATTTTATGCTCCATCCCCTCGATTTTCAGTTTGGCAGTTGGCAACACTGAATGGGGTCTCTAGTAAGTCAATTTACTTGGCTGAAAAAGGCCAATAAATCAGCGCCAACACATGCTTAGTCCCCCGAAGTATCAAATGTGGCTGCATATATATATAAACGTTATCCATCCAATAGGTTACGACATTTGTGCAACATTACTTTAGATTAATCATATAGAAGAACGACGTGAGCGTCCATACAGTCAGCTATCTAGTACTTAAATGTACTCTTTACTGCAAGAAGAGTATGCAAGTAAATGTGCACCTACATAATTGTGTGTGTGTGTGTGTGTGTGTGTGTGTGTGAGAGAGAGAGAGAGAGAGAGAGAGAGAGAGAGAGAGAGAGAGAGAAGAAAAATCACATGTTGTTAGGTCGTGACCCATCGTCAGGAGTAGCTTTTGCTCAAACAGTTGATTAAGATTGTACTACCATATTGATTTGCAAATAGACTATCAATCTTTTCCGAATGCACATTTCATTACCCTAGGTATGAATCAGCATAAATATTGATTGGATGTAGCAATTGCGCTATGGTAAGGACGACCAGAAGTTAAATTTATTTGAATTTGATTATGTCAAGGGATCTATGGAAAAATTAATATTCCTCTGTGTGTTCATCAAAATACTGTTTTCTAATCTGTGGCGCTTGCGTAGGGTTCCCAGATCTAATTTGTCAATCTTAATTCAATAATTCAAGTTTATTTCCAATATTAATTTTGTACTTTGGATGATACTGCAAAAGAAATTCGTTAAGTTGTTGTTCAAGCTATTTTATTTTTGGCATGTGTGAGATGTTGTTCTTGTTTAAGAGGTACAATTAAAAGGGTGGGCTTAAGGATGTTATATAGGCCTATATATGTTCTTTATAAGATTCCACATACGTCAGTTTTTGTTCCTGTCACTTGCTGACTGTATGTATGTATGTATGTATGTATGTATGTATGTATGTATGCATGCATGCATGTGTGTATGTGTGTATGTATGTACGAAAGAATGGAATGAAATTAAAGGAAATATACTTTATCGGCTCTATCAAAATATACAAATCACAATTAGCGAAGCACAAATAGCAAAGGAAGAACATGTTGGAGACAAGAATAAAAAAATAATTGAATGGATGAATGAAGAAATAAATATATTAAATAAATAAATAATAAATGAATGAATGAATGAATAAATGAATGAATGAATAAATAAATAAATAAATAAATGAACAAACAAACAAAAAATAAATAAATAAGTAAATAAATAAATAAATAAATAAATAAATAAATAAATAAATAAATAAATAAATAAATAAATAAATAAATAAACTGCCCTCTGCCGGTAATATTGGTATTAAAAACACAGCTGTGTGGTAAATCACATCAGCGTTTTTTTTTTAATTTCACGACAAATAGGAGTTTGGCTGTGACTAAAAAAAAAAAAAAAAAAAAACGAAATACGCTTGAAGATTTGTTTTTCAGTTGGTCAAAAAAGTGTTTACAATGGGCCAATGTTTTTTTATTTCATATTAAGTCAAATACGGTGTATAGATTGGATAAAGGTTGTTTTCCAGATATCGTACACCATAGTAGGCGGCCCTAGGCGGTGTGTCGAGGTGTACGAAATTCGTATACATGTACAACATTAGGCTGAGCGTAAAAATTATACCACTGTAGCCTAGTTTTGGCAGACGACCAATGTTTGCAGTGGCAAACAAGCGCTGCTTTGCGATCGAAGAAGATTTGACATCCAAAAGAAAATCATTGATGCCCCCACAATACCGTAACTTGAGTTAAAATCTTCATGCATGCACGACCGTGATACACGAGATTTGGCCACCTTGTCAACGGCGTATCACGAAGCCCAGAGGGCTAAGTGGTACACATGTCCCTTGCATCGGTGGCCAAATCCCTATACATTTTTGTGCATGATGGTAGCCAGGCAACACTGTCCTCTGGAAAATTCTCGCGTATTTCATGCGCGAGAGAAACAAAATCAAAACAAAATGAGAAATAAAGCAGTCCTTTTCACACTGATTTCTTTTTGGGATGCATTTCTATGCACAAACAACGGCAAAATGGATTTATATAGGGCTATTTTCCAAATCACCTTTTTCGAATAAAACATATGTTTAAACCAATGCCAAAAGCATAAATTTATGTTGTTGTTTTCTCCCAACGAGGCTACACGTGTAGCCTCCTTGTTTTTCTCTTTTCCTTTCTGCTCTTACCCCAATGGAACTCCCTTGCCTCCCATTCCTTTACCTTAGTTACATGTAGGTCAGTGGGGAATGTTGTCAATCAGTCGTAATTTGAGTTATTCATGGTGCATTTCTTTCTCCTACTGCTGGTGTGCAATGTTCAACTCCCTTCAGGCCCATAAAAAAGGCCATCTTTAATGGGGACGCTTTTAGTCAATGATGTTCATTAGAGGAGGCCAGTGTTATGCTTTACAAACAAAATGTAATGATAAAGATAATAAAAGAGGTGTCACTTTATATTACACTGTGAAAAAATTCAATTTTGTGGATTTCATAAATCTTTCACGATTCCGCGGATCAAATTTCCTCCCACTAACAAAGCAACACCCCACAGGAATATTAAAGGAACCAATTTCCTTGCCACTCAGCGTATCATATCGTCATTCATAAAA
The DNA here is from genome assembly GCA_964020975.1 of Hermodice carunculata. Lineage (NCBI taxonomy): Eukaryota > Metazoa > Annelida > Polychaeta > Eunicida > Amphinomidae > Hermodice > Hermodice carunculata. Next base: position 69,371,238 of record OZ026619.1, read on the forward strand.
TTCTCATTTCTTGCGGCACTCTTTCGTTTGTACATGAATATAGTTATCATATAATATGGAAAACACGTTGCGAACCGCTTTCTTCGTGCCCGTATGCTCGTTATATTTATTATTTGCATTCCACTCGCTTGTATGTTCAGCAAATATTTAATATATTGCTAGTCTTTATTAAAGGCATTGATCGAAGGATATGCCCGAGAATCAAGTCGGTAGCGAGTTTTTAGTATTCTCCAAGCTGGATAAAAATCCACAGCATTAATATTTGAGCATCGTGACCAAAAAAAAAAAAAAAAAAGAACGATGTTGCAAAGAACAGTTGTATTGGACACACGGGGGCCTCTGCAAAAGGCCTGTGCAAAATGGAAGTTGTAATAAGGGATATGCAAAAACATTACAAGGGTTCACCCCTTGCATCTATGTCCTGCAACATAATTACACACCAAGCAAGAGGTTCTTCGCAACGTTTTCTGTGGATGCTGTAAAGTACTTGCCTTGGTTGTATGAGCGAACAATATTTCCTCGAGAATCAGTTCTTTCAATACACGTGGCTTACTTACATGTACAGTATTAGATGAAGCGCAACATCTGCCAGCTATTGCGGACATTTCTGCTTCCTAACGACTGATATTATTTCAAAACTCAACCATCCATATAGGTCGACCTCTCACAGTAGGCCTACTTGCCAACTATGCATGCATCATCGTCGTCATCATCATCATCATCATCATCATCATCATCGTTGTCGCACTCGTCATGATCATCGTCGTCGCCATTATAATGATCATCATCTGCAGCAGCATTGTCACCACCAACACAACATTAACGCTATCACCATGATCAATCAAATTTTTTACTCTTGCATGTCTTATTATTATTTTGGTTAATATTCTTTGAGACTCTCCGAATAATAATTCACGAGGGGTCTAATCAGTAAAACACATGCTCGAAAACAGATAGATTCAAACGCATTCTTCACGTGGAAAGCTATTATAAATAAGTTGGGAAATACTATAAGGTGGGACTTTGCGCTAGTCAAATGCAATTGCATTTTTGCTTATGCCCTGATGTTGTAATCCTTAGCCCCTTTCGTATAAAAGCAGCTAAAATTACCTGGGGGTAAAGTATTATCTGATTGAATGAGTTTTACTGTAAAGAGTGTGAAGAGAAATAATATGATTTGCAGACACTAGAGGGAGGGGAGGGGGTACTTGGTGTCGAAAAGGATATGCAGGAGCCCTGGAAGGGTGACCCTCTATCTTCTACATGCGATTTTATCCCAAAAGAGGAGGTCAGAATTCTACACTTTGCATCAAAATGGGGGTCAAAATTCGACATTTTCATTTAAGAAATTGTCATTTTCCACAATAACGATACCAAATTTGGTCAGAATCAGCTCTTTTCAAACTTTGCGTGAAGATAATTTTTCTCACTATTGAAAAAAGGAGGGGTCAATATTCGAACCTGAGTTCATAAAACGGGGGGGGGGGGGGGGGGGCAAAGATCTACATTTGGTGGAAAAATAGGGGTCATTCCCGGGAGGCCTATAGACGTACCACTATAGTTGGAGTACACCCCCAGCATGTCCCCAGTCAGCAGTTTTCTCCAGGGACGGATGCACGTCCAACCCGCCCTGAGGAAAGATGTTTCCTCAGTCTCAATCCGGGAGGAAAGGGGTTACTTTTAATGTCGATGCAGCCGATACATATGCACTATACCTGTAAAAAATGTCTCGGCGTTCCTCCCGGTGGATTTACGTATGTTCACGGCTTATACATATGCGTATACCTGTGTATGTAATTGTTCCCGCTCTCGGGCCTGTGGCTGTGGCTTTGTGTGCGCATGTAACTGCACTTGTTCACATCAGTAAGGAGACCAAGACTATTAATACGCGATTACAGTAACCTTCCCGGAAAATAGGGGAAAAGGTGAACAGGGATTTGCAGCGCTTCAAAATTATGAAGCATAAAAACATGTGTTACTACATTAAGAGGTCTTCGTAGCAAAATTAAGGTCGCACGCTCGGTAATACATTGATATGGCATTGTGGGATAACAAATAAATACCATAAATTCATATCCGCTCCTAGGAACTATCCCAACTATGTTTTTATGATAGCTTCTGAAATCTCGGTTGACACATGAATTGTATTTTTATTTGCAACATAGCTTTTCTTTTATATGCGCTTGAATTCATTGATATCCCTGTTACATTCAGATTGCAGCTGCTACGATTAGATCTGATAAAACTGTAAATTGCTAACGTTGAATAAGTGGGTTCAGCAATAACGCGCTTTGTGGCGTACGCACAGACTGACCTTATGGAAGGCACATTGCCACGGTTGCTTGTATTTTATCAAACTGAAACATCTCACCAAAAATTATCTTAAATAATTTATAAATTTCTCCATTGGAGCATCATGCATGCGTATTTTACAGTTGTGAGAAAAGTCGCTGACACTCACTTTTCCATGTTCAGTGTTTATAGAATCAGACTTATAATTGAAGACATCGGTAGTATTTCCGTTTTATTGCGAAAACTTTGATAACTTTTCAGTCTTGAAAAAAAAAAAAATAGGGAATAGTTAAACGCGGCTTATGAGTTATGGAATGGGTCATCCCCTCCCGCTGGTGGTATGACGTCTCCCCCTCCCGCAGGCGGTATGACATTATCACAACCCCCTGCTGGCGGCTTCAAGATATGTGCAACAGTGAAGCTGACAAAGTGACCTAACTGAAGCAGGAAGTGGGGACACGTCGGGAAATTGTCCGTCAATAATTGCAGAAACAAGACAACATGCAGACGTCTGCAAGAATTTTATTTGCACAACACGCAAGCTTTGACTCTGTCTATCCAAATTGACATGAATAGGTGGGCTACTGGCATTGTCCAGTGCAGAAACACCAACCTCTGGTGCGCGAGGTTCGTTGTTTCACCGCAACATTTTTGGCACACACGGGCCAAGTTAGACCTGCAACTGGTCGGAAATTTTACAGTTCAGTTTCTTTCTTCCATAATTTTTATCCACTCAGCTCTTTAAAAATTGTTTTGTGTTGTGTTTAACGGATTGTATATTCTTTGAGGGCCGCAATTTACTCCACCAGAAAAGCCAAGTGCAGTGTGGCCACTGCCCGGTTGCCCAATCCCCCCAAAAGATAACCCCCTTTCGAATGATCTGCCCTGCTGAAATACCAGGCTTCAGGTGCCTTGATACCATCTACCGATTTGCAACCCAGCAGACAGAACAGCATTTTTGCAAGTCTCTTGTAAAGTAAGTAAATTCTATGACCAAGCCAGGTCTAGGACCAAGAAAACCGGCGTTCAAATTGAAATTGCATTATTACGGAGCGCGATTGGAAATGTCTGTTTTTCCGAGTGACGCCAGTAATTCTAATTGTAAAAACGGCTTTCTCAGTCTGTGGATACTTCGAAGAATGATAAAATTTGCCCTGGTCACGGAATGTTAGATCTTATAGCTTTCAAAGGTGTGCATGGGTTTGATAAGAATTTTCATCTCCGTCAGAATGAAAAAACAAATGATAAATGAAGAAAAGAGCAAGCCAAAATATTGAACAAAATAAAGAATATAACAATAAAGGGGGACAAAATAAAAGACAAAAACAAAAACAAACAAACAAAAAAATCCCAAACGTAACAAACAAAAAAGTCTTATGTAAATAAGGAGAAACATACAAGATCATTCTCTGTCGTTTCCCCCATGTACGCAGTGACTCCCAGGAAAACTACAGTGGTTGCAGCATGTTATTCCGTGCACCTGAAACACTGTCAACCACCATTTTGCAACGCAAAGAGTTCACTTCAATCAACATCGCCGTGATGAAATTGTCAATTTAAAAAAAAAAGAAAAAAAAAATCGTTGCAGTAAACACATCAAAGCACGGGCTTCAAACAGCAGATTTCATCTGGTCCTTACATCTTAATCCAAGACAAATGATAACAGTTGCACACAGTTGTTGTTATTATTATTATCATCATCATCATCATCATCATCATCATCATCATCATTATTATTATTATTATTATTATTATTATTATTATTATTGACCTAAGAATTTAAGGAATGACGGACCTCTCTACCAAATTTAACTTGTTTGAGTGTCCCTAATTTGTATAAATTGAAATTCTACAGCTCCTTTGTCGGGTCCATTCGATGCGCCTATTACACAAACCCATAAATGGAAGCTGCAATGGCACTGCTATTTGTGAGAGTTATTCAAAATTTAAATCTTGTGATTGTGCCTAAAATCCGAAATTTTAAATACTACATGATCGGTTCATAGTTCGTCAGATGCGGCTAAGTCACAAACATAACTTGAAGTTGATTTAAACATATTTGATTGACAAAAAGCGATTGAGAAAAGGCAAGGCCTTTATCAATCCCTCTCGAGAATTAAAAAAAGACGTAAAAGGAATATTACAGTGAACATTATAGACTTTCGCATAGTATATATACAGTACAATGCTACAGTATGTTCACATTATATCCACAACTTCTCAAAATAGGAAACGGAGGAGAAAAAGGAAGAAAGAAAGAAAGAAGGACTTACGACACATTACTACACAGTAACAGAGACAGACATTTAGAAAAAATGTGACTCGGGACATGACAGCATTTAATACAGGTGGCTTAAGTCGGTCCGACTGAAGGATAAACTTTTGTGTTATCTTATTAATTTGTTTTCAAGGTTTGAACAATTTCTACTTTCAAACAAAAGAGTATGTATTGTGAATGAAGCCAGTTGTATATTTTTACTTGTAAATTATTCCCTTCAATAATATGCTCTGGACATTCAGATAGAGGTTTCATTTGACAAATCACATGAACATTTTGACGACTTCTTAGTGCCTATTTTGTGCAGGCCATCATCCAATTGGATGCAGCCCATCCGAAACCTGACATGTGGGCCTAATGTGTTGATTTTTCGGTTTCCTATGTAAAATAGTTTATGTTGTATGGGTGATTTTTGGTAATATTCCGCCGAAAGGATTCCAAATCTACTGACTTTTTGAGTTGCCGGAAGTCATTTATACCATTCCTGAATTGTGGAGGGCAGAATATAAAAGTCATTATAAATTGAAGTTGAATGGCACTTCCACCTATAATAGGTTTGGAAGATATTTAAGATTTAAATTTTACGTATTTACCTAATTTGTATAAATTAAGATGCTACAACTTTGGTTCATGATTCGACGGATGCAGGTGCATCATAAACCTATATTTGGGGTTAGAATGGCACTTTTATCCATGAGAGCTGAAACTAGTCCAAATTTTATATATTTGCCTAATTTGCAAAAATTAAAAAACTACAACTTCAGTTCACGATAAATTGGATGTGGCTACATGTATGTCACAAACCGGTGAGTTGAAGTTGTACTATCACCTCTCTCTGTAAACGTTGAGGAAATATTCAACTTTTAATATGTAACATAGCTATATAGTTATCATAATTTACAAATCTATAACTTTTGTTGACTGTCCATTAGATTGGCAGGTGTCACAAATCCGTGGGTACAGCGTGGACCTTTGTGTCTATCTGTAATAGTTTTGAAGACATTACAATCTTAAAATTTAATTGGTTTAATTTGCATAATTACGAACATTAAAATATTCCAAATCAAGTGCACAATGTCACTACTAGGCCAATCATCATGGTAAGTTTGGTGCTTTTTGGAGTAATGGTGTCCGAAAACAACTCAGGATAAATTTGGTGTAAAGAAGAGAGAAAAAAGAAGAAGGAGAGACACAAATTGTGTGTTTACCGCTCACAACTTTACAAGTGATTTGCGCTTGCGCTAATTATTAATATTCAACAAAACATACCAGGAGTTCGCACGACAAGAATCGGGAATTAATAAATGGATTGCATGTATTGCTTCACATTATACTCACTACATTTTGCAAAACAAAAAGATACACAGATTAGCATATGTGCAAAAATATGTAAATTACAAAAAAAAAATGACACTTTCAAACCACTCCATTAACACAAAGACAATCCGAAACACGAGTTTAGGATAAAGTAACACTGAAACGCAGAATATAAACTATTCTTAAAAAAAGAAAGAACTAAATAGATATATACACGCCTTCTTTTTGTTTTTACTACGGCCCAAACTAATGTTTACACAGTAGGAATTGTGTCACTATTATCTGATTTCATGATAAATAAAAATTAATTGGAGTTTTCCAGATCGAAAAAAATAAAGAGGAATATGTAATCTAAAGCACTATATAAGTGTTGACGTTCAGTTTCAGTTTTTGTCCCAGAACAAGTGACTTTTGGTGAAAATCACTTCGATACAGAAAACGATAGTCCTCCTCTTTATATACGTACTACATTGTAAAAGCTTGTGTGTATGTATGTATGTGTGAGTGTATGTTTGTGTATGTGTGCTGTGTGTGTGCATCATGGTATGTTTTCAGTGAATGACGAGAGAAAAGAGTGTCTCACAAAATGTAAAAACACTAACGTCACATGCATATCCATCGCGAGCGGTCAATAAGGTCACACTTTAAATGTAATTCCATGTTATTTAGTTAAAAAAAAAAAAAAAAAAAAAACAACAAAAACAAAAACAAAAACAAAATCCAAAAAAACAAAAAAACAAAAAAACAAAAGCAAAACAAAAAAACAAAAAAAAAAAACCACAAAAGAACAAAACAAAAAAACAAAAGAACAAAACAAAACAAAAACAAAAAAACAAAACAAAACAAAACAAAAAAAAAAAAAAAAAAACCAACAACAACAAAAACACGGGGGAGTACATGCGGTATACATTCTGGATGAGTGAGTGAGCGAATGAATGAATGGATAAAGGAAAGAAGTTGGGAAGGAACTGTACTTCTTTTTCTTTTCTTAAAGATTGATTTCCACACAGTGGTTTAAGCATGCTTAAAGGTTGTGCAAGTCTTGTCCCGAGTACTTCAAATTATAGAGCAGGTAAAGTGTAATTAATATATTTGCTCTATTCCTTAGTGTTTACTTATGCTGAAGAATCTGATAAAGAGTGTCACTTTCCACTTGGTTGAAGTGACGCATTTTGTGCACAATCAAAATGCCATGATTTTTTTCAGATTCTGATAACTTTATGTCTCATTAGTACAAAGTTGTGTATCGTTGATCTTAGGGTCTCACAGGAAATTAAATTTTGCATATAAAATACACAAATGTTGTTCCATGTCCCAAAGGGGCGTTACCAGCAGCAAGAATAAACAGAAGCATGAATTAATGAAGCACTACATATGATGGTTCATTTGATTTCAGGCTTGAATTATATCGTGTTAATTACAAGATGCCTGGGCACGTGTGTACGTTCTTCCTTCCTTCCTCCCCTTTTTCTTTCTTTCTTTCTTTCTTTCTTTCTTTCTTTCTTTCTTTCTTTCTTTCTTTCTTTCTTTCTTTCTTTTTCTGTGTGTTTGTTTTTTTATTCATTCATCCTTTGTTTATTTATTTATTTATTTATTTATTTGTTTATTTACTCTTTTTTTGCTTTTTTGTCTGCTTTTTTAAGTTTTTTTTTTTTTTTTGCTTTGTTTTGTTTGCAAATTGAGAAATAACCACTGGGTTTTAAACATTCATCCTTCTAAAGATTTTTTGGGGGGGGGGGGGGAGTGAACGGGCCACCCTGTGTGAAAAGGGCCGAAATCCTCCTAAACATGAAGCAATGCATATATGTAATGTCGTATTAATAGTCTTATGTGAAACCGTTGGATTGCATATTCTATTAATTTTAACGCGTACGCCTTCACTCCCGACTGAATGCATCCGCCCCACTGCGGTAAACCCTGAAATAATATGATATATACATATATACATATATATGTCAATCATCGCTGAAATCGAATGGCTATTGGGGCTATGGGATAATGAATGTATAATTCAGCACGAAAAATAAACATACGGCGCATTTGTTTGAAACTTTTTGGTTTTGGTTTTGGTTTTTCTTTTTTGTTTTTAAATACAGTGTATTCTTTTCTGGTCATATAGAAATGTGCTTTGAAAGTGCCTTGCATCCTGAATAACCTACCTGTAATAAGGTTGATTCCTTGAATTTGAACGTGGAGTCAGGGTACTGTATTTGAGCGTGTTCAGAATTAAGTCTAGTCTTAATAGTCAACTGCCTTGACATTTTGGTAAATTTGATAATATCGAGTTGAGTGAAGTTAACTTTATTTTTACCAGGGTTCTGGCTCAGTGTAAAAAGATTGATCTCCCACGAGGCCCTGGATGAAAAATGATAATACAGAATGATGACATGAGATACACAAATAAGATAATAATGTGATACAATACAAATAAGTAACAAGACAAATAACAAACATAGTGCAAAATATAATAGTAGGCAAAAGCTCAATTCTAAAAAAAGTAGACCATAGAGGTAAATTATGAAATATGACGTAGAACTGTAAATCATATTGCACAATAATTTTTGGCATGAGTGATTCTGGTTGGATCAGGGAGCTTAATTATTCAGGGCAGATTTAAAGGACGATAAGTTAGGTTGTTGACATAAAGTAAAGGATAGGGATTTCCATGCAACGGCACCTCTGTAAGTGAGACTGTTTTTTTGTTTCCATGTGAATTATTTGTTGGCGAGGGTGGGGGTGTATAAGACACCTGTAGTGGAGGATCGACTGGAATACGAGTGTACGGCGCTGGAAAATGTGAATGTTGATGACTGCAAATCTGGTAGAAAGTAATTGGTAAGCTTATAGTGAAAATATTTAGATGATTAAATTCGCCAATGTTTCACAGCTTGCATTTTTCCAAGAAGTTTTGAGTATAGGGTTAGAGTCTGTCTATTACATATTATATCATTCTAAAAGCCTGTTTTGGAGAACTTGTAGCTTATATTTCAGGATAATGCTGCACATAAGAGTTAATAAATAATTATTGTTACAAGACTTTTGTGATAAATGGAGTATGTGACTTTTTCGAAACACAAGGTGGTGCTCTTTTGTAGCTATAATCAATCAATCCACCGTGTATTTCAAGTTCTACATGTGGTAATTTTTCGATAAATGAAATATGTGAGTATTCTCAGAACCGATGGTACACTTGTGTATATACAAACAGTCCACAGTCTATTTATTCCAGTTGATTATTATAAGGAGAGGTATTGAAGAGTTGGAAGACTTAGTCTTGGTATAATGGCCACTAAACTGTTCATTTATATGCAGGTATGACCGTTAAATTGAATGGATCTAGGTGATATAATTTTTAATGAGCCAGTCACCTGTGATGAAGTAGCTATATTCTCTGAGCTTGACGTTGAAAAAGGGTGCTATATTTAAACATTTGGTCTGGTTTTAATGGTCACATGGCTGAACATTCTTACTGATACACTTACTCCATAGATAATTATATGATATGAGTTTTTTTAACTGTTTAAATGCTAATTTCTTTATCAACTGACTGAACATTTTAAAATCCATATTTGTGGCTAGAGTCTGTGATATAACAGATAATATTTTGATGCAGGACTTTGAACTTTTTATGTGATGATCATGACAGTCCACTAAATCAATAAGTTCTAAAATGTAGTGCACATAACTCCTCAGGCGCCTGTGAACTTATTAAATGTTAAATTCCTGAGATTCACTTATATGTTTTAGACAGCATTTAATTGACAGAACGGTAAAACAAAATGCATAAATGCATGCATTTGAGGAGCAGATGCAACCGAAAGGCTTCATGGGCCTCATTATAAGTTTATCTTGAGCGCCAAGCAGGAGTCGCACCCCATTCGATTCACCTTCCACCTTACCCTACCCCGTCTTGACGGCTTCCCGCTGACTGCTCAGATACTACGGTAGATATATCTAGTGCTACAAGATTATTAGATGTGCTCACCCTTGTTGATATGAAGAGGATTCCCTTTTTCCCCTGTCGTGGGTGGTGGTTACTATATCACCTATTTGAGTACACATACTCTCCCAAATTGGCTGTTCTGTGAAAAGCTCATCTAATGTTAAACTATGAGCTGCGTCAATAAGTGGTTCTGTGTGTCTGACCGTCATACTGAAAACGCCCCATATGAAGGGAGTGTCCAGAAAACACCAAGAAGCGCTCCATTGTGGCGTTTCACAACGCATGCTTCGCTGAAAGGGGCCATGTTTTCGACGTTTAAACAATGCTGGTAGGTTCTGTATCAACAATTCATGCAGATAAGATTTACAGGCATGTTTTTCAAATACTGGTGGAGACTGTTGGTTTTAACTGCGAATTTTTCTTTCTAAAGTCTGAGACAGCCTCTAAACAAACAGCCAAGATTGCCCATGAGTAGAACTTGAAAATGTCATTGTGCTTGTGCTAGTCTTTCAGCCATGCAAGATCAAGCTTAGTGTGCTTGATATTGTCTGCACGCACCCGGGCAGTGTGACTCCGCACACTGAGTGTCTACTTTATGTCTAGTGTAATACAATTTTGTTAGACTTGCGTGTAGATCAACCTTACAATTTAGCAAACTTTGGCGTTCAAGACTATATTCTGTGCGCTGCAAACCGCTTATTCTGACTAAAGTGGCTGCGAGATGCTTTAAAGGTTATTTACAGTGTGAAATTGAGTGGGGACCAGTATGATGTGCAATGTCCGTACGTGCGTGCTGCCAGCAGCCGCATTCGTCAAGCCAGGTGTGATCACGTTTTCCTCTAAGTGTATCAATAATATTGAATTGAAGCACCTCGTATGCAATAAATTTCCCTAATTTTGAAACCTAATAGAGAAGGTAAACGTATTTAGCTGACTCGACTGTCAGCGGTGTGCAATAAAACGTTCACGCAAAGGAATTTGAGCCGATATAACTCGCGGCGAGTCAATCGAATTCCCACTGGAGTCATAGAGAATAGCAATGCTGGGCCTATTCGCCAACATCTAATCAATGCAACTAACATGCTACTTCGTAAGTTGTCAATATTGGTGCATATAGACTTTGAAGTGGTCGCTGACACGCGTTTTAACCAAGGAAAACACACAGTATTGCACGGAAGGAGACGATTGCTGCCAGAAATGTAGCGTATCAATTAAATGTGTGCAACTGACCTGAATTAATACAGCTAAAAATACTGCAAACAAGCAGTTATAATTTCAGCACGTTGGCTGCAATGCAAAGCTTTGCTGCGTAAGTGATTTATTTCCGGACATCAAAGTCGTTTTGTGGACAATCTTTGTACTCTCTTCTAATGTTATCAGATGTCATACTCTGGAAAGTATGTTGATGGGTCATTTAACTGCTAGGAAAAGTAATCGCAATAAATGTTTTGAGCTTTTAGAGAAACTCTGTTCAAATTCTGCAAATGTACAGCAGTTTATCCCTGAAACTACGAGGTAAAACGTATATCAATTCATACCACAGTGATAGCTTTGTATGTAAAAAGACATACGTACACACAAATACACACACACACACACACACACACACACACATATGCATTCATGCATGCATACATACATACATACATACATACATACATACATACATACATACATATAGATATAACATAAAAGTATAGCCGATAAGTTTGCATGGCATACTGTATGGACACTACAGTGCTGTCACACACAGAATGGCCATTGGTGTCTTGTTCATCTCGACAGCACATGAGTGTTACTATCATGACACAAATCCCCCTGTCACTGCCCGGTACCTGTGTCGAAGTTAAATACATGTAAAAGCATTCTGAAAATGTGCTGTGAATGTAGTAGAGGAAATTGTGTTTTCCAGAATAGAATTATGCGACTCGGAAAATCTGATATTTACAATGAAGAAAAAACACTTAATTCATGTTATTGGCCATGTTCTCGGCAACAAGAATTTTTATAAGTTAGACTTTGAGTCCAGTCAGTGGTGAGTTTTAGGTCCATACCAAACGGCTAGCTGCACACAGAAATCAACGGGTTTTTTTTCCGTTACGTACATTGTATAGCTCACGCACAATGAAATTTGCTCCTGTAAAAGGTAGTGAGGCAGTTTTATTTCCCTTGATGCGCACTGAATCACAACAAATACACGACCTTCTTGCAGTCATGCTTTGCCAAGCTGCAGCTGACAGTTTATGCTGGGCTGCTGGCGTAAGTACGTACGTCCCTTGACTGGCGATAATTCATTTATTCACCAGAGTACCATGACGCTTTTAACCCAAGCGACGGCCTCCTCCATTATGGAATGGAAAAATAAAGTACTTTTATTAAAGGTCACGCGATCACGAAATATATTGACATGCATGGTTACATAAACTCTGCCAGAAATAATTTGAAAATATCAAGCAGCAACTTAAATGATTGAGGGTTAAACAGGCATCTGGCTGCATATGAACTTTAGCAATAACATAAAAGGAAAGAGAATTATAATGACTATGCTGCTTTACTTGAGATCAGAGTAATGTGTGTCCTGTTTTACTCACTTTACTGTGTCGCTGCAAACAGAATGTCATCTGTTGCATTTATCTCCACTGTTTGTATGGACTTTGTGTCACAGGGCCCCGTGCAAGAACAGTCTGCGAGTGAACGGCTACTCTGTATAAATGTATTAAAAATGAACACTAAGGGGAAAGTAACAGGGATGGCTAGCCTATCATTCCTTATCGTTTTTTTTAATTTTTATTTTATTATTATTATTATTATTTTTAGTGTTCACGTGTAAATTAATCGGATATATTAGTACTTTCCGTTTTAATACAAAAGCCTCCCAATAGACCAACGAAAAATATGTGATGCACGAAATTTGCCAAATTATTGGCGGAACTATGCGATATTTTTAATTATAACTTATTTTAATGCAGATAATGCATCAGATCATCTTTACAATCTTACAACTTTGTAAGAGCGCTTATAACCCTACATTTGTGTGAAACGATTTAATAAAAAAAACTTATATCAGTTCTGTGCGAAAGTAGCAGCAGATTACATTAGGTTGCAAAAGTCTTTCTAAAATTAATGTCTTTTTCAGTCGTTTCATTATGCCTGAATCATTGCCTGTTACGCTTTGACACCGTATAACCTTTTGTTCAGGTTGCAATCGTTATTTCTTGTTTGAATTTATTAATGTCGAGTGATACCCTACCCCCCCCCCCCAAAAAAAAAAAAACAAAACAAAAAACAAAAACAAAAACAAAAAAAACAAAAAAAAGCAAAACAAAAAAACAAAAAAAACAAAAAACAAAAAACAAAAACAAAACAAAAAAAAAAACAAAACAAAAAAACAAAAACAAAAAAAAGAAAAAAGAAAAAGAAACGAAATGAGACAATAATATAACGGGATAACATAGAGCCTTATCATGCAAAACTGAAAATAATTAATATAGCGATGCAAAATACAGAAATTCCAGGTCTACTCTCTTATTAATCTTAATGTCAGTATGCCAAGGTACTTGTCAAAAGTTAAAGAAAATACAAGCAACATCTACGAATAATAATAATAATAATAATAATAATAATAATAATAATAATAATAATAATAATAATAATAATAATAATAATAATAATAATAATAATAATAATAATAATAATATGATAAACAAGTGCAATACTTTGTCTGTTGTAATATTAAACTTGATTCATGGAAATAAATGGTGTTTGGTTCCATTATGCTTTTTCAATTACTCAGGTTCATTGGTTTGGACCTTACCTCACAATGCTATTGGTATATCATTAAATTTCACAGAATAACAAGGAAATGTGTTTATGCATATGAAATGCAAATAACTTCTTTATTTAGCAGACTTGCGAGACTTGCTTTTTTCCCCATGCACACTGCTTTATTTGATACTCCTCTTTATTTGACACACCTTTTTATTTGACAAACGTCTTTTCTATTCAACACAACTCTTTATCTGCATTCTTTGGATTTTTTTTGCCAGACACTACATGTTAAAGCAATAAATTATACACCAATTTTGCAGACAAATACTGTATTCCCCAGGAGGTGATTGTGTGTTTTTTTTTTTTTTTTAAGATATGCCTTTGCTACGTGAACATTTTGGCCTCTCCAAGAAAAATGGACCCAAGGTATATCTAAAAACGGTGCTGTAATGTTTCAAGCATTATATATTTTGTCTCCCCAGTATTATGCAAGATATATATATATATATATATATATATATATATATATATATATATATATATATATATATATATATATATACATATATACTTGTCAGCGTTATATATTAATCCCTAGTATCAAGCTTGAGACCCATGTTTTTAATCTGAAGATTTTATTTTTTTGATTCAGAGTCATCATTTTCTGAATTATGAAATCTCAATGGAATTATGGCAATCACAAGATTTGTACGAAGTGCCCGTAGATCAGGAAACAAACGAATGTGGTTGTAATTCTCATTGAACAAATCTCAGTTACAACAAAGCACGGGGATTCAGATGGGCGCATAGTACATTATTAAATGAACTCCCAAATGCAGTATTGCAAAGCGGTCCTGATCATTGATGTGTGCATATTTCAAAACTTGCGTACATAGTTTGAATTGCTCTTGTGAATGTGATTTTCATTATAAGCGATCGACAGTGTTGTTTCAACCAGGTACTTCCCTTGCTATAAAGGTTTTATATATCTTATATTTTCATTGCATAGAATACGTACGGATCACTCATGTTGATTTATGTTTTTGGCTTTACATGGACCAAAAAAGACATGGGAATTCCACAATTTATGGTCGCAACGTAATACTTAATAGAGGCCAACCATAAGATAGTCACGTGACATTCGTTTCTATATGATTACAGCCGCTGGTAATGAGCGGTAGCTCTTGTAATTCATTTTTGGTTTTCATTTTAATCATCTCAAAACACAAAATTAAGACAGTGGATTCATTCGAAGTAGTAATTTATCAGTTTGTTTAACATGACAAATGGGTAGGCAAATATGAAAGGAGGATGGGCTTCAAACAGTAGAAGAGACCAGGGAGGCATACACGCTTTGGAATGTTCGGGAACCCTGATCCTTAAGAAATTACCTCTACGAGGACAGGGAATTCACACCTGCGATGCAGTCTTTTGTGTTACATGGGGAGAACCGGCAGTACAAAGCTCGCTAATCTAAAAATTGGATTCTTAAGAAAAAAAATCAAATTATACAGAACCGGAAACTTACAGATACGGCTGTCTTTTGTTTTAGGTTTCCGATAACCTGAGAAACACTCTGAAAAAAATAAGGCGGTCGTTACCCGAGGGAGGACATGATTTGATAACATCAGAACGAGGCAGAATTGGGAGCGGAAAGCTTGGGGGCAGCTGCCGGGTCATACATCATCGATCACGCTCGAAGCAGCCCCATACCAACAGTGGTGCTGCCGAAATACAGGTAAGCTGATGAAAGAGACACATATACTGCTCGGTAGTGGGCTGTCACTACTATATTTCTGTCTCTCCAACTGGGGTAGTCTTATTTAATTATAGTACCATGCCTCCTTTGTTTTCTCAAGGGATATATATGTCACCTGCTTACACATATATCCTTGCCTTAAATTTCTATGGCTAAATTTCAACACAGGACTGATTTGCTTTGGTGAATACATTTTAAAATGCATTTATATTCATGAAAACAAAGAAGGCATGGTATAAAAAGGATACATCCCTTGTTCTCGTGATGTAGCTGGAATCATGCATTTGTAAATCCCTACGCTTCGCTCCGGGATTTAAAAAAGCAGGATTCCAGATAAATCCCTTGAACTTGGGATGTATCCTCTTCCTATATCACTGCAGACCTGTTCTGATGCCTCCAGTTGCTAGTCAACGAAACTATGCCTTAATTTGCCGTGGCGAGGGCACTGGTACCAGTTATATTTCTTAATCAGCGCAAATTGGCCTTTTTCTACAAAAAGATGAAATTTTCAAACTATGCATTGCACCACGGGTGTCTTTAAACATAGTGAATGGCCTTTCCTAACGTCTTTGCTTTCTTGAGTTGTCATTTTCTAACAGATGTTCACTTGGCCCTATATGATACACGAATTTGCCCTCCCTCCTATCAAGTTTCTTGCTGTAGCTTAGGTGGCAACACAGGATCCCAGTTATTATGAGTACCTCCAATTCTGATAACATGGTGAAACCCCTGTACATCTGTTTTGCGTGATTTTATCCAGTCCGTCTACACTGTTGTAAAGGGTTTGCATTTTCATAGATATCTATTTCCACAACAATCTATTTTTGCACCCCGCAGGGCATTCTTTATAACCACAGAATCAAAGCATAGGAAGTTGAACTTTATAAATACTAACTTAGGTTGATTTTTCTTAAAGTATGTTTCACGAGTCAGGAATTGAATCCAGCAATTCACAGGACTCAAATACAGAGTTTTATTGTTGGCGTATTCATTTTGCAATGAAACATGGCTTTCATAAAGAAATGAGATTTGGCTACAGACTGGTCGGCGTGACACAAACGAAACGATATGTAATGTATATCAAAGATATTGAGTGGCTTCAAGCAAATTGTGTGTATTTTAACAAGTCTTCACCAATTTCACTAGAATGCAGTCTTTACGTTTAATTGATTAATGAGAAATGCGTAGGGATATCAAAAACGTAAGGACATGTCTTTAAATTTCTGATCGTCCTTGAACAACCAACAAAATCGTTTTGTTGGGTTTCGACGTTATCGGACTGATCTCTAATTTGATACAATTTGCCATTAATTCAGAAAAGAGACAAAAGCCATCCAGATAATCCGGACTCGGACAGTGTGTGTTCTGCAGATGTGTCTAACTCCGACAGTAATGTTGCCAGTGATGACCAAACCGGTGAGTGGCATTCACATGATTTACTCATAGGAATGAGCTGACTATGTGCGATAAAAATATGTTTAAAGAAAATAGAAACCGAGTTTAAGGCATTAAATTTTCACATCAGAATTTTTCAAGAACAGTTCTTATTCAGGTATATTCACAACAATGATAGCATCATTCCTAAAAAGTAGTGACTTCAGAAACTTTTATCCAGCTCTTGCAATAAATCAGCAAAGATGTTGTTTTGAACGGCATGCTTTGATCAATATTCATGTTTGTGGCACAACTTGCTATTGATAGTTTACTTCCATTAGCGCGATAGAGTTTGATCGTTACTCTTGTAGTTGTTGCTTCATTTCTTACTGAGACAAAGCATCATTATAGAGATGCTTCAGCATCTATAGTAGTTATGGGTAGGTTGATTTTAATAACTACCGTGCATTTTGATACCACTCTAAGCTAAAACCTCTTTTTCCGTACATGAAGTAGAAATATTATATAATTTTGGGTTATAGCTAATAAATACGTAAGAAAAATATGCTTTATTATTCAAATAAGTATGTACATGTCTAATGGGAATGATAAGGCCTGTCCAGTTGCGGTGTGTACTTTAATATTACTCACAATGTTACGGAAAACAAACCGCAATTTTCTCATTGTTACCGTCAAATTACAGTATCACAATTAAAAGGCTGAATAATCAGACCTGAATGTACATTATTTTTCCGGACATTAATTGGATTCAGGTATTATGCGTGTGAGGCAAAAGTCAAGTTTAATGTGTCGATTCTGCAGCCAAATGTAGATCGTTGTTCGAATTGTTCAGTGTGCAAGCTGTGTATGCAAACGAAATTTATTCTTACACTTTTTTGCTTGTAATTTGGCATTTGTGATCGTTTCCCTAAATTAGCATATTTTGTATCCAACAGAAGATAACCATGGTTGCTCGCGAAAAGTAAAAAGAGCTAAAGATGGCGAGTATGAGGAGTCTGTCTCCCAGAACGAGACAGAGGAGAAGGTGCCTTTCCATTCCGACGCTATGAGCTCGCCTGATTCCTTGCGCTCAAAGAAAAGTGGGTCCCGTGATGGGCATGATGGCAGAGCCTCTGCTTCCGGTCTCCACAAGGTGGCACTGGTACATCCGCAAAGAAACGGTAAACGCAATCTTAAAAATACTGAGTGGCTTTCTTTGAGTGATAGTTGCCAAGGGCAATTTGGAAGTTCTTTCGAGGAAGAAACAAGTCGTGTTCTGATAGGCAGAGGGCTACGGGAGTCTGATCTAGAGGGTGACAGTGACACCTGTTCTGAAGATGCCAAAGACAGTGAAGTGATTGTAACAAAGGGCAAGAGACCGTATCCAGTCAAACAGAATGGCCACTGTGAACGTCTCAAGGAGTCAGGACTGCCGGAAAATAGAAATAACGTAAACGACGACGACGTTGATGAGGCTGCTTCAGTTAATGACACAGATTTTTATGAATCTGATGGGGAATCTAGGGGCTATAACATTACGGTATAGCGACAAGACAGCTCATTGTGTATGTGGTGGGGGGGGGGGGGAGGTAACAGGGTCATGTTTTATCATCAAGATACAGTACTGCAATACCGTGCTGTAACACGGCTTAATGTCTCACGATAACGAGCTATACAACACATTGACTTCCCATTTTTTGTCTCTAAGTGCATTCCACATGAATTAACGGGGCTTAATACAAATTTGAAACTGCATAAATAAAATATGTCAAGTGGGATTTATATTTATATATATATATATATGTATATTTATATATATATATATATATATATATATATATATATATATATATATATATATATGTATATTTATATATATATACATATATATATATATATATATATATATATATATATATATATATATATATATATATATATATATCAGTTGTGTCAATCATTATAACAGTATTCAATTTATTTTATCTGCTCTTCTGAATTAATGATGATGATTTTTGTAATTGAAAAATGGCGAAACAAATATAACATACCAAATATCCAAAGAGCTTCATTGACCAACAACACTGTACTGATTGAAAAGCTCCCACACAGAAAGATGAGACTCTGGCTGTGCGTATCGATGTTGCAATGGAAGAGCAAAGGAGTCACAATAACGACACGATCTTACCCCTGAAAAGGTGTCAGATACATGAGTATGTCATATAAATGTATTAAATAACAAAATAAACTTTTTGCCCATAAAACCGGTCATCGCTAGGTCTGTCTCTCGGATATTTGAGTGCCGTTATAATGAGCTTTCATTGTTCTTGCTTGCTTCTGTATGGACACAAAGTCTGTTATGAGAGCGAACGCGGTTCTTCATGTGTCCTTGATGCCAAGGTTTATATAAAAAAATGTGTTGTTGGTCAATAAAGGTTACCGATACCTTCCTTATCCAGATGGCGAAACATTTATGATGAAAAATATATTTTTATCTAATGTTGTAATAACCCTTGATTATTTTGCTAATTGTACAGCATTTAACGGCGTAATTATGGCATCTTTTTCCATGTTAATATTGCCTTGGTTGATATTCACCATAATGACCAAAACATTTACAATTTTGTTTGTTTTTTTGTTATTGTGAAGAGTATGAAAAGGGGTAAATGGAGCTATATAATGCTACTAGCTCTATGACTAAAGACATATGCTGAAAATGAGCTGTATGGCATACTGTATAATTTACTCTAATTGAAAGAGTGCTGCGAATATAACCAAACATAAACCTATGAAATGTCGACCAAACTTTTATATGTATACTGCACAAGTAGTATATGCTTGTTGTAATGGGGGCTTTTATCTTATAGTCAGACTGTGCTATCATTTCGGATATGTAGTGAACTGCCATGTTATAAACCTCCTTGGATACAGCAACTGGACGCTTGTATCTGAAAAGCACATACTAACTTAGTGGGGTAAATTATCAAGGGGCTTACCCCCTCGATTTATTTCTAAAATAAAGTTGTGTCTAAAGCTTTTCTTCTGACATGGCACCACCAGCTGGATATATTAATACCCGCATACTCAAGGGTAATATAGAAGACACCACTGCAAGCGATCAGATAAAGAACAGATTACCTAACTCTTGTTCTGTTTAGTTAAAATCCATCCATGCATTTGAAGTGAAAATGGGTAATATATTAGTTCTAATTATTAACGCAATGTTTGATTCTGTGTCATAATATTATAACTTTGTATCAGCTGAAGCACACAAGATTGGGAATTCGTATCCGTGTAGTGTGTGTCTCTTACAATATATATATTATCAACAAATCTGGCAGTTTATAGTTCTGGTAAAGTATACACCAGAGGGAGAATGCAATGGTACTTAAATTACAGTATATTGCGGCTGCCATTTTTGTGTGTGTTTGTGTCAAATTTCATTCACAAACTTCGAGGCAACTTTTTTTATTTACATTCGTACTTTTTCTCGAAGTAAATTAATTTCAAAGTGCACACAACGCTTGTTAGCGCTTCGTAGGATTGCCATACATTTTAAGACCACGAAATGTCGGGATACCATGGTGGGTATTGCACAGATAGTTAAACTCCCCAAACGTTTAACAAAACATTTTGATGTTAGTTATCTCTGCACAAATGAACCTATATATTAAAAAAAATATGTATACGACTTGTCTTGTTTACTGGTGTTCAAAGGAACACCACTTTGTGCATACCCCCATGCTTTTTTATACTTTGGCGACTATATTTTCTCAAAACTGATACTGTAGTATCATATGTCATTGGCCACACTGACTGCAAATATTACCAGTTAACTTGAAATGGCTCAAATATAAATGATGCACAACAGAAAAGTTTGTTGATCGCTAATGTTTCCATATATATATATATATATATATATATATATATATATATATATATATATATATATATATATGTATATATATGTATATATATATATGTATATAATATATATAGTATATATATATATATATAGTATATATATATATATATATATATATATATATATATAATATATTGTAATTGGAGAGATGTGTTGGATGTGTTGCATATTATATAGTGAACAGGGACATAATACTAAAACATAAATGAGTGAATTGCGGATATTTGTTCTAACACTTCAAAAAATAACCTTATACAAACGAAGATTTGCTTACCCAGGATAATTATATTATTGATACGAATAAATTGGCATAAACATGTGGTTACTCAGCTTGTGATATGTTAATTTCAAATAGAAGGGGACCTGTTTCTGGTTTTCGTAATGGCTAAAAGAATATAATGTAATAGCATGTAATAATTTTCTATTTTAAACACTAGTTGATATAACCATAGCACCATAACTTCCAGTACAAAATGGGGTCTACACTTCTCTGCTTACATTTACAGGGACAACAGAAAATAAGCTAGAAATGATTTTATTATTATCGGTTTTTACTGACATGTTTAAAAGAGAACTTGTGACATCAGTATAATCAGTGGATGGATATTTCAAGCTCATATCTGCAAAATGTAGGTCAGCCTGCCTACAATAATACATGACATAGATAACAGAGATGGACATGCACTTGAAACTTATCTATAACATTCTTGATTATATGTATCTTGGACAAAAATGTATGTGTTGTGTAAGGGCTCATACCGTCTTTTTCAAAGTTCTTTTTCATATATATATATATATATATATATAATATATATATATATATATATATATATATATATATATAGTATATATATATATATATATATACTATATATATATATATATATATATATATATATATATATATATATATATATATATGTCAGTTGGATTGTTGCAAATGTGCCTTGACCTCTGGAACCCATTATGACGATATGTATGTATACTGAAGTGTCCAATATTTCATTTGCTTGTTGGAAAATTGTACTTAATCAATAATTTGTTTATTACAAATTTTGTCAAACAAATGTTAAGAAAGCATCCCGAAATTGCATACAATATAATAATGTTTGTTTGATGTACTGTCAGGCCATGTTGTGTAAATCAACTTTTGTATTGTGGACATCTGTACCACAAGGTTGCGATGAGTATCATCGTATTGGTAACGGTTATTAATACTAGTCAGTCTGAAGTCTGGTTGACATGTTTCGCGATGCTTCGGCGAGTTAAACACAACCAGAACAAATACAAAATATCTTTAAAATTGGGCTTTACAAAGTAGGTGGTGCTGTTTCTGTATGTGTCTCAATGTATAAACGTAAAATTGGTGACAATAGTTTTCTTCTTGTGGCCTGGTACAAATAGTTCTGAACATTTAGACAAGACAAAAAATGCTCACCTGGTCACAACATAACCACGTATCGTTTTTAAAAATGGGATATTTACCAATGTGATTGAAAGTTGCCATAATTGTGATATGACTTTTCTATCAAGATACACTTCTGCACATGCTGGATCAATCCTATAAACTGGATCTTGTATATTATTCATTGCAACATATCCATTGAAGTGTGATTTTAAAACCCTTAAAAATGTATTGGGATTTTCTGCGAAAAATTGAATCTTCCTTATGCGATTAAATGTGAAACTAATCTGTTGAAAACTGATCACAAATTCTATGAATATAAAGAAAAAAATGTTATACGTGACATAATATTGTAAATGGTTTTCAGTGGCAATTAATGTAATTTCACGTGGTTCAAAAACATTGTTTTTGGGATTTATCATATTTCGGATAATACGTTTATACAATTCTCTGTAACTATTGTTTGAAGTGTTTAGTTTGAAAACCTTACACAATTATAATGTACAACTAATAAATGACCCAAGAATAGGACAATGACAATAAATAAGTCGGATATAACGGGGACATACAATTTAGTTCATGACATGGTTGGTTTGATTGTGGTAGTTATCGATAACTGTCACAAAGTATTATCAGCTGCATCCATATTGGGACATGAAAGCATATATCTCAACATACATGGAATCCTTGTTAATTACACGATTTTACATGACTCAAGTGCTGAAAAGAGTCGCAAACCCTTAAAAAGTTCAATCTTGTCTAATGTTTGCTATTTTTATGTTTATTCTTCCACATTGTCATGTATGATGAGTTTATCCAACCGGTAAAAAATGCTTTCTTTTCCAAGAAAGCCAGTTTGCTTGAAATATTTCTATTGTATTCTTCAACTTGAATTGTATCTCAACCTTTTACGAGTAAAACTACCATAAATTCGCATGCTGCTTAGAAAATGCTGGCGATTCCATAAAATGACAGATCTGAAACTCCTCAAGTTTATATATGTGACGAAGCTTTGCGTTGACCTTTGTTTGGTCATTATGCTTTTGTATTTTACCTGGAAAGAGAAAGGAGACACATGATAATACACTAAAATTGTATACATAACGTTTGTACGTTTGTATACGAAGTAATAGAATCAGTTCATTGTATCTTACTTATTTTATCTTCTTTTTATACAAAGGAATTAAGTACAAACGTCCAGGGACTATGTGTTCTCAGAAATATACATGAATTCAGTAAATATTTTATGAATAGATTTTATTTTGGAATCTATAAAAGTTTTGGCTCAATTGGAAAGTTGTACAACTCTTTTTGAACAATAGAGTCACGAAACATTGCGAGTCATACTGGCTAAAACAGTAACAAGCCAGGCCAAGTCCAGAATACTTTTTACATGTAGACCGAACTCTGGTGGCAAATGATTCTCTGTGCAAAACAATCCATCATCGCCACAAAAAAGGAAGCCAGTAAGATGAGCAGTATTTTCGACACAGCTAGCTGTATTTTTATCATATAATAATAGCTGTAAGTGTAAATGATTCAAAATAGAAACTTCTTCGTTCTTCTTCTTCTTCTTCTTCCTTCTTCTTCTTCTTCTTCTTTCGTTCTTCTTCTTCTTCTTCTTCTGTCTTCTCTTCTTCTTCTTCTTCTTCTTCTTCTTCTTCTTCTACCTCCTCTCCCTCTTTCCTCTTTCCTCTTCTCTTTCCTCTTCTTCTTCTTCTTCTTCTTCTTCTTCTTCTTCTTTCTTCTTCTTCTTTCTGTACATCCTCCTCCTCCTCCTCCTCCTCCTCCTCCTCCTCCTCCTCCTCCTCCTTGTTTCTGTGTGCATTTATATGTCTGTGCTAGCTTTAACAGAAATCTCAGAATATTACTGGCGCCTTGAATAATTTTGACAAAATGAATCACACTGCACACGTTTGGTTTGCTCTTTGATCCAATTGCCACTTTAGACTAGTTCAGGCTTCAACAGTATGTTCACTGGGACGGCAAAAAGGTTTCACTTCTCATGAGTGACCATTTTTTTGTAATATGGCATGCAATTTTAAGAGCATGCAAATGTCTACACAATGCAGATAGTCAAGGCACCATGATTGATTTGTGACGTTCTATTGTTATGGTTACCATCTATAGTAATTTCGATCATTTTGTACATGTAAAGCTTTCTACTATAAAATGAAAACTATGGACATTTCTTCTGGTCTAGCAATCTGGGAATTGGTCCATTGCGTACAGGAGCTGGCATGGTAATGTAATACCATCATGCTAGTTTTAAACAGTGTAGTCTGTCTACTTAGTAAGAACATACGATATTTTTGGGTGCCTTGGTGAAGCTAAACTGGGCTATAAAGTTAATCATGGCAACTTTTATTCAGTCATTATAATCTTGATCATTTTTCGATTTACGTAGAGGACATGGGTTCTCGGGTTGAGTAAGTTTCCAAGAGCAATTCCCAGGTTCCCAAAATAACATTTATTATGGCCCAAATGACCCACTGAGTACCAGCACCGTCTTTACCACTATTTACTATCACGCGCAGACATCACACTTCTGCATACAAGAAAAGTTAAAATTACCATACGGGCACGGCATGAAGTGCACGGATCCATGGTTTATGTCTTCTGCAATTAATTTAGCTGCGCGCACCTACAATAGACTACCATAAAAAAGATAACCACCATTTTGCTATAAATTACGTGGATCATGAACAACTGGATTTGTCTTCTATGGTCAGTTGCCTGCTTGCTGCTCTCAGGCAACCACCTTCATGGTGTCATAACTTTACTCAAGTAAAATCACGATACCATTTAGGAGCGGATTTTTTCAAACGAAATCAATCACAGAATAATGAAATGAACCATAAATTCACAGATATCATTATCGGAAGGACAAAACACCATTGGACATCCGTTTGTCTCAATAACACAACTTATTTTCATTTAATTTGGTTGACGACGTATTGGATATTGTTAAACTATTCACCAAGAGATACTAAGGCAAACAAAATTATTAACACATTTTGCTACAATGATGTGTATGCGTTGACGTGAACGACATCATAATTAAAAAGGACTGTTCTCGTCTTCTCACATGTTGCCACAATATTCGATGGCAAAAATGACTCATCTCGGACAAGAATTGCAACCTATTGCTACCAAACACTCGTATATATATATATATATATATATATATATATATATATATATATATATATATATATATATATATATATATATATGAAAATATCGAACGTATGTGATAATGTTATCACGACACCATTCTTTCCATATTCTCAATTAAGTAATGAATTATCTAGTAAACCCAACATAACAAATTAAAAAAGTCGGCAACATAATGTGCAATGGAAACTACAAAATGTTATGATCCACAATTATATTTTGTTCCTTCCTTCGAAGACAGGTGTGCAATGAACTATATCTGATCAACCGTCTACTGACGCAGATTCCAATACCTTTCTAAAAATTATCGCTACAAAGCGTAGCGAAGGTTTTATAAGCATTTAGATAAGATCATGTACGGATTACATCATAACAACAGAATTATTGATTCAAAATAATCTAACCAAATGATGGAAACTAAAAGTAGCATTGCATCGAATACCGGACAAAAAATTCGGCTAACGGATTGCCTAAATTTGATAATTTTATCATCCAAGGTACATAGCTACTTAAATGTAACATGAATTCACCGATATTATCTACCAACTTACTGTCCAGAATATTTTTCGTTATTAAATGATAAAAAAATGATTCTGTGAGTTCATAACGTGATTTCATTTGACGAAACATCTCTCAAAGTTACACACTACCGTATAGTCATAGCAAACACAATTTCTTAAAAAGGGCCTGTCACAGCCGAACTGACAACCACTTACGGGATATGGCATATATACATATATACATACATGCATACATACACACATACATACATACATACATACATACATGCACACACACACACACATATATATATATATATATATATATATATATATATATATACATTCACGAACCAACATATTTCTATCTTAATGGTATGCGCAAAAATCCATACTTTATAATAGAATTGCAAAACCAATATGAAGGTGGACAGACCCAATGAAAGACGGGGTACGCAATGCACTTTAATCAAATAAAATGGAGTGTGTAGTTACTTGCAAAGAAGGCAGTGTCTTCTGAGACAAAGAATTAATGTATTAGTATGCTGAAGTGTTGTAAAATGTAACTAATGACAAATCAAAAGTTGACTTTGGATGCCTATGCATAATGTTTGAACTCATGTACAAAATGAATCTGCAATAGCAATGCCAACAAAATACTCTGCTAGTGCAGTCTTGTGTCAACTCAAACAACCTTAGAGGCGGGATAAAACACTGGGATAATATAATACTGCGGTGATATACCGACTAGCATGGCGATATATTTATTGATATATTTTATATATTTATTAACATGATATATCTAAACCTTCACTTTAAACATCGTCGTATTATAAAGTTGTGGATTGCAATAATTTTTGTAGCTGTTGTCTTTGCTGACCCTTGTCACTTACGTTCAACCAGAAAGGACTCCATCTACCGTATCGGAGGTATGGCGGTTGCATTTATACTATTATAGTTGGGTAGAAAAATCTCTCAAACATCACTTGCTAACCGTCAATCTACGGGACATATTTTCGATGTCAGATTTATGTGACTATATGTTAATATGCGCCTCGAGCCACAAAAGCCATCAAGATGAACACCCACGTTGCATTTGGGTGTACAGGTGTTACAGTATAGGTTTAATGTGATTGACGATGAGGCTAACATGGAAAATATGTGCTTGCAAGGAGGAGTTATGTATCTTCGCCTTTCTGTAATTGTCAAACTACAGGGGCTATAGGACACAATAAGCTGAAAAATGTATTTCTGAATGTGTCATTTATGTATAGCATTATTTCAGTCGGATGCAGCATCCATGCATAGGAAAAATTTACCACAATTGTGGCAATTTGAATATGACTCTAAAGTACCCAAGTTGTGTTGCAGTGTCCCAGACACCATGATAAACTTAAAGTTTGAACATTGCCTCAAACCTATCGGATTCTATCAGCTCTATGGCATTTATGTTTCAATCTACTCGCCAGTCCCGACATTTATATGTGCTTCAAGAATAGTGCCGGGAGTGAGCTAACTCTTCAGTTGTCAATTATTACGGGGATTAATGTGGTCTGATTTGTCATAATGATATCAGATTTATATTCTTCATACTCTGACCTTTCATTCAGGTATCAGCACTGTACAGTTACACAGACAGTGAGAATGATCTAGGCCGGCAGCTGTCCTGTCAATGCGCCCAAAGCGCGCCCAGGAAAGCTGTAGTTCAGTCAACTTGCACCCAATGAGTTAATTGTACAGGTGCATCAAGACACAATGTAGCTCCGGTTTCATTTAGAAACACCTGATACAAAGCAAGCAGAGGCAGTATCATTGTGTGTTTTACCGGTAAGGTTATATTGTTTCCTGCAAAGCGACCACACCCACTTTGTTCTTGTATCACAGAACAGATTTGAAAATGAGCTGGCCCAGCGGTTTTGCTGTAGTTCCCATTCAGTTGGTATATGACAAAACCAATGCCTTATTATGCAGGTCATTGTTTAGTACTTCCTTGGGTTCTTCGTCCTGATGACTAGAGTGGGAAAATATTACATGTGTTTAACTGATGAACTTACCAAGATCTTAAATATAAATGTTTAATTCATTATAATCATGTTTTATGTATTTTGGGAACAGTGTGCAATGTGCTAAAGTTGTGATATCCAAACCACATCTATCAAATCTATGCGAAACGTGTAGGCTGTTTTTAAACAACATGCAATACGACTGAAAAAGTAATTTGACAACACACTAATATTTATGAAGAATGTGCGGTTATATTTTCATTTTATATGCTGCGCAAATGCATGGGCACCTTCTACCTTTGCAAAACAAATGCTCAAGACTTCGCTGCAAGAAATAGGCCACTCTATGTCAATATATTGCAGCTGTATGTAGTAAACGAGCTATGGATGGAGTCTGAATTGAATAAATAATACCGCTTAATGATTTGAAAACGTCAAAACAGTACCATAACATTGTATACCATTGTGACTAGATAACATATTATATAGATATGTTTTTATCATGTTGGTATAATTTATTGATTGTGAACTTTATATGGCGAACTTTAGTGAACGCCATGTGTCTCCAAACGTTACGCGGGATATAATTTGAGTGAAATCAATACAGTGAAATCCAAATAACAAAATGTCATCATGCAGCATTTATATTACTTGATCATTATTTCTTGTATCGGTATTATATGCATATGTCAAAACGGTTTTGTACCTGAACAATTTGTTGTTTTATTCGAATTTGATTGTTTTGTATATGAAATGGAAAATGAAATAAATATAACTTCACTGAAAAAGCAGCTGCCTTTTTGTCGCTTTTGTTACACATGCGCATATATATATATATATATATATATATATATATATATATATATATATATATATATATATATATATATATATATATGTGTGTGTGTGTGTGTGTGTGTGTGTGTGTGTGTGTGTCTAGGCTAGCCTTTACAAAAATCTCAGAATATTACGCACCAATACAGTGTTCTGTTAAGTTAGAGAGCATATTTGACGTTTAAAGCATTGTCTCGTTTCTTGTTCTGTTTAAAATAAGTGTTTTCTCGTTTCTTGTTCTTTTTAAAATAATAACATTTGTTCTTTCTTTTCTCGCTTCTTTTACTTTTCTAAATGTTATTTCATTTTTTTTTAATGATGGATATGCTGTATATTGCACAATCAGACAAAGGTTGTCCTGTTTGGATTGTTCAAAAGGCGATGACGTCAGACCACGCCCGGCGCCTTTTGTTGAATGCTAAGCACACTCCATACAGTTGTAGATGCAGTTGATCTGTGTAAGAGTTGCGGAGACTAAGAATGGAGTAACCCAGCCAGCTGAACTTATTTCCTTGGAATTTACATACACATATCTTTCCACAAATGAATGCTTGTGATTAAACAAGATATGTACACCGGATATGCCCAAAGAGAAACCAATGTGTAACCAGAAAATAAGCGTTGCTTCAAAGCAGATGTGCTTGTCTTTAAATGTTGCAAATATGTAGCTGGAGTATCGTAGCAAAATTTTGCTTCACAGCTCTGGAAATATGCTAAGTGTTTATCGTGTGAAGAATGTGAGAAAATGCTCCAGGACATCTAAATTTTGCTAAATATGTTCAGTTGGACAGCGCCGTGGTCGTTCGTGTCAGGTCGTTTAACATTGCAAAAACGCCCGTGCCAAGGATTGATTGGTTGATTGGTTTTGATTGGTTGAAATTATCCCTCCGAACCGCAGGGAAGGGATCCTTCTCTTAAAAGCAGACAAAGTTGGAGCACGTCGTCAGGCAAATGGACTACAAAATCTCTCTTGTAAGAGGTAGAATTGCTACAAGGGGAGATAAAAACTGATCGTTTTGACCAGGTGGTCGCCCAACCCTGGGTTATGGGGTCGGTAGCTGCAGATACTACTGTATCATGATTATACCATGCAGAACCGCCAGGGCATATCAAAGGGAGTGAATGTAAGAACATTTAAAAAAATGATTATAAGGTGAAATCATTCTTGTGGCATGAAGTCGGACTACCGGAAAGGGACCGCTTTGTTCAGTATCGTAGTGTTATAAAAATAACGTCTTTTGTGCTTATGTTAATTTAATTACATATTAATTGATTGAAAATTTAGATCTATCTTCTAATTCATTTTAGCGACAAAACTTTGCAAAGCAACCTAATATTTTTTCTGACTTCACACGTGCTATTTTCATGCTGTGGTCCACCATGAAAATAAGCCAAGACAAAATTCCCTAGGCTTTTGTTGCTCCCATTCCATGCATCATAGTTTGATGTGCTTTCTGCAATTATATTGCACCATGCTGGCATATATGTCCAAAATAAACATGGTTTCTTTTAGATTTTTTTGTATTTTAGTATGTCCATATTGTACATTCTTGTCATGTGCATGAGTAACATATTATCAATCAATCAATCAATAAACATTCACTGATAAAAGTTAAGTACATTTAGGCCTAGTCGTTATGTAAATGTATTTTTCCTGTTGCTTTTGTAGAGGAAATACACAACTTACTAATGGCAGGATATTTTATCTGTTGATTTTCCCCGAATTACAAATATAATTAACATATGTGCAAACATTCTCTAACGCGTTACATGTATAAATCCAAAAAATATGTCATATCTTAATTGATAACATGGCACTGGTTTTTTTAAAATTATTTTTTTGCTAATTTTTGCTAATTTCCATCAGATTTTTAAACAATCGTAATGAAAATTGCCAAATCAGTTCAATGATTACTAAAATAAATGTTTCGTCAACCACGTCAAGGCAAGATTTCCCAGTAAAAATTCACCCGAATGCTTGAATTCATCATTTTGCATGCTGAAATTTGATTTTTTTTTTGCCCCCCCCCCCCCGCATGCCTTCTGGTGCTCGCTTTGGCCCTTGCCACTTGGGTCTCTGATTGAGTTTCTTGCGCTAGCCCCGGGTCGATCAATTTGTATTAGGGAAGGAAATATCCTACTAAAAAGGCCCAACCCTAAAATTAATGGAACAAAGAAATAAAAGCCATTTTAATTTTAGGGTTGGACCTTTTTAGTAGGTTGCCGGAACCACACATATATTTTCATTAGGCCTAAGGTAGCTTGGACATTTGTTGAAACATGTTTAAAATGGATGCTCTTTTCTCTTTTTCACATTACCTCTTTTGAAGTCGGTTTAATTTGTTACCTGAGCACAGCCGGAGGCATTTGATAAAAATGTCAAGCGTCCAAATGACCTTTCCATCGACCTTTAGAGGTTGCATTTATATAACAAAAAATATACAGCGTCGCAATTTCTACAAATTGGGTCCAACAGGGTTAAAATTTGATGAAAATTGAGTTATGGCTAGCTAAAAATTTCAAAGCTCCAAACAATCTTGACCTTTGACCTTCAGAGTTCACATGTAATTACAAAAATGTGCAGTTTTACAATATCTACAATTTGAGAACAAAACGACCAAACTCTGATAAAAAATGACTGAGTTATGGGTAGAAGAAAAAAATGCGAATGGCAAAAATTAACTTGACGTTTGACCTTGCAAGGTCATATGTAAATTACAAAATATGTGCAGTTTTCTGTAAATAACAATTTGACCCCAACATGATTAAAATTGGATCAAAATTGACCAAGTGATGACTAGATGTAAATTTCAAAGGTTCAAATGACATTGACCCTTGTCTTTAGAGGTTGCGTGTAAATAGCAAAAAATATGCAGTGTTGCAATGTCTGTAATTTGGGCTCAACATGGTTAAAATTGGATAAAAATCGACAACAGAATTATGGATGGATGAATGAAAATATCAAAGGTCCAAAGGACCTTTACTTTTGATCTTTGAAAGCCACATTTAAATTACAAAAATATGCAATGTAACAATATCTACAATTTGAGCCAAACAACATCAAAATCAGATACAAATGGACTGATTTCTGACTAGAAGAAAATTTCAAGTGGCAAAATTACCTTGACTTAGGACCTTGAGAGGTCACATATAAATAACAAAAATATGCAGTTTTCCAATATTTATTATTTGAGTCCAGCTTGAAAAAAGTGGATAAAAATTGACCAACTGATGGCAAGATGAAATTTTGGAAGTCCCACGAATTTCGACCTTTGACCTTTAAACTTTACATGTAACTGCAAAAATATGCAGTGTTGCAATACCTACAATTTTGGCCCAACATGGCTATTAAAATTTGATGAACATTGACCGGGTTATGGCTGGATAAAGATTTCAAGGATTCAAATAAGCTTGACCTTTGACCATTAGAGGTCAAATGTACATTACAAAAATGTCCAGCGTTACAATACGGAATTTCGATCAAATAAAAATTTGAAATGGCAAAATGACATTGGCCTTTAACATTACGAGGTCAGAGTATATTACAAAAGTGTGGAGCATTCCATTACCTACAATTTCAGTCCAACATGATTAAAATTGGATGAAAATTGACCACGTGACGGCTAGACGCAAACTTAAAAGGAACAAACAATCTAGAGCCTTTGATAGAGGGTCATCCCTATGTGCAAGATCAAAGTCACAACACAAATAGTTCTCAGGTTATCACTCGACCAGTAAAATTTATGTTAGTGGACCAGTGGCCTTAAGAATGAGGTCAAAATCACCATGTGCAGTCTCAATCTTTCCAAAATAGAGGACTACCAAACAAGTTCAACATCAAAGTCCTACCTGCCACAGTTCTCAAGTTACAATGTGAAAAATAAAACTCATGTAAGTGTCTGGATCCCAGCGACCTTGGGAATCAGGTTAAGGTCACTTATGTCCTGTCTAAGTCTGGCCTTTGCTCAGGACAACCAACATGTTCAACATCAAGGTCCAAGTTCAAATAGCTCTCAAGTTGTATGGTGAACAGTACAATTTCAGCAAGTGGCCTTATGACCTTGGGAATGAGGTCAAGATCACTCATCTACTGTCTAAGTCTGGCCCTCATTAAGGACAACTAGCTTGTTCAATACAGATGCGCTTGCCTGAATAGTTCTCAAATTGCCACATAAACAGTGAATTTCATGAACCTCACCCTGTGATCTTAGAAATGAGGTCAAGGTCACTCACCTACTGTACATGTATCCCCCTCATACCTAGACGTGTCCCTATGCATTTTCAAAGCAATTGGCTGAGTATATGCAAGGATAAAGACTTTTGAAGATTTGGCCAAGGGATAAAAACCAAAAATAGAAAAAAAAATCATTGCACTGTGACCATTTGAACAAACTTGGTGGATACCCACCCAAGGAACACCCTTACCAAGTTTGAAGTAAATCTAGCTGATAGTTTCACAGAAGTCAAAAATTGTCAATAAGCATTGCAAACCCTAATGACTTTGCAATCCCCATTGACTTGCATGGTAATCAATAGGCATGTAAGAGCAACAAGAAGAATTCCTCAAAAAAAAACAAAAAACAAACAAACAAACAAACAAAAACAAAACAAAAATGACTGGACCGTGACCATTTAAATAAACTTAGTAGAGACCCACCCAAGACATATCCCGACGAAGTTTGAAGTGAATCTGGCTAACGGTTTTTAGATGATGTCGAAAATGTAAACTACCATTCCAACACCGATTGACTTACATAATAAACAATAGGAATGTATGCATTGATCAACAAGTACACCAAATTGAAAAATTCCTTAAAAATCAGGGATCCACACCAACGCCACCTGGTGAAGAGACTTGTGTGACCCTTCGACAAAGAACATATCTACCAAGTTTCAGCACAATCTGAGAGATGGTTTTTGAGAAGTCGAAAATAGCAAAAATTGAACAAAATAATTCATAAAAAATCTCGGCACCACCTGTTGACCAACTCAAGGACTAGGGGTCCCCAGCAGTGTCCCTATGCAATTTAAAAATAATTGGCCAAGCGGTTTCGGGAAAGAAGATTTTTTAAGATTTCCCTCAAAAACGAATAAAAAAAATCTTTAAAAATCTAAAAGTCATTGCACCGTAACCCTTTGAATAAACTTGCTAGAAACCTACCCAGGACACATCCCCACTAAGTTTAAAGTGAATCTGGCTAACGGTTTTGGAGAAGCAGTCGAAAATGTGAATTGTTGATAGACGACGGAATTGTTGACGGACGACGGACGACGGATGGAGGACCATAAGATAAGCTCTGCTGAGCTAAAAATGCTCAGTGTCCCAATACCAACAATTTTGGCCCAACATGATTAAAATTAGATGAACATTGACAGAGTAATGGCTAGGAGAAAATCTCAAAGGTTTAAATTACCTTGACCTTTGACCTTGAGAGGTCACATGTAGATTACAAACATGTGCAGTGCTACAGTATTTACAGTTTGAGCTCAACATTATTAAAATTGGATGAAAATTGACTTAGTGCTGACTAGTTGAAAATTTCACATGTCCAAATGACCTTTACCTTTGACCATTAGAGGTCACATGTAAATTTTAAAAAAAAGGGATGCAGTGTTGCAATACCTGCAATTTGGGCCCAATATGGTTAAAATTAGATCAAAATTGACGGAGCTATGGCAAGAAGCAAATTTCAAAAGTCCATATAAGCTTGATCTTTGACCTTGACAGGCTACATGTAAATTACAAAATCGTTGTGTAACACAACGGTTTAAAGTGAATGCCTACAATTTGTGCCCAACATGATCAAAATTGGATAAAAGTTTACCGGCCTATGGCAAGAAGAAAGGTTCAAATAGCAAAATGACCTTGACCTTTGACCTTTAGAGACCACATGTAAATCACGAAAATGTGCAGTATTACAAATCTGTGAATTGAAATAGACTGGTTACCTGTACCAATCAAGTTTTGGAGATATTAAAGATTAAGGTTTTCAAATGGCCCTAATTCGGATAATTTCAAAACCGTTGAACGTTCCTAGAAAAACTCAAGACTTCGATAATGGATATTATTCTCATGACAAGTTTGGCATCTAAATTTATAATAGTTTTCAAACAAAATATCAGACAAATTTACCCCACAAAATCATAATAAGAGAGATAGAAAGAAAGAATTCCTTAGAAAACAATATTTATGCGTTGGCACACAGACATAAATAGGAAAGAAGATTTACTTCAAAGCTGACATAAATAATTTAAAAATCAGGCAATATTGACTTTGTGCCCATAGGCCGTACATACAGCAAGACATCAGAGACCATAAGTATGACACAACCAGTCTTTCGAATGTTGAACCATGCACTCAAGCTAACTTGAAATATAGAATTTATGGTACGTGGCAATCGAAATGGAATGAGCAACTTTATATTGAATTTTGAACATTTATTGAAAAATTAAGCTTAAACCTAGCGACTCGCACTGCAGAGATTCAGTCCATGTCCCGCATGATACAAATGTGTCCGCCAAGTGTTTCGGTTGAAAAGCTTTGCATCGCATGATGGTCCTGGCATCCTCTCTTTTGAGGGCAATAATCCATTTTCTGAACGAAGTTGGGTCTTTTGGGGACATACAATCCTGTACGTCCCATTCCAGACCTGTTAGAGCTAGGTACACTACAGTATTGTGGCATGATGCCACATGGATACACTTGTATAGTCATCACCCTTCCCTCCTGTCAGCTGCAAGCCCAGAAGCTTCCCACTGAAGCCACTCTCCCCATCCTGCCTAGCAACTTTCCCCCTGAGGCCACTTTTCCCATCCTCCCCAACCCCAAAAAGTATCATCAAGATTTCCAGTTGTGATCATGCCTTTTTTTATCCATGCATTTTGTTTTATGCCACCAGACATTACTAATTTCAGTTCTAATTTCATTGAACTTTGGCAAATATAAACATTTAACTTAATCTGTTTCCAATCTGGCTACAGATCACCACTGCTTCACACACTGGAGCACCGCTAGCCTCAGTTGAATATTATTTGATTACCTGGTTGGCCTTGATATCAACTCTTGGCTGATACCTAGGCCACTTCATTTGAAATAGTTTACAGTACTGGTAGTAACTCAGCAAACTGAAGAGCTCTGTATTTGTAATGTATGTGCATATATATATGTACATACATATATATATATATATATATATATATATATATATATATATATATATATATATATATATATATATATATATACGTACATATATATACATACATACATACATACATACATACATACATACATACATACATACATACATACATACATACATACATACATATTATTTCAGACCATATATGTTGTGCTGTATGTTCTGTTGACCAGGACCGGAGACCAGGAATGCAAGTTGGCAAATCTCTAACAGAGATGAAGGTTTCTTCTTCAAACGAACAAGGGTCTAAGATAGGATGCAAGATGGCAGCGAACCTAAGTGTGATCATGTAGCAAATCTACACATGACTGATAACAAACACAGATAATTAACCCAGATCTGTTAATACTCCAAAAAGTCAAGCCCAGAGCGCTGCCATCGGCCTGAGTGTGATCTAAGTGCACAGCTTGGCTGTCACTGTGCCAGAAAGGGCCCTTGCAGGAGAGCCAGTCATCTATCTATCTATCTATCTATCTATCTATCTATCTATCTATCTATCTATCTATCTATCTATCTATCTATCTATCTATCTATCTATCTATCTATCTATCTATCTATCTATCTATCTATCTATCTATCTATCTATCTATCTATCTATCTATCTATCTATCTATCTATCTATCTATCTATCTATCTATCTATCTATCTATCTATCTATCTATCTATCTATCTATCTATCTATCTATCTATCTATCTATCTATCTATCTATCTATCTATCTATCTATCTATCTATCTATCTATCTATCTATCTATCTATCTATCTATATGTCTGTCTGTCTGTCTGTCCGTCCGACCGCCTGCCCGCCCGCCTGTCTGTCTGTCCGTCCGTCCGTCTGTCTGTGTGTCTGTATGTCTGTCTGTCTGTCTGCCAGCCTGCCTCCCTGTCTGTCTGTCCACCCATCCGTTCAACTATTTATGTATGTATGTGTGTATGTATGTATGTATGTATGTATGTATCTATCTATGTATCTATCTATCTATGTATCTATCTATCTATCTATCTATCTATCTGTCTGTCTGTCTGTGCGTCTGTCCATCCATTCATCTATCTATCTATCTGTCTATCTGTCTGTGCGTTTGTCCATCCATTCATCTGTCTGCCTATCTATCTATCTATCTATCTATCTATCTGTCTGTCTGTCTGTCTGTGCATCTGTCCATCCATCTTGCTATCTATCTTTGTATCTATCTATCTATCTATCTATTTATTTATGTCTTTCTATCTATTTACGAGTGAGTTTGGTGCTCAGTTTTTATCGGATACTATTTTTGTCCGAAAGGTACCCAACTTAGTATGTGGATTGACCCAGTAGTGGAATGAAGTATCTGTTTTGGAATAGTCACCATGTTGAAAATTGTACAAATTTGAAATTTTAAATGTTGAATATCTTCAAAACTATTAAGAGTAGAGGTACTGTTTAAACTTTGATTCCTAGGTTTGTATTATAGGTGCCGCCAATGGACTACAAACTATAGTTGTACAATTGTAATTCATTCCAACTAGGGGCACTTGAAAAGTTTAAATGTTGAATATCTTCAAAATTTCCGTAGATAGAAATATATTTCTTACTTCAATATACAGGTTCATGGTATAGGCACATCCAATCAACCACAAACAAAAGCTGTAGAATTATCATTTATGCTAGTCAGGGGCATTTAAGAAGTTTCAATGTTTAATATCAAACTATTACAGGGACAGGTACACACTTTGATAATCTTCACAAGTTTTTACTACAGACACATCCAATTGACTACAACCGAAAGTTCTAAAACTTTAATTGATACAAACTAGGAGAATACACAAAATTCAAATTTGAACATTTTCACACTTATTTCACATACAGGTGTCAATTCAATTTCAATTAATAGGCGACAAAGCTGAATCCAACGAAATATGGACCAAAGTTGCAGCATTCAATTTATGCAAGTTAGTCAAATTCACAAAGTTTGATTCTTTGAATATTCAACTTCAAAATTGTTCTGGATAGAGGTACCATTCGAACTTCAATGAACCATGAAGTAAAGTTGTGACAGTTTGATTTATGCAAATTAGATAAATACACCAAATTTGGATCCAGAACTATTATAGATAAAGTTACTATACCAACCTCAATTTATAGGTTTCTGACAGAGCTCAATTGTTTATGTCTCTTTTGAACATATACAATAAAAAGCTATTGTTGGAGGAGTTAAATAAATACTGAATATGCAATCGTTAAAAGTTGGCAAGGCACATCGACTGATTCGCTGGCAAGCAAATCGATTTTTTTCTAGTTTAAATGGCTTATTAGGACATCACTTTATGTTTTAAATAATTTTGAAACAAGAAAAATGTTACTAACTCTAGGGGCAAAATTGTGTCCGGGCATGTATCTGGCTTGCACAATTAATCCCAAATCAACAACTGTTGGTTTGAACCCATGCCTCACTGTGTGAAATAATAGGCTCCATGCTTACATTAAGATCATTACTGGGTCAATATTCACTACACTGAAAATGGTTTGATACAGAGAAGACACTGTCGGCATTTCTTTTGCACCTCCCCCCCCCCCCCCCATTCTTCCCTTTAATTCCACTATCAGCAACTGTTGTGTCTCAAATTAGCATTGCACGTATCGATTTGGGGATTTTTTTGTTTCATGGATACAATTTCTGGTCTTACATGGGCATCCTAGCATCTCTCCGTTTACTGAATACAGGGTTTCACATAGCCAAGCCCAAAAGGACGACAATAAATGACTCTGGTCACACTTATCGTTTAAATCACTTTAACCACATATTCTATTCAAAAGCTTCATGCAAACAACCTATATATCCATGTACCAACATACATAGATGCTAAGTAGAGTTTTTGGTTGAAATTTTCTCTTAGATATTAACATTTCTCAGCGCACCCTTCACACATTGCTTTCAAAACTGTAATGGGAATAGCTAATGATTCAGTCAGTAGTTTGGAACCGCAAACATTCAGTGAATGCATGTAGTTAATCTTACATGTATACATGTAGCTTTTTTGGACTGGTCGTTCATATTTGCCGCTGAGCGCTGCAGACAGTTCGATTATCACTTTTTTAAAATATATAAACACACACACACACACATATATATATATGCGTGTATATATATATATATATATATATACAGAGAGAAAGGCGAGAGAGAGAGAGAGAGAGAAAGAGAGAGAGAGAGAGAGAGAGAG
Source organism: Hermodice carunculata (assembly GCA_964020975.1). NCBI lineage: Eukaryota > Metazoa > Annelida > Polychaeta > Eunicida > Amphinomidae > Hermodice > Hermodice carunculata. The sequence continues at coordinate 69,410,215 of OZ026619.1, forward strand.
AGAGAGAGAGAGAGAGAGAATCTATGTTTTTCTTGCATTGCGGAGATAGATTTCTATTTATCCCATTCGTCTCCATTGATACTCCCTCTACAATAACATAGGGGTGTTCATAAGGGGTATTATTGTGCCCCTCACGGCACATGTACAGTTTCATTACCTCTGTGTCTTCAAATAATGTCACACACTTACAAGATAAACATATAGATGGCAATCAATAAATCTAAATGAAAAATGTCATGTCTGACGAATATCAATAGCTCACACGTAAACTGAGGAGTTAATTATATATTATAAGGTTGATATGATAACATGCTCCAATATATGTAATTGAGGTTTTCAGCAAACGTTATAACTAAATTCGTGTACTGAAGAGCGGTTTTCATTATCGAATCTTTCAACATAATTGCACAATATACATGTACTTGATATATCATCCGCATTTTGTTTGGCAAAGTATTTATATCGCAGAAACAAACCAGCAGAATGCAATAAAATATATATAGTTATCCGATCTTGACTAGAATGTAAATAACCCGAGTTACTGCACCGCTTCCAGGCATCAGGTTTGTTCCTACTGTTACAATATATATATGTATATAGCTTATGGAGAGTAAAGAGTTCGAACTGCGGAATAGGATATTGACTACTAGGAAGTGGTTCTGGGCAAAAAGACACAAATACAATATACATACATACATATATATATATATATATATATATATATATATATATGTGTGTGTGTGTGTGTGTGTGTGTGTGTGTGTGCAGGGTTACCTAGGTACTTAACTTGATTTTGATGTATGAAACATCAGGTTTCGTCACGGAACATTGATTTTGTCCTTGGGATCCGATGGTATATGCATCTCTGCCAACCACTTTTAGCTTCGCTGTGGCGTTTGTTTTTCTTTTGTTATGTCTGGGTGCCAACCCAGACATTTTGTTTTTCCAATAATATCTTTCTTTCTTTCTTTCTTTCTTTCTTTCTTTCTTTCTTTCTTTCTTTCTTTCTTTCTTTCTTTCTTTCTTTCTTTCTTTCTTTCTTTCTTTCTTTCTTTCTTTCTTTCTTCTCTCTTTCTTTCTTTCTTTCTTTCTTTCTCTCTCTCTCTCTCTCTCTCTTTCTTTCTTTCTTTCTTTCTTTCTTTCTTTCCTTCCTTCCTTCCTTCTGTCTTATTCCTTTACGACCAGATTTTTCCGGAGTTTCACTCGGACCCTACTATTCTGAAAGCCACCAAACTTGCCTTGCTAAATGACCTACCAGTATAATTAGGCTCTTGACTTGGAATAGTCATGATGATGTAAATTATGCAAATGAGGAGCAATTAAATTTTTAAAAGCTCCATATCTTCTTAACTATTAAAGATAGACACACAGTTCTAACTTACTCATATAGGTTTGAGACAACTGGTAAATCCGAAAGCATACAAACAGAACTTAGGGAATTTTAATGAATGCTAAAGTCACCAAAGTTCTCCCCACCCCACATACAGGCCTTGAACTGCTTGCTGTATGACCCAATGCTTGACCTCCATGGTGCCAGGCAACCATTTTGCATATAGGATTAAGTAGCGTGAAGCTGTCTCAAAGGCAGCTTTCTATCCATGCATGCTAGGTTTATGCTTTGGAAAGTTTGGGTCTTGTAGCAAATTAAATTGGGAGGGGGGGGGGGGGCTCCCAGCAACTGTGTATAAGGCTTTTAATGAAACACAGAGTATCTCTTTCTGTTCATGCAGGAACAGATTGACTCCATGCTGCTATATATGCCAGGCAGGCTATAGTTTTTACTGGTGCAGAACAGACCTGCAAATGTATCATGGCTGAAACTGGTATCCTAGCTGGCCTGTTTTTACCTGAGGCAATGTCAGTAAGCTGAGCTTATCAGTCCCAAGGGAACACAGGCTCTAGACTTCTAGGCAGAATAAGCCTGAGTGTACTCTTTGTTAAAAATAAACTAAAAGCAGAGCTGAGTCGGCCAGACCAAGGAGGGCAGAATTTGTGTCATCTCAGTGAACACTTTCATGTCTTTGTTTTCTGGTAACCAGTGAGATGAAGCCTGTTCTTCATGGCCAATAGTGAGACAGTATAGTTTTGTTTTGGTTCACAGGTACATGTTTATGTAGTTTCTTGACAGCTCCTGTTAAAATTTGTATATGTAATAAAGGAAGAAAGAGACAGTTTTGTATTGTATGTTTACACATCCCTTTGAATTATAATATGTATACACTGTACATATATCTGTGCATGTATGAATAATGTACATATACGTGCACACATACTCATCCATACTGCCTGGAAGGGTTGACCCTCACAGGACTGGGCACTTTTATCTGGTCCCATGGGTGACTTTTCTCTAGTCCCAAGAGTGCCCACTTTAGAGAGGTTTCACTGTATTAGTAGACACTGGAATGTTCTCTTTCCTGCCTTCTTTCCTTCCTTCCATCCTTCTTTCTTTCTTTCTTTTCTTTCTTCTTTCTTTCTTTCTTTCTTTCTTTTTTTCTTTCTTTCCTTCTTTCTTTCGTTCTTTCTTTCCTTCCTTTCTCCTTCACAATCAACTTGGTCTGGATATTTTCTCAAGCATCATTTTTCTGAAAACCACCAAACTTGCTATGGTGACTGACCTAACCTGTGAAATTTTGCATCTCATTTAGAAAATCCATGATGTTTAAAAGTATGCAAAAAGTCAGGGGCAATTAAATTTGAAAAGCTCCATATCTTCCAAAATATTGCAGTTACACAAAATTTCAGTGTGCATATCAAGGTTTGTGACACCTACCAATGTAATGGACAGTACAAGTTAAGTATAATTTCAAATTATGCTAACAAGGGGCTTTAAAAAGTTTCAAAATTGAATGTCTCCAAAACTATTATACATAGACATGCGATTTCAACTTCAATTTACATGTTTGTGGCAGAGCCCTATCCAGTGATCGATGAACCATGAACCAAAGTTGTAGGATTTTAATTTATACAAATTAGGTAAACATGCGAAATGTAAATCTTGAATAGCTTCAAAACTATTAGAGATAGAGGTGCCATTCCCACTTCAATTTATGGGTTTGTGGCAATGCTCCATCCAATGAACCATAAACCAAAGTTGTGGGCTTTCAATTTATGCAAATGAGGCAAATACATAAAATTAAAATGTTGAATAGTTTCAAAACTATTATAGATACCAGCTTCATTGAAACTTCATTTTAGAAGTTTGTGACATGGTCACATCCAATGAACCAAGAACCAAAGCTGTAGCATTTTACTTTATAAAAAAAAGGCTTATAGGCCTACACTTAATTTAGATTATGTTGAACAATGGCAAAGTGTAGCATTTCAAACTGGTCTCATTTTGAAGGCACCCATACTGATTTGCTGTAAAACATTTTTTTCTAGTTTTTTTCTCTCTCTCCCTCACTCCCTCCCTCCCTCCCTCCCCCTCCCCCCTCTCTCTCTCTCTCTCTCTCTCTCTCTCTCGCTCGCTCTTTCTCTCTCTTATTTGTGAAGGGAAAAATTCGAAGATCATAGGCAATGGATTCCTTCCAAAACAATATTAATTCACCAGGAACGAACTATTTGTGACCATTGTGGGCGAAATGTTTAATTTGCTCCACTATATGTGGGTTAGAACGAAATTAAAAAGGCTGCAACAAATAAATAGACCCCATGTCAAACGCGACGCAGTTCTTTCAAACTCAAAAAAAAAAAAAAAAAAAAACGAAATACACAAGGCAATATAATGGTAAACCGTATTATACTGGTACGAATGGTACAAAATTGCATTGGGAAAAAGTGAAGGGGCCGAGATCAAGAGGAACCGATTTCCTGCAAAACGGTATAAGTTCACCATGAATGCAGAATAATTGGTCAGTATTGGGATGGACAATGCTATCTGGGTATGAATACAACTTAAAAGTCTCCAACACACATCAATCTGAGCAGGGTGAAGGCGTGACTACATGTTTTCTTTACAAATCTCTATTTGGTGTAATCCCTCGCTATGTTGTCTATGTTTCGAAACAATGGAGATATGATACAGCAACATTATACTTAATTACTGCAATTTTGAACTTAACTGTACAATAAACCATAAATGAACGTAACTGTCATGATTTCTGTATAAACAACGTCTCTTGGCATGTAGGCATGGTTTTTAGTAAAGCTCTCGCAAGTACTCGCGCCTTCATCTGCCATAGTGGATATATGCGTTTCCTATTTCAGCTAGGTAACTGATGCCAAAGGTTGCAGGTTCGAATCCCGCTCGTTCCGAACATAAAATATATGTTTTCGGTATTTCATTAATGCTGGTGAATTTAAGTTCCCGATTATGGAAATAAATGCCGACTCAGTAAATATACTACATAACCGTGGTGATATGGCACTCACACATAACTACCTCCATTGAACCATTCTTTTTAGGAATGAGGATTTAGTCGAGTGGATGTAATTAGATGGATGTTGCAGGTTCGAATCCCGCTCGTTCCGAACATAAAATATAGCTTACTCTGCAACACTGGTTAAGGTCCAGGCACTGCGAACTGTTGTTTTGCGAGTTTATACAGGTTTTTACGCTCTTATCGCCACCAAACACACGGGCAAACGGTGAGACCACCGCCCACTGGGATGTTACCACAGATATCAAACGAAGGAAGTCTGTGCCTGTTGCAAGTGTGTGTGTGGGCGATGCGAATGTACTCTTCTTGTGTTATGTGTGAACTCAATCTATTTGCTGTGTTTTGGTGATTCTTTCTTTTTTTTTTTCTTGGTTGTGTGCATGTTAACAGAAAATATTCCAGTCTGGATATTTTCTGTGTATTTTTAAATGGGTGCACAGCAGACGAGCTGCACCTAACACACTGTTATATTAGCAATAAAACAATATTGCCGAGGATATATTGAACAGTCGCTTACACCCAGAACTATACTTGGCGTATTGACACTGCAGAAAATGAATTAATGCAACTGATGAAAACGTGAGTTGTCTATTAACACACACGTTTAACATGTATGTCTGTCAGCAAATACTTCTCCTCGTTTAATACAAACAAAGAGCGCAGTAGTTACAGGAGGAACAAACACGAGCTAGTCAGACGTCAATAATGCCTTCCCTGACAATGCCTGGTTTATGTACCTGTGAAATAGAAACCAACGCAACTCCCCTACCACCACGTGCTTCTTTCAACGCCACACCTGGGATATTGTTCCAGTGCCTCTGTTTGGCAACGAAGATTAGCTTTTTCCTGCGTGATCCTCGGTGAAAGTGCAAGTGCAATTATTATTGTCGTCCTGAGACATGGAGCGTATTGTTCGAAATCAGCATGTGTTTGTTTTATTTTTGATCTAATTGCTTATTTATTTATTCATTAATTCAATCATTTATTCTATTGATTTATTCATCTATTTTTCTATTGATTTATTCATCTATTTTTCTATTGATTTATTCATTTATTTTTTCATTTATTCAATTCATATATTCATTCATTTTTTTTAAATTTAATATTATTCAACTTTATCTGACTTTATTTTACCTTATTTCAGTTTGTATTCAAATTGCCCCCGAGGTATGGAAGGGTGTGCATTTGGTGTGCTATCTACGACTGGAATTTATTAATCTTATCGAAACTGGATAAGGTAGCTTTCTGGCTTTAGGGTCACGTGTAAAGATACCTTAGGTACCAGTATCTGGCAAATATATACAGTTACTGGGTATTTTCATATAACTGGATTATATCTGTCAAAGCATATTCAAGACAGAGGTTGGTGAACAAACAGCAGGGATATCAATACATTTCCCCATGTACACTTGCTTGCACAAGCAGTCAATTGTCGAGCCAACAACAAGCGTCGTTTTATTTCCATAACATCACACTGGGAGGTATGCTTTATTACCTTTTTCCCGTAGAAATTATTTGGACCGGCAAAACAATTGCTGTTAGGTGTATACCCATCCACACATCTGTCTGTCGGTCTGTCTGATGCGCTTTTGCCCTTAAAATGAGAATATCCCTCTACGTGTAATGTGCGTCTATTTAACTGCCCTACAAGACCTAAGATGACAAGTCCTGAACCACTGGATTTAAGATCACCAGAGTGGGAAGCAAGTATTTACACTCTTCTTCTTCTTCTTCTTCTTCTTCTTCTTCTTCTTCTTCTTCTTCTTCTTCTTCTTCTTCTTCTTCTTCTTCTTCTTCTTCTTCTTCTTCTTCTTCTTCTTCTTCTTCTTCTTCTTCTTCTTCTTCTTCTTCTTCTTCTTCTTCTTCTTCTTCTTCTTCTTCTTCTTCTTCTTCTTCTTCTTCTTCTTCTTCTTCTTCTTCTTCTTCTTCTTCTTCTTCTTCTTCTTCTTCTTCTCCTCCTCCTCCTTCTCCTTCTCCTCCTCCTCCTCCTCCTCCTCCTCCTCCTCCTCCTCCTCCTCCTCCTCCTTCTTCTTTTTCTTCTTTCTTTTTCTTCCTCTTCTTCTTCATCTTCTTATTCTTCTCCTGTGTCTGTTTCTCCATCATCTCTTCTTATCCTCTCCTTCCCCTTCTCCGTCTCCTCCTTCTCCTCCTCCGCCCCCTGTCCCCTTTCTTCTTCTTCCTCTTCTTCTTCTTCTTCTTCTTCTTCTTCTTCTTCTTCTTCTTCTTCTTCTTCTTCTTCTTCTTCTTCTTCTTCTTTTCTTCTTCTTCTTTTTCTTTTTCTTCTTCTTTAAAGATTACATTTACAAATATCCCAGGGCATAAATTGGCTCTTTTACTCTTGAATATTGAAAAGGACAAATTAAGTGACACATTTTGACAAGAGCGGAATGTGTTCAAAACACATGCCACAGCTACACATAACTTCACACTCTGTAGTGATCTGGAACAAGATGGGCTATCAAATGCCTGTTGTGTCTTCACTATCTACACAGCAAACAGCTAGTGCACTCCTCTAATTTTGTACTGCACAATCCAGATATGCAGGCCAAACACAAAGCTGCGACATGGTTCCCAAGTCCCAATGCACCTTGAAGCCGGGCACTAGTTTCACCAGTGAATGGTATCATGGCATCTTATTGATAAGGCCAAAAATAGCTCATCTAATTTAAAAAAAAAACATACTTCACAGGAAATCTGTCAGGGTGCCTTCAAAATGAGAATAATTTGAAATGCGACACTTTCACATTGTTCAGCATGATCTAAGTTTTGTGTATTTGCTTAATTTGCATAAATAAAAAGCTTACATTTTTGTTTACTGGATGTCACTAACTAATTATTTTGTTCCAACGGTCCACATTAGAAGACTGATTATAGGCAGAAACTGGAAACTGGCATGATTATATTTACATACATTGCTATTTTTTATGAACATGTGTGACACTTTTGAAAATCATGCAAATTTGGGCTATTTGAAAATTTAAACTTTGAATGGCTTGAAAAATTTTTAAGGTAGAGGTGCCATTCAAACCTAAAATACAAGGGTTTGTGTTCTAAGCGCATCAAATAAACCACAAACAAAACTCAAAGAACTACACTTTATGCTAATTAGGGGAACTTGAAAGGTTTAAATATTAAATATCCTCAAAATTATTATGGTTAGAGGTGTCATTCCAACTTCAAATCATATGTATGTGCTATAGGCACACCCGGTAAACTATGAACAGAAGTTGCAGAATTGGATTTATACCTAATAGGGGGACTTGAAAAGTTCATTTGTTGAATATCTATTTATATTCAAAACTATTATGCGTAGAAATGACATTCCGATTTCCTATCCTAGGTTGTTCAATCATGAAGTTTGTCCAGAGCTAAGCTCTCAGACAACACTAAAACTAGAATATGTGAATAGTGTGTGGCTGTGTCAGTGAAGTTGAAATAATACAAATTAGGAGCAACAATGGCAGGCTTGCATATAGCTATCTGTGAAAGACCAGACAAACTGGTCTTTCACAGATAGCTATAGGCAAGCTTGCTATATGCAAGCCTGCTATTGTTTAAGCCACAAACCCAAGTGGTTTGCACCATGTGCAGGGGAACCAAAAGCATCGGCATTCCTAGATGTGATTAAGAAGCTTTGGACCATGCACACCACAGAGCCGGTGAAGAATCAGGATTCTCCCAGTTTCTACAAATTACTCTTCCTTGTCTTTGATTCAGACAGAGGATGGTGCCCGATAAATGACTTGTTGAGACTGAACACCTTCCTGGTGGTCGCGTCTTTTGAGATGGAGATCCCCCCCCCCCCGAGTCTGTTGCAGTGGCCCTATGGCTCTGATGTCCCAGGATTTCAAAGATGCATTCTTCCAAATGCCAATTGTCAAAACTTCATAAAAGTACCTGCAGTTTGCATTTCTTTTGCCAAGTTTACCAGTTAAGGGCACTTCCATTCGACCTTGCCATGGCACCGCTGATGTTGTTTTTTCCAGGTGCTTTCATTTTTCTCATCACCCAGTTCAACCTGGTTGCGTGCATCTGTCACCCCTTAGAAAACAGGTGAGAAAGACTTCAGTCACTGCTCAGAGCCTTCCTGGCTTGTAAGGTTCACTCAGCACAACAATGGCTCACCCGACTTGGCTGCCTGTCCTTGATGGACTCCCAGGTCCCACCCAGTCACCTTCACTGTCACCCTTTGCAGCATGCTCTGCAGGGTAGATGGTCGAGGGACCAGGGCTGTCATTCCCCCGGTGCTGGTTCTCTCTGAGGACATTCTGCACCTTCAGTGATTGACCATTCCGGAGAAAATCATGTTGGGACAGATCCTGGTTTATTTTCAGGCCAAGCGTACCTTCTACACGGACTCTTTGTGGTCTGGCTGGGGAGCTCACATGAGAGCCAGAGGGTGTCAGGCCATTGGCGAGTGCTCTGCACATCTCACTACATAAACTGGTTGGTACTGGAGGTGATATGCCTAGCATTCCACCAGTTCCAGGACCTGACGTTCTTGCACATGGGAGGCATGTTCTAGGACACCAAAATGTCCTGCCAAACGAATTCTCAAGAAGAGGTCAGCTACTAGGGATGGAGAGGTCACTCCACCCACAGGACATTCAGGCCATGTTGGCCAGATGGGGAACTCCACGTGTGGACCTGTTCACAACACACAATAATGCAAAACTATTAGTTTAAATCATGCCAGTCCCTGAGCCCCAAGCAATAGCAGAGGACACTCTAGACATGGACTGGCAGTTGGGGACAGATTGATCTATAGACCTCTTGGAATTAAGTGTGCAGCCCCTGCTACATTTACCAGTATGGCAAAAACTTCTGGCTTAGCAGCGAGCGAGCATATTCCCCAAGAACCCCGAGTCACCACTGGATCCATGGAAACTGAGCGATGGGGCCATGGCACCGTCAGGTTTTGGAATGAAGTGAGTGAAGGCAACTCAATTTTTTGGAAGTTTGATACAGACACAGATGTCTTGGCAATGGTGGTCCAGAACTAAGTACACTTTCTAATACCAAAATTACTAAAAAATTCACGTATTAAAACCATCTGCGAAAACACCATTTCTATATGAAGACCACCAATCTACAGTCCCGCTTTTTGTTTATTCCTAATCAAATTATATTCCCTATTGAGACAACACCATGCAAAAAGTACATACTTTTAATAGTAGTGCAAGATAAAATATTAACAAGATAGTAAAGCGATTATGCTGTGCAATTGGGTCCATTGTAAAATATCACAGTGGGCTGTTGCCCGATGATGTTCTCGGGCTGAATTAGCAGCATGATGGAAGTGTTGCCTGCAGCTGCTGGCTAATGGCCCATGAGTGTGAGGGGTTTCCCTCCATGCTACAAAATGAACAGGGTATAAGGCAAAGCAGTCACCTTTTGCGTTAACCATCCTCGCTGTCTAATTTCCGCCAAAATGTGTTAACACATAAAGAGTGACGCATGTGTCAAGACAAGGTTGCTTTCAGCTGTTGACTAGACGTGATTTATAGGATAACCAAATAACATTACATGGCTGATTACCCGTCCGATAATTGTCAGTAAATAAATGGGGTCCCTCGCCATGTGTGCTCAGGCATCGATCGTCGGGTCCGGGGTCTCCCGTGTATAAAAAAAACGACATCGGAGTAAAGCATAGAGGAAACTGCATGCAATTATGCAAGGAGTATTTAATAAAACAAATGAAGTTCAGCTGATAGGTGCGAAATAAACTGATGTGTCTTCATTTGAGATGATATATTTTGCCACATATAGGACCTAGGTGTACGTTTGCATGCAAGCATTATCTTTCCTTCTCCTAATGTAAGTTGATATACGTACTGAAGCTCAACACAGAGGTATGAATGTGTGTGCAGAACGTTAGTATTAATTAACAAATTTCTTCATTTATAATTCAAACCAGACGTACGAGTCTGTTATATTTATATTGTAAAATCCCTTGTGCTGCTGCAATTAACTGCGTGTAAAAACGACAACAAGATGCCTATCTTGTACGTCTGCCATGATTAAATAAGAAGTGCGCTAGATGCTGATTTAAATTTTGCAGCAAATTAAATTTGAAAAGGAAACATAGTTGGCACATTATTTCGTGTACTACGCCATTCTAATTGTTTTGAACAAAGCAATTGGACTGGTTCCTAACAGTCTGGCAATCTCCCTGGCAGACATGCCGCTATAATCATTCAGTGGAGAGGATACATGTCATTCTAATGTATTCACAGTTTGTTATTATACTATATTTGATATGACAACTGATAAATAGACAGAGGCTAGAGTAGTTTATTCTCATCATGTCAATACAAAAGGCATCTGACATGAACCTCACAATACAGTTTGAGAAAAACAGATATAGAGGAAACTAGAAAAGAAGACTTGCTTCAAAGCACATCTGTCTGTGTTCAAACAAAGAAATTTTGTTGCCTCGTGCATTCAAATTGAAATTGGAAAAAGTACATGAAGGACAACATGAAAATTCAGGGAACAAAATATGTAGCGCAAAAAAAAGTTCTTGACGTGAAAAAAAAAAGAATCTGCAGGTAAAAATAAATGCCAGCCAAAAAAAGGACAAAATTATTGAAACAACAGAATGCCAAGTGTCCTCAAACAAACAAGATTTGGTCAAGTGAGAAACACTTGCTAATTCTAGAACACTTTTATTGCAACTGTGACTCATTTATGGATCGCAGTTGACAGTACTGCATGGACGGGTGACAAAATGGTGACCATATGGTAGCATATACCTGACATGAGTGTAAACAAAAATCCCGGTAATGTTTATATACATGTAATTGATTGCTGATAACAGATCCTGGCCTGCTGTACTAGGCTGGAATGGGCGTGTGTGTGTCTGGCCTAGTCGTGACTCATCTATAACTACTAGTAAATAAATAGCTGGGTTATTCCTGGGTTGATCAGTATAAGTTGCCATGAAAACCATTCAGCCATACAGTCACTGGTGAAACTGGTACCCAGGGTTCAAAATGCCTTGGAACTTGGGAACCATCTTGCAGTTCTCTGTTTAGCCTGCATATCTCAATGCCACTTGAGAAAGACAGGAGTACACTCAGTGTGGTTGTTTACTGTATAGATGGTGAAGAAAAAGCAAGCATCTGACAACCTATCTTGTTCCATCATACTACAGGATGTGAAGTCCTGTGTAACTGTGACATGTATATTGAACTTCTTCCATTGTCACAGAACTGTTGAAAGAAATTGGCAACTTGAATGTGATAGAGTAAGGAGCCAATTTATGTCCTGAGTGAATCTCTAAATGTGACTTTTGGTCCACACAGCAGGGTATGGTATAGCCTATCTCTATTGCAAGCCACCGTCCAGGCTCTGGGGTATGAAAACATGAACGTTATTTGTGCTATCAGTTACATGTTTTGTTTTTTACCAATTATATAAAAACTTGCCAGTACTTTCGGACTTGTATCCACTATCGGGGCAACCTTCTCCATTGAGCTTCGTCTTTGACGCAGTGGGGCGCCTGGCTCTCAGCCTATTGCTGACCCTTATTCCATTGCCGCAGGACGACTTCACTGTCTAATATAAAATCCTAATTCTGGGGTCTACAACTGGTCACTGTTTGTCGTTGTATTTACATTTTTGGTAATGCTCACTTTGGAATAGTCCAATTATATATTGTACATTACATTCATTTTTGGAAGACATTAAACAGGGGTTTTCCAAAATAAGATTAAAAAAGGTTTTTCTTAACTTTAAAGATAAATATCAATATGTTCTACAGAAATATCATGTTGATTTATATGAACATATTAATAAGGTATTTTCTGAGTGTCAGTAAAACACATAGAAATATGTTTATATATTTTAATGTTGTAGCTGAGATTGTTTTACCATGAGCTTGATCAAACTTTCAATACTGGAACATAAAATTTATTATAATTACAACAAATATAAAATGAAATAAGGACCATTTAAGTTCTCAGGCATCATGTTGAACAATACAGGCCTTCTATTTTCTCATCCTTTTGAATATAGTGACAAAATGTAAGGAAAACTTACTCAGCTGATGTGATTAATATTTTTGTAACGAATTTTAGGCCTATTGTGCTGTTTTTTCTAGTGAGAATGGAACATGGAAGAACTTAACCATGTTTCATAATAAATATAATATTAGCATCAAGTTTAGTTATCCTGTGTTCAGGTGGAAATTTTTTTTGGTGTTTAAATTCAAATTTTGGCATGTTACGCAATTCTAATGTAAATATAGTAGTCTGACTTAAAATTCTTAATTGTCCTGTCATTGTTTGGATGATGTCTGTGAACTATGGTCAAGTAATTACCTTTTATAACTGTACATTAACATTAAGGGCTAAATTTGTTTTAGGCCTACTTTAAATGAATGTGAGTGTTTTCCAAAGTGGGAGGATTGGGATCCCGTAAAACTGGTTTAACCCACTGCCAATACGTTGGTAACCTGTTCCAAGTCAGGTAGAAGATACTCTCATTCGTTTAAATATCATTACTGTTGGTCATGGATTCTTCTGACGACGAACACTAGCATGTCTTACTATTTCGTAAATGATCCTGGATCTGACAAGGTTAAACTGGTATTCGGTTTGGTCTCATCACTATCATTGAAAACTGTTATCCACTTCTCTTTTCATGGAACCCTTGTATATCTGGTAATAATTTGAACAATCAGGCATTTTCTGCACATATTACAGTGCAGTAAATGTTCCAAGTGTAGTGACACTGATGTTGTTTTTTATAATTGTCTGATGAATATAGTTTGTTATTGTGAAAGTCATGTCAGGTTGGCTCGAAGTGTTTAATGTACTCTTTCTCTGTCTCTCTCTTGTATAAATAATTAGCATCTAAATCAACTGACTGACAAGTTGAACTACGTCTGATTATAAATGAAAAAATTTAAAACTGTTACAGGAAAACAGTTATACTTACAGTTACCTTTAGGAATTTCAAATGATCCCTCCCTCTCTCATTAGATGATTTGTGGGATTATATGCTTTCTTGAACATTTAAATGCCCTTTCAAAAATACTTCTGGAAACCAACTTGAAATGTGACTGCTATCCTTACAAATTTTGACTACTGTAATGCATTTTTGACTACGTTTCAATGATTTGAGGCGTAATGTCACTTGCTTCTGGCTGATGTTTAACATTTGAACCAATGTACTTACTATATTTGGAAATTCAAACACTTTTCTTTTTGAAATACTCTTAGTTTATCTCCTTTAAAACAACATCATGTCTTTAACTACATGCCTAAAACACATCGAATTATATAATCATGTTGTTTAGATTCTTATTGATGGTCATTTTAGGCCTAGAGGGCTTTTCTGATGGATTGATGTTGGTGTTGGTGTCGCTTTGTGGACTTATATGGATCATGATCATTGTTGAGATGGTGGTTGCAAGTAGTACCTTTTTAAATACTGAATTTTATTGACAATTTCAACAAGTTAAGAACCTCCACTTACAAATTCTCTGATGTGCTGCAAATTTTGGTCCCTTTTCATAAATTGTATGGTCCTGTATATGCATGAATGATGCAAATGTTCAAGCCAATTTACTGAAATAGGCCTATAATTTCAAACAAAACTTTTTGCATTCTGTCATGTGAAAACTAGATAAAGTTTTTTCCCCCTATGGACCTTTGCACTTACGTTTTGGTCTCTTTTGGGTAAATACGAACTATAAATTTATATTTTTCAGCTATACATACCAAGGAACATTGCCTTTGGTCGGAATTGACTTGGATTTGTTTTGTTAGGACTACGGTTTGGATATGGTAATGACACTGTCTAATTCGACAAATTAACCTTCCCTTAACACTAATCACACGTATATTTTAGATGCAACTTTTTCAAAATAGCCAATCTACTTGGCTGCCATTGTGAAAATAGTGAGTTCCGCGCCCAATGCCAATAGTTTGTACATGAGCATTGGGATGATCTTGCCGAGTGGGGATGGGAAAAGGGTTATAATATATATAACCAAAAGTATATATTTTGCAATTATCTCAGAGCATCAAAAATGATATATATGCTTTGGCTGCCTTCTTGTTGCATTTGTATTTATAACTAACAATGATAACTGCTTCAGACACAACTGAGCGGGCAGATTTAAGTTAAGATTGTAAGTCATCTTTTAAAAATATGTTCACGACCGTTTGCTCTGGTAACTCGGAGAACGGAGACCTTAAAAACATGAAACGATACTAGATACCGATACCGCACCCATCGTGGCTATATGCAGCAGCTATACTTTTTCCCTGGCGCAAGTTGACCACCCAGACAAGTTGAAATGAAATGCTATGTTTGAGTTGACTTTACTGAAAAATAACGGCATGTGTTGGCCAGCTTTTCTGTTGACGTTCTCTGACAACTTGGTAACGGTTGATTTGAAAGAACAGGTTCTTTATGGATGGTTGTTTATGGAGTGATTTTGCTGGTCTGTCGCGTGCTGCAGCTGGTCTAAGGCTGTCCAACTAGAGCATTGTAGCAAACTTTTGCATCACAGTAATTGAAAAATGCCACAGAATTTACCCAAAGTAAGTGTTTCTCATGTGAAAGTTGATTGAGAAAATGATCCAGGGAATGTAAATTTGCTGCTGTAATTGGACAGCACCGTAGTCTTGCGCGTCAGGTCATTTAACATGACAAAAGCGCCTGTGCCAAGGAAATATTTTCGTTTTGACCAGGTGGGGACTGGGGTCGGTAATTGCAGGTACTATTGTACCATGATTATACCTATTCCCATGCAGAACCTGCCTGGCTATATCAAAGAGAGTGACTGTAAGAACATTTTCAAAAATAAGGTGAAATCATTCTTGATGTATGAGATGGGAGCACTGGAGAGGGACAACTTTATATATATATATAGTTTCAGCATCTTAGTGTTATCAGGGACCTGCCATTTATATATATATATTCATAAACAATTTAAGCATTTCAGCTACAAATCTGTGCAAAGCAACTTGATATTTTTTCGATTTCATACTTGCATTTCTGCTATTCATGTTGTGGTCCACCATAGAAATAAGCCAAGGCAAGATTCCCTAGGGATTTGGTACCCCCATTTCATGCATCATAGTTTGGTGTGCTTTCAGAAATTATATTGCACCATTCAAGCATATGTGTGCCTTAAATATTATCAATTAACATTCAGTGATAAAAGTTAAGTATATTCAGGCCCAGTGATTATCTTATTGTATTTTTTTCTTGCTTTTGTAGAGAAAATACACAACTTACTAATTGCAGGCTAATTGATCTGTTAATTTTCCCCGAATTGATAAGCATAATATGTGTGCAAAAACTCTCTAAAGTCTTTAATACATGTATGAATACAAAATTAATTGAATACATGGCGATGTTTTTTAAATTTATTTTTTACTAATTTTGCTAGTTTTCATCACAGTTTTGTACAATATGAGAGAAAATAGCTAAAGGAGTACAGAATGAACCATTTTGCATGCTCTACTTCAACATTTATCGTGAGGAGGGGGCGGGAATGACTCCAGATCGCCCTCCCCCCCCCCCCCCCCTCGCCAGCATGCCTTCGGCCCTTTGGGTTGTGTAGTTCACATTTGGGCCACTGAAAAAAATAAAGGACTTTTTTGGGGCCACTTGGATCTCTGACTGAGTTTTTAGCACTGGCCTGGTTCGATCAGTATTTACTAGGGAAGGGCGGCTTAAAAGTAGGATTTTTGTTTTTTTTGTTTTTTTTGTTTGTTTTTTGTTTTTTTTTTTTTTTTGTTTTGTTTTGTTTTGTTTTGTTTTGTTTATTTCTTTGTTTGTTTGGTTTTTGTTTTAAATTTTTGTTTTTTGTTTTATTTTGTTTTTGTTTTGTTTTTGTTTTGTTTTGGTTTTGGTTTTTTTGTATTTTTTTAGTTTGTTTGTTTGTTTGTTTTTTGCTGTTGTTGTTGTTGTTGTTGTTTTTTGTTTTGTTCTATCAATTTTAGGGTTGGGCCTTTTTAGTAGGGTATGTCAGGTTACCGGAACCACACATATATTTTTGTTAGGTCTTGGGTAACATTTGTTCAAACATCTTGAAAATGGATGTTCTTTCCCTTTTACACATTACCTCTTTTGACGTCAGTTTTATTTGTTCCCTGGGCACAGCCGGATGCACTTGTCATATATATAAAGTTTCACGTTCAAGTCAAGACTTCAAAAAAAAAAAGTACTGACTTTTCCGGATATAACATTCTCTCCACTTACAGAACTGTGGCCCAGAAATCTCCCCATACTATGAAGTGCACTTTTCACCCACCTGATATCATCAACTGGCCTGGTAGTGTGTTGCCTAGCAAGCTTGGTAAAACTCTGAACTGAACTTTTTTGCCACCAGTTGTCTCTAGCTACCCGACCCATTTTGTGGGTTGTGAAGATTCAAATGGCACCATTTTCAAAATGTTCACTCCGAGTATCTTTGCGAAAAGGGTCGAATTCATGTTTAGATGCAATATTGTATCAAGTATGGAGTGTCTAAGTGTGATAGTGTCAGCTAAAAATAGGGGACAAAACTGATGGTAAAGAAGGAGAATCGGAAGAAAGAGAAAAAGAAAGAAAGAAAGCTAGGAAGAAGAAAGAAAGAAAGAAAGAAAGAAAGAAAGAAAGAAAGAAAGAAAGAAAGAAAGAAAGAAAGAAAGAAAGAAAGAAAGAAAGAAAGAAAGAAAGAAAAGGAATGTATGTGTTGGAACACAGACATACATAAAGAAATATACGTGCATAATCATAATGTAAACCACTATATTTTATCGACAGTGCATACGAAGACTTGTTATACCATTGAGACAGTAACTGTCACAACTGTCTGAGAAGGGCTGAATGAAGGCTGTCGCCACCTTGCTGAAAGATCAGAACAAAAACAATATGTACACACGAACCTCCTAGCTGCAGTCTAGCAGCGGCTCCGTACTCTTTTATTTGTATGCTACGCTGAGATATGAAGATTAATTAGATCATACTCAAAACTTAGTAACTATAGAGTACACAAAGCAACAACAACCATCAGTACCTGCACATTACAAAGTATGCAACAAACAACGTGTATACTTTATAATGTACAATACATATTACGCACATACACAATATATATATATATATATATATATATATATATATATATATATATATATATAGTAACGTAGGCAACAAAGAACGATACCAATACATAGTAATTAATGTAACTATACTTTCGCTGTGCATAAAACCGTTATCATTATTTTCACCTTACGTTTCATTATCATGATCATAATGTATAGTGCTTAACTCTTGTTGATGATCAGTTTGGCCAGAGTTTCGGAAACAAACTCCCCAAAGCCTCATGGACCTTTAAAATATTGAATGTGCATAACATTTTTTATGACGTAAATGTGACAAAGGCAACACCCGAAGTTCCTCGTAATGTAAAATTCCTACCAATACTTGTAAAAAACGTCTTTCATTCAGTTATGCTGGACCATATTAAAACGATCAATCAAACGTGGTAGTTGCAAGAAAGGTGAAAAATGAGACATACAGTTAGTAAAATTTAAAACAACTCGTGCCATTAAACATGTAATTTGCTGTAAAGGCTTGTTGATTTAAATGTAACTATTGGTCAGTGAATATGTCACTTCAAAGGCGGTGGACGTGCATCACTTAAACACACGCTTAAATGACGAATGGTTGTTGACTGTAGCAACAGAAAACAGCATTCCACAAGCGCGTGTTGGCGACTGATGTCCCACAACATGGAAAATGTGTATCTCTGAACACTGGAAATGAAGCCGTAACATAGTCATTTCACCACAAAATCGTATCATACTCTCAATTCCTGTCAATAAGTTTGCGTTGGAAAATTATTTGAAAGCGTCGATGACATCGCCCTCGTATCATGTGTACGAAATCCAATTATTCGGTTTTGAAGACACGCTTGTTCTTCAAAAAATGTAAAGCTTCATAGATACCCGCACTGTGTGCAACCAACATAATTTCATTGACGAAAACGCATAATTGAGGAAAGCGAAATGTTGTTAGTCAGCGATCAACAAGTAAGATGCTTACGAATTAACATTGCTTGGATCGCACACATTGACGTCAGTTTAAATCTGCCAGATGATGATGATGATGATGATGATGATGATGATGATGATGATGATGATGATGATGATGATGATGATGATTTGATATGGACTAGGGCAGGAATTAAAAAACAAGAACACTTTGGTCACTTCATTGGCGTTGGGCAAGCATTGACAATAAATAAATAAATAAATAAATAAATAAATAAATAAATAAATAAATAAATAAATAAATAAATAAACAAATAAATACAAATAAATAAATAAAAAGGAAGGGGGGAGAGAGTCAGGAAGCCTACAGTTCCTGGCCCCCAGGGCCCCCGTGTGTCATTGCCTACTCGTTCCCATGCGGAAGTTGCAGCCCTTTTTTAGAATAAATGTCTATTTTAAAATGTAAAGCCGAATAATGTATATTTATACCGGATATGGAAATCAAGAAAAGTTACTACATATCGAATCAAATTATCCTTACATCAAGCATTATTTATTTTTACATCGATTAAGACAACAAGTACATACCATGCACCAACTACACCCTATTTTTGTTACATTGTTCTGTAATTTGGTCTTAGCTGTTGTAGTCAGTCCTCTAACTCGCACCATGATTGAAAAGATCAGCCATCTAGCGCAGAAATTTGGTACTAATGCAAACTCTCTGCAGAAACAAACGAATCATCAGCCCCACTGTCGCCTTACTATATGACAGCGTGTTTACCGCAATGCATTTTGGGGGATCGCGGGGGACAAACGCAGCCAGCAGTTCAGACTCACGGTGGAATAGTACGTTGGACGCAGTGCTGACTCATACCGGTGTGATACACGTATGTTCAAATTCCAATCAGAAAAAGCTATAAAATGCGGAGCATTAACTGTGCTGTGCCCAAGTGCACAAGTTCTAAGAAGAGGACACCTGAACTCAGCCTTTACCAGTTGCCGTGCGACAAAACAGAGAGGAAAACCTGGATCAAATTGATCAGAAATCGGTGAAAACTTGCCGTGCACACAAACTTTGTTTGGATTCCCCGCGAGTTGAACTGAAACCCCGACAGCGCTGCCATCATTGTAGCTCTTCCTTAGAGTTGTCGTCTACTATAATTGCAGAACGTAGTTTTGCACCGGGGACGCAGTTTTTATCTAATATCACGAGGACATCAGCCATACTACGACCACAACCGTGTCATGCCATGCCATGCGCTTTGGCAACGTGCCATGCGCTTTTCATTTGCCTAGCAAATGCAGAATCGAAGTACCGCATAAAACAGAATAGAGAAGTAGAGGGTCTAAGATTAACAATCCCAGGCCTCTTCGCTACAAAACAATAATACCAGAAACAACAAAAGCTCAATGTGTAATGTTACTTCCCGCCTAGTACGGCAACGACTGATGAACCCAGAGAACGTCTCATCATATTCCAGGTAGATGATCAACAAAAATAGGAGGCAGTATTTGAAGGTGGCAGACATGCAGGAGCCCGGGGAGGTTCAGAGTCTAATGAAGAAGGGGTAAGTCTACAGCCTGAAAGTGACACAGCAACTCACAACATATAGATCGCCGCAGATGAAAGCTGTCATTCAGGGCAAAATCAGGAACTGGAGCATGACCCTGACAGCCCTGCCTCTGGTCAGGATACAAGTACGGTAGCACAACTGTTGATATACTGTGTCTGGTCGCGATACGAATTGCACAACTTTTGATATTCAATCTCCGGTCCGGATACGAGTAGCACAACTGTTGGTGTGCAATCTCCGGTGGGGATACTCTACAAGGAGCACAACTGTTGATTACAATCTCTGGTCAGAATACAAGCAACACGACTGTCCATGTACAACCTCTGATCAGGATACAAATAGCAGAACTATTCATGTACAGTCTCTGGTCAGGATACAAGTAGCACAACTGTCCATGTACAATCTCTGGTCAGGGTACAAGTAGCAGAATGTTATTTTACAATCTCTAGTCAGGATACAGGTAGCAGAACTGTTCATGCACAATCTCTGGTCAGGATACAAGTAGCAGAACTATTCATGTACAATCTCTAGTCAGGACACAAGTAGCACAACTGTTCATGTACAATCTCTGGGCAGGATACAAGTAGTAGAACTCTTCATGTACAATCTCTAGTCAGGATACAAGAAGCACAACTGTTGATGTACAGTCTCTGGTTATGATACAAGTAGCACAACTGTTGATGTACATTCTGTCGTTCCATTAGTTAGGCAAAATGAGTTCCACACATATTTCCAGAATTATGTTTAAATGTTAAATATCAAGCTGCGTTATATAATGTCTGCGCTCAAAAGTGTCACAGGATAGCATAACCTCGTTGGAATACGGAGTAAAAGTATATTTTACTGTGGTGTGGGCGTGTGTGTGTGTGTGTGTGTGTGTGTGTGTGTGTGTGTACACACTCGCATTTGACTCTTAGGCAATTTTTTACTATGTGGTTTATGGGCCCGCCAGCTCTAAAATACAGAAAAATAAAAAAAAGGAGAAAAAAACATTTTTTTACTGCCGACTTATCATGAAAGGTATAAACGATTGTAAAATAAAATTTGAAAAAAAATATATTACCGCCGATGATATACAAATACCCGATTTTCTTTTGAAATCATCAATATAGTGACATAATACAGCGAAGATCTGAAAATCGTCACTCTTTCCCATTCCTTTCTGTCGTTGTGGACGATGTTTACGTATTCAACGGAAATAGATAAAGTTTGCGCATGCTCCGTCGTGACCGGATGTAGCATGATTTCAAGCAGACCGGTTTCGGTCGGATCATGGCAGTGCCAGAGGAGTCGGTCTGGCTGTGTGTCATTATCAAACGGGACAAGGCGCCCCAACATATGGTTATCTTAATGAATTTGTCGAGGGAATATGACTGTCTCCCAAAGGCAAGGTACCTTTGCGGTTTTGTAACTTTTGACATCTTGGGCGATAATAGGATAAGGTAACCATAAACGCTGTTCACTCACTATACGTCACGCTGCCACTTTTTACCTGATAAATTGCGTATTCTTTGGCAAGCATACATATAAATGATCAGACCTGTTTGGTTCTACGGATTCACCGTAGTATCTATGTTTTCGTGTTAAAATACGGCCTACGGTTTCACTATGCTATACTACGGAAAATAAAAACAAGCAAAAACAAAAAACAAACCAACAAACAAAAAAAAAAAACAAAAACAAAAAACAAAAACAAAAACAAAAAAAAACCAAAAACAAAAAAACAAATCTTCCGAAACGTGATGCATAACGTGAGCGATAATACGGTCTTTTTGTCATACCGACAAACAGTAAAATAACTGAAAAAACAGCAGCGATGTTGTTAAGCAGGGGTCCTGTGGTCCAAATTTTTCCTGTTATATAAATTTGATTAGAAAAAAAACGAAAATGTGAAGTTTTAGCATAAAATACTGCCGCAGTGAAATCTTCAGGGAAAATTAGTTTGTCAGTGCAGCATGAGGTACGCTGACTGTGGAGCATGCTGGTAGGTGTAAAGATTGAGAGACTTAATATAAATACAAAAGAGTGAATGTTAATGATGGATCCATGTGCAATTGGATGAAACTCATGAAAGTGATCTATTGTCTTGTCGCAGGATATATCCCAAGACAATGCTATTGTATGAAGGTCTATTGTAAGAATTAGATTTTTAAGAAAAATTGTATTAAACTTGTGGGATACTAGGGCCAACTTGGGTGTCCGGTACAATAAACCAATTAGCTAGTTGTACCCAAAATGAAAGGAGAGTGGGAATTGGGGGGGGGGGTGTTCAAAAACTGCTCAGGGCCCCGGACCCCTACTCGATTTTTTTCCATGTGCAAAAAACTTAGAAAATTTGAAGCACTGGTATCTCAGGCCTGACCACAGCCGAAATCCTCTAAATGGTGGCTTGCCTAGGTCTTGAACTTGTGGCCATTGCATGGATCTGCAACCTTGCAAAGAAGGATGGAGAGAACTAGTTGCCAGTTCAGCAGTGGTGCCCCTAGCAGAGTCAAATTGATTATAGGACAAGATAGAACAGATGCATGTAGTACCTGGAAAGAAATTTTAATAGCAAAACCTGTCTTTGTGGACACCTTTTAATGTTGTGGAGACCTGAATGAAGTGGACATCCTCTATGTCTGCAATCAATTCTTTTGAAATATTTACTTGTTTGTGTTCAACTTTTTATTAAAAATGTAGACAGAGCCACAGTACTACAGGTGACCAACAGAAACAGGTTTCAATATTGTATTAAAAAAGACAACAAATATATATATATATATATATATATATATATATATATATATATATATATATATATATATATATATATTCCTCCCTCATCATCAACAGAGTGTGTTGGAAAAAATATAAGGATTGCAAAAAGGGGTTCCCCCCTCCCAACTCAAAGGAAAAATTCCCGAAAAAATCCGTAAACCAAAAAACAAGTGTTGCCTTGCGAGGGGAAATGTGCATGTGCAGACATATGCCCAACGAGAATGTTCAGATTTGGGAGGATACTCCCTGTGAAATAGTTGCCAGTTGCGCCAAATGACTGTACATCGCCTCCCGGTAAAATATCAGCAATTCCTCTTAAGAAACCAAATAAACATAAGAGTGTATTTCTTGGGTGTGTGTGCGTGTTTTGACATACAGCATACTGAGGCGGCATCTGTTGGCTGGCATGCAAGGCTATGTGCAGCTATGAAATGGACCTTCAGCGGACGGAATGTCGGCACATATCAAAATCTATCTGTACCCGAGGCAGTCACATGTGTGCTTTTGCAAGCCGTGTGTTACTCGCCAAAGCCAGGTGACAGGAAGGGGACTTCATTGACAGAATTCGAGTGTCCTCTCGAGGAACTTTCTTCTTTATGGTATAGATATAGGTATATGCTTCAAGCTTAAAGAGCTGGTTACACACATCCTCGCAGCTAGGTGACCATTGGGGTTACTGACACACACCGGAGAACTTCTCTAGGAAATTTCCTCATAAGAGTACATGTGTGGGTGTGGGTGTGGGTGTAGGTGTACGGTATATCTAAGTTTGTCACAGTTATTGTCAATTGCCTAGAAAAATTCGCAAGCAAGAAGCACTATGTAGTTTGAGGCTGTTTTATCAAATAAGCTGATATTGAACAACGAATACCATCCCCCCCCCCTTTATAATTTTTCATGTCAGAGGTGCTGCACAAATATCCAGTCTCACATTCAAATCATGCATTCGGAACATGTTATGTATACTAATACAAGCACAGAGGGATACTTTGAATAATTTTTGTTGATCTGATCATGGAATGAAAGCTTTCCACTAGCATGGGGGGGGGGGTGAATTTAGCCAAATGTGGACTTGCAGGACAGATACATTAGTCTTTGTATACTGGTCTTTTAGATTGATTTGTAGGTTTTGTATGTTGTTCATGTATTCACAGGGCTTAAATGTAGATGTGTTGCCTTTGGTTGAATTTAAAATAAACAAATGAAATGGGCCGCCTCTAATATGCAGTGCATATTTGACGCTTCCAGAATAATTGCCATGTGTGGAACGAGAAATGAAAGTGTGCCGGGAACGAAAAGCCTTCGTGTGTGGACCTAAGTGTCACTGCTGCTGTGAAAGTGTAAAAGTATTGTGTGTGAAACAACTACATGTGGAATACCAATTCAAACCCGTGGTTGCTGTTGTCTAAAGCATTGCAACATATCATAATGGAAGACCACGTTTTCTTCCACCTGGACAAGGAAATGACCAGCTGAATGGTGTATAGCTCTGTGCTGCCATCTAGTAGTGTTTTTAATCATTTTGCGGCGTCAATCTTCACAGGAGAAACACAGTTTTTCAAGGCAAGGGAGGATTTTTTGTTTTTGTTGTTGTTTATATATATATATATATATATATATATATATATATATATATATATATATATATATATATATATAAATATATATATATATATATATATATATATATATATATATATATATATATATATATATATATATATATATATATATATATATATATATATATATATATATATATATATATATACATATATATATATTGTGTGTGTGTCAATTGCTCTCTACCCAGGGACTGTTTGCAGATTAGACAATATCCTTACAGTTGCCGAAAACGACACTAAAATAATCTCCTCTGTTGTCGACTTTTTTCTTGTGTGGGTGTGAGTGTGCGCATGTTTCCCGCAGCTATGCATGTGGTCTATTGAAGGTAGGATACATGCAAATGTAACGGGCATATCGCGCTAGTTTTACACATTTGGCGTTAAATGGAAATTCGTGCCTTTTTTGCTGGTGAAGTCACATCGGAAACGCAGATCCAAACATTTCATAAAGTGTACAAAGCCAGACCCATAGTGTGGAGCAGGGGCTAAAAAGAAAAAAGGTAAAAACACTCAAGTGGGAAATGAAGTTTTTTTTTTTTTTTTATTAAAAAGAGGGGGCCTTCGTCAGGGACGCCCGCACTAAAACAGAAATGTGACCACAAGCCCGTGCCATCCAGGACAGCAGCATCGTCTTCGCTTGACAATATCGCCACCTGGTGGAAAAAATGGTTATTTAAGGAAACCTACCGAAACTTAATAATGCCATGTCAACATGGCAAAATGTCAGCCTTTGAATTTTTCTCCCTTGGGGTTGGGTGCAACAAGATTTGGACTTTTGTTTTGTCAGGATAACTACATTATTTCAAATTAATGAGATGTTTGTTTGCTGAGTCCAGCATTTTGTGAATGGTCTACTTTTCACAGACTGGGAGGATGACTTTGTGCCATTGACAACTCTGCCTGGCGCGGTCATCGTCGTCCCCTTTAAAGCTACGTCGAATTCCCCATGAGCGAATTTTGGAGGGGGAGCGACGGGGCCATGCCCCTGCCTTATAAGAGTAAAACACACACACACACACACACACACACACACACACACACACACCTAAAAAGGCCCAGCCTTAAAGAAAATTTAAGTTGAATTTTGTGAAAAGCAGTAAAATGTGAAACGAAAGTTCAACACTTGTCAATTTTTACTACATAAATGTCACTTATAAGCATGAAGTAATATCATAAGTTTACCTTGCGCACTTATAGTCATGTTAGTGTCCACATCCATTTAATTTTCAATTCGTATCAGATTTTGCTGCTAACATGTGATAGAACTCTGAATAATACACGTGGCATTAAAATTTTAATAAATTGAGGATCATGTACACCTTGGACAAATAATAATGGGAGGCACAGTCCTATAAACAAACCATGAATTTTCTGTTTTCCCCTTCTTCTTTTTAATAGCACTGAAAAGATAAGATAAAGGGGACCAGGCCAAAATGATCTTTTAAACCAGGTGGTGTGTCCTTAGAGTGGTCTCTCAAGACACTGACCACTGTATCAATTAATTATATAGCGTGTGACAGGGCAACATAATGTTTTACATGCTGTTGTAGATATATAACTTCAATGCCAGTAAAAAGTAGTTCTCCACACCAATTCAAGAGGGTATAAATTGGGACTGGGGTGGGTTAAACTTCCAAGATATAAGTGGTCCCATTTGAATAAAGGAACAACAATGGGTTTAGGACTAATGATGAAATAAAACTTTTTCTTTAATAACATAGATTATCCCAAGTTTCATACTTATTGATCTTTCAAGTTGTAAAAATAACAGTTGTGAGCATTCTAGGGCAAATTGTATATTTTTTTATCAAAATTAAAAGGGCCATACCCTCTGAATGTGAAATTTTGGGGTTCCTTTCCTTTTTTGCTCGAAGGTGGATACAGGGTTATTTCTATCCCACCACCCCCATTGTATTATGGATCTGTATGCTTTGGCAGTGCTTCTGGTTATTCAGGTCAGCAATGGATGACAGGTCAGAAATGAAATGGACATTTTGGATTAATATGGCCCTATTATTGGACAGCAATATTACCTTAATGTGGATTTATATCTGGGGAAAGATGATGTATAAATGTGAGATATCATAACACATTTTTTTGTTCTGCTAATTTTTTTTTATTTATTTCTCAGTTGTATGTGATACCAGTTAATAACATGGCCGCCATATTGAATTTGTCAAGCTTGGTGACGTCACAGCCTAAGGCTTAGCTTGCAACAAAGGCTTGCTGGAAGCCAATCAATATCCTTCATGTCTCAGCACTTCGACTGAAGTGGAAGTCCCATAATATTGCAAATAAAAGTTGTAGCATTTTGAGTTTTTGCAAATTAGGCTAATACACAAAATTTACATGTTGTTGAGCAATGGCAAAATGTAGCATTTAAAACTGTTCTCAATTTGAAGGCAGCCAAACAAATTTTCTGTGAAGCAAATCTCCTTTTCTAGTTTAAACTTTTTGCCGTAATATTTGATATTGTTTGCTTGTAAACACAGAAAACCAAACCAGTTTCATTACAATAGCTTGAGATTTTTCCCACCTCCCCCACCTTCCTTTGGTGACACAAGACAAGACTATTCACGCCTGCATTGCAAATATTTTAATTCACAAATAATACAGCGGGATAGCATGTTGGCACCATTCATGTGGTATGCAAAAGCACCAAGCAATTCACACCTGCGTGATCATACTCGCACCTAATCAGGTCCCAAAGGAACACGCCGAACTTGTCACCTGACCAGCTGGCACCCATAGCATTGTCTACCGAAGTCGCTGTTCCATGTGAATGTGTAGCTGGGCTATTTTATAACAATATACACCTCGCCAACTTACCGTACCATATTTAGCAATTTATGAAACGCTCTCATGACAACCATGCTACAAAACGTTTAGAGTCCTTTCGTGCAGGACAAACAAACTATTAACATACAAGAGCGTTCAAGGTAAATTATGTGTACCTATTTGATAAGCATTTTTTTTTTCAGTTCAGCTTATCTCCGTAACACATTGAACTTTTACGGTGTTTCATACTACAAGATATCATTTAACTCTTCGAAAGGGTTACAGACAGACATGATGGCTGCCAGATGGATTGAATTACAAAACAAACTGGTAAGCTGAAATTCAAGGTCATGTATTACATTTGTGTCATTTCTACTTTGCTTGAATATGCTCAAGGTAAAGGTACAACCACTACATTATACTTTTAGCCACTGATTTCATACAAGTAGTATTGTCCTATCGTGCCTCGTAAGTACATCATAAGTTAATGAATCGTTTCCAGTTAGGGCAAAGTGTTTTCTACCTGTAATATAAACTATTCTGAAGTATAATATATATATATATATATATATATATATATATATATATATATATATATATATATATATATATATATATATATATATATATTTGTCAAGTTCACATTCGATAATCTTGTCGGCACCAATGCGTCAGCTTTGTTTATTTGCTTTGTTACGAACAGGTTTCGTCCAAATCATTAGCAGTATGAAATTGACAAAATTCTATATCTGCACACGCTTTCATGTTTTCGGCAAGGAATACATCGGTTTGGCACAGCCTATCCCCAACCTTAAGTTTACATCAAATTGTTATTCATAAATGGCATACCACGATGCACCTGCAAGCTTAACGATTTTTTGGTGCTATGTCGTTACAATACATATACATTAATTCTGAGAAAACACTCCTTGCACAGATGACGTTGAATTTCGGGTCATTAAGTTTTCCGACACATATTGTGAAGATGTACATTATTTTTTTTTCTCTCAAACTACAGATGTGCCCATCCATCTGCACCCAGAATAATTTAGCGACTCGGCAGAATTAAAATAATTTCAAGTTGAACGAACAGGTGTTACGCGTAACATTTTGTGTGTGTGTGTGTTTACTGTTGTGGCCAACAAGTTCGCATAATGCAAAGCTTATAGCAGCCATATCAGTATAATGACAAGCTTATAGCAGCTATTTCAGCATAGTGCCAAGCTTTTAGCATTCATGCCGGTGACGTCCCTCTAAAACACAGAACAAGAACTGTGTAACTTATATGAACCATTTATGTTTCTGTGAGACCTGCATATTGCTCATTAAAAGTTACACCAATGAGGCATGTAATAATGAGATTCCATTTGAACAGTACACAATAATTATGTACCAGACGTGTCAGCAACCATGAGGTCCCCAACAAAAAAAAAGAACTCCCCTTATCAGATTGACCAGCAGAAGCAAACACAAGGGAATAGAGTAGAGATATAATCTACACCGTAGTTGGCCTTTGCGGTAGTCAGGATGAGGCTTGAAAAAAAAATGAACACGGGGGAAATCAGCATGTCTGTGTCAGCTGTCACTTGATACCTGACTAGTGAGTTTCTTGTACCAGGTCTTTGTCTGCAGGTGAAGCGGGACGCACCGCAAGACATGCGTACTGGTCAGCAAAATAATAGATGTCCATTGGAATTATAACACATTCTTGCAAATACATGTCGTTATGCAAAACGACACATAGAGTATAGCAGTACATCTCTAGAATTCATGTAAATTAAATGTTAGCTATTACAAATAGAGTTACTGATATATTTAGGAAATTAAGCCTAAATGGTATTTTAATGGGCGTGCCAGATCCCAGTACACTTAACTACTCTATCGTGGTCCAGAGGCACAAGTTTTAAATACTTGAAAGTAGACGACTTAGTCACAACAGCACAGTAACGGTATCATTAGATGAAAGTACATATATAAATACATTTGCTGTTTAACAGCATCAACTTTTACATCACTAAGTCTTTTACTTTCGTAACTACATAATCGAACATGCTGCACCATTCCATCAAATTAGGTAATGAACACGTATTAACTTCACTTGCTTTAAGCTTAACAGTGAATACCGTTTCAAAATTAGTCATTTTTGTTGTAACCAAATTTGAGCGATGTTTCAAATATCACCATAGAGACCGTTTGCATTGACAAATTCATACAGGCCCTCAATGAGAGAGAGACAGAGAAAAAATATGTGTATGGCACAACTGTATGACATATAATATAGGTTGGACCGCGTGCCTGTGTAACCAGCCTCCGATTCTGTAATTATTCCAAGGTTGCCAAATTATATCACATTGTCCCCGTTGAGAATGACGGTATAGAAGTTGCATAACAGTACAATAAGTAAAAAATGATTAATATTTGTACTATTTCTATTTTAAAATATATTAATCTGTATTCAAAAGATCGTATATTTTTTATTTAAAACAGCAGCATGTGAAATACAGACATAAATCATTGGTATGGCTAATTATGATACTGTATTGGGAAAAAGGTGTATCCAGTAGACATTATAACATATGTTTATATAATTCTAAGTGTCTCCATTTCTATAACATACACACATATATATGATTACGATGTCAGAGTTCATACAAATATGGGCGAATCTAGATGAGTTTTTGAAAACACAATCTAGAAATGTTAGGGGCCACAGATAAACTCATATATCAGTAAATGCACAATAGTCCATGAGAAATAACAGGTGCTTAATGTTTGATTTGATGACGCCTATATGATTGTACAACTAATCCAGCTTGTTGCTGATATGTAAAAAAGAGTAAATGAAACCGGCCACGATGTTTTGGACAATGTCTGTGATGGTGCATGGAACACTGCAGCATTTACGTGCATTTACCAGAGTTTACCACAACAAGCCTTTGCAATTTTACAGTGGCCCTTGTAAGGTAAACGTTGATGGTTTGCTTGAATTAGATACATCTGGAACAGCATTTAAACAGCCCAGGTATGTTACTGATCAACAGCACTTTTCGGTAGTCAATTGGATACGGGGCGTCTACCTAGGAAGACAAGAAACCTCGTTTATAATGCCAACATTCTCATTGTTCATACAGAAATGATCAAAACCGTTAATCATAGCTCAGCAATCAGCCAATATGGTGCATTAATAGCTATTACTATCCAACTAGAAAAACAAAAAACAAAAAAAAACAAAAAAAAAAAAAAAAAAAAAAAAAAAAAAGCAAAAATAAAATTAAACCCTATGTTGCACAATTTTCCCGTTTTTTCAGCTCGAATGCCAATTATTTAACAACTGTATAATCTGCTGCTTACTATTAACATCTATTTGAAAAAAGCCGTGTATGTTCCATCCATGTAAGAATTATTTCTCGGTACAGTGACTTAAACCGTCTGCAGCCAGCCTTCAACAGGTCAACAACCCGACGAAGGCAACTAAAGTATTTACTGATGATACTTTAGTGTGACGTTTTTTCTTTAAATATCATTTTTCGTTTCTTTTCATTCCTTACTGGGTTAAAAGTGTAGTTCATCTAACACTTAATACTAATCACGTGGTGATGATGGGAGGTGGGTGGAGGTGAAGGGAGAGAAAATGCGGTTAAGGTGCAATTTGTCACACGTGGAAAAGAAATTATGATCTGACGTACATGCATTCAAATATGAAACACATACAATGTCACGAAAACTCTTTTTTCTTTGAGACGTACGCCTTGTAGTATACCAAAATTAGACGACGGAAATCTGATAGCAAAACACATGTACACATTTAAGGACTTCACATGGCACGAGGTTACAAATGTATCTCAGATAGTCTTATTGTTAACACCTAATACTGATCACACAGTCCTGGTTCCTTGCATGTTTATCACCGCATTTTTCATCCGTTGCTGCCTTAAGGTTATACTATCACGAAACCACTTCTTTTTTGATATTACTGTTTTGTCTGCATCCACCAATATTTGACCCTGTGACATTACATACTAGGTTTTGGCTATCGTCATTAGGGCCCATTATACGTCTAAGCGTAAGTACCTTTTCCTGGACCAAAAAGACCGAATATTCATAGTAAGGTAATGTCATTGCTAGTATTTTCCAGTCGTCGCGTTCGTGTTTGTCCTCTACTCTATTTCCAGTTTGCATGTGGTCTCCAACTCATCAAGACACGTGTAAAGGCCATTGTCCATATACTGACGTCTTCTAACCCTTTCTTTGCCAATTTCGACAAAAGTCGATATATATTTTGAATTGACATGACGTTGCTTGACTGGTATTCCTCATAAATCGACTTTTCACCCAAGTGCAAGTTTGTGTACAGCTGCAGAGGACAACTGGTCCAGGTCAACAGCTTTCCTCAGAGCACAATGAGCGCAAAGAGCCCAAAGTGCGCCAAAAAAGCTGTGGACTTAGCCAAACTTGGCATTCAAAGAGTTAATAATTACGACGGTAGACCTTCCAAAATGATTGACCTGCTTCATATGCAGGTGAGAACTGTCTATTTACTACTAACGGAATGTTAGCAAAAAATATGATATCATAGGGGAGGTTTCAAACAAACAATACTGTACCGCTGCTTACATATATATATATATATTTTTTTTTTCTTGCGACCATGTGAATGTGCCGTAGATAGCAATATGTAGTATCGCTGGTGCAAACCACCTTTGAAAGATTGGTTGGACCTAAAAATTTCAGGGACTCCGGAAGGAAGTCCCTATGGCACATGTGCATGTGCACGGGACTGGCACAATTTGCATATTGAAAAAATAAAGTACAGTTCCGTTAATTTGAACAATGTGCGTACATTTGCGTCCACACATACACACACAAAACAAAAACAGAAACAAAAAAGAGTACCAAGCTAAGTTCAATGCCATATTGATTCCGACGGTGAATGAAACTTTGCCACCCTTGGACGATTTCCGTGGTTGTAAGGCCTTTCAACTTGGGCCACCTGCCCGATGACATAATACTACAAACTAACAGCCAATAACCGGGCCAACTGCTTATCCCCATGCAAAAAAAAAAAATGACCCTAAACGAACAGAATGAGCAGCGCAACAACTAGGCACTTATTACAGACGCGGAACAAAGACGGAACCAGGAACCAGGATAAATTCTGCACATCAACAACTACAAAACGACTCCAACAACTGTTTGTATCACTGCTACCGCATATGAGAAATAGTTAATGCCCACAGAAAAGGTAATTGTGAACCTAGCAACATTAAGACAAACAAACCCTGCTTTATAAAATCTGTCACTACACGATGTAGTTAATGTTTCAAAATAAAGTGACTTAACCACATACCCACAGTTCCTTTTGTGGTCTTGTAATTCTTTTGAAACATGAAGGCTTAGTACATAGCATTCTTTTAAACTAAACAATGGAAATGCTGTACACGAACGTGTTTTTTAGTGTTTAACGTATGACAAATTGAGTCCCAAACGTGCTATTTTTTTCCTAAGGCACATAAAAGAATTTACAGATTTCGAACTGTAATATTTTTGTGCAAGTTAGTTATGCAGTCATTCATAATTTTCCAAGAATGAATGTGTATATGTCAGAGTAGGTGCATATGTTTACATATAGATCTTATTGTAGTACACTTACTAGCAAGAAGAAACCAAGACACTGTCATAAAAAAGATATGTTTAAAATGGAATGCATAATGTATACTTGGTTTTATAATTAGTTTAAACTTATCTCGTTTTTGCTGCAACTTCTAATATCGATCCCTCGTAAAAATAGCAACTCACTTCGTATTATCATATTGCCTTTACCTGTTACAGGCATTTTGTTCTCTCTAATAGTATGCATAAAACGCTCTTCACAAAATAATCAATGCCAGCGGATGTGCACCATCTCAGGCGTAGTGAGAGGCGTACTATTTATACAAATTATTCATATAAGAATATTACGCCCTCTTGCTTCATTGTCTGACTCAAAGAAATCCGTATCATTCATACAACTGCTGCCATAGTGAGCTTTGTCCATTCTGAGAGTTCTGTTTGAATTTTCTGATGTGTTACTATCTCTGCTGTCCGGACTCTTTACCCTGGTGGAGGACGATAATAACTGGGGAGGCGGTCCGTAAGATGACGCCGTATCACTATCAGAATCATAGTGCTGATCCGGGAGACTACCATGGCTAAGGCTGGTTCCTTGCTCGCTCCCAGTGTGATTAGTATTTTCTTCCGCACCTGCATCGGAAGCTTTACGCTCGCCATTTCTTTGAGGATGAACAAGAGCAATCCTATTTGGGCCTGAAGCTTGGCTCCTCCCTTCTTCTTGGCTCAATGACGGACTCTGTTCCTGTCCCGACACAGGAGTCTCGGAGTCCAGTGAGCTCAGCGACTCTCTCTTGTCATGTTTGTAGCGCCTAGGCTTATCAGATGGCAGGCTACATCTGTGTCGTGACCGGTGATGTCGCCCATGTGAACAGGACGCTTTCTCTGTAACAGGATCAGCGACACCTACAAGCAGGGTCACATTAGAAATATTAACCATGAAATCTTGGTGACTACTGCTTTGCTATACATAGAAATATCGATTGTATGCAAAATAGCTGTGGCCTATGAAATTCCATTATGTTTTCCAGTATGAAGCACATTTTACTCACATATGTGTCCCAAAATGTAAAAATCAGGATTTGAAAACATGCTAATTCTGTGATCCAGTCAAAAAAACAGGAACGGTGGAGATAATATAACGGCACATTGCATTGTGATGTCTCACAAGATCATTCATGATTTTCTTGATTATAAATACCAAAAGAATTAAACATGTACGTGTATCGCTAGCCCTATATAGATATATTAAAGCGAAGTTAATTTGCTTGACATGAATTAAACAAAACTAACACAATACCAGCACAATAAACGAACCGAATCATCAAGGCATAGAAAATGGTATTGAAAATATCTCAGAAATTCTCTGAGGTACATTTCATTAGGAAAATAAGGAAAACACAATACAGATTGATCCTCAAAATAGAGATGCTCTAATGCCCGCCTTTCAGATAATGAAACTGCGGATTGCTTGCCGTTCCAGTGGGCAGAGCATCCTGACACGTCATGAGAGGTAAGTAAAGCAATGATTAAGAGGAGAGAGGATCATGATAAACAACAATGGGTACATGCTGTTCATAAAATTGAAAACATCAAACATATCTCTGTCTTAAATTGTCCATCTAAACCGCTGTTTATGTCATTCAATACCAACAGCAAAACAGTTATATGTAATATCAAGTTTTCATACACGCAACAACATACATGCTTCGCATGTTTAAATGAATTCAATAAAGCTGTGCGTGTTATTGTAAATTTGAAATTATGACGTCAATAATATATTGATGTTAGATATTAGGATATAAGACGTGTATGGACTTCAACCTTGAATAATTACATTTATAATTGATTGACGGTTTGAATATTCGAAAAGCTTTGAGCGCAACGTTCGCTGGATATCGATCGTTATCCGTTCCTGCGGACAGCAATACTGAATCAACATCTTTCTTATTATCTAATTATGTTTCTTGTATAGCAGTGTCATTCAGTTCATTTCCAGGTTATGTGAGATATAAGTTAAAATTAAAGAAAACGGAGAATAAGACAGTAACTGGTTGCTCTACAAGGGCAGCCAGCACGATTATCCGACATGTAAGTAGTGCTAATGTTCTTGACTACATGCTGGGTTGTTGGTAAGTCATGAATATTTCAAAATGAAGAAAATATTATGTACGCAAGTCTTCAATATGCAGAACGTTACAGTACACGGAATTGATGGCGTAACTGTGCACCTAGAAGCGAGTTGCATCTCTAAATTCAGTCTTTTGCAGAGCCAATGAGCATTGCATTTTCTCACATTCGCCTGACTGGAACGGTTACTGCAGGGGTTGGGCACTGGTGAGCACGACGGCATGTCATTTAAGCATAAAATATCTGAGAAAATTTGAGCCACATTACGACAACAAAAACATCAAATATGAAGGTTTTTTGCAAGAACATTTATCAACTTCGATATTATCTCAAACGCGTTATGTCCAATCAATAAGGGACATTTTTTCCCAGATCAATTTAACGAAATATTTCTACATATGTTAACAGAACGTTAGGGGAGTGCACTTCACAACTACTGCATATGTATAATAGAATTTGGAAAATATTCATTGTTCTCAATACAACAGCTAATGAAAATTATGAATGCTCAGACTAAAGAATTGTTCAAGATTATGAAAATACTGAAATTGGAAAATCTGAATACATCTTTGACAGGTATATTTATGTATAAAATTATGAACGGGATATTCCCAGAAATTAATCAGAAAATGTTTACAACAAATGTGGAAGTACATCTTTATAACACAAGACTAAAGCAAAATCTACATATATTTCCTTGTCGAACAAGTTTGTCTCAAGTTTCAATCAAATACCAATGTACAAAAGTTCGGAATGAACTGTCTACAAAATTTCGAGAGATCAAATCATTATCATTATTTAAGATAAGACTAAAACATTATTATTTCTCACAGTAAAGTACATATACCAGAGCACGAGATATGTATGGTAATTTTAATTAAATATGTACATCCATTATATAGTTAATATCCTTCTTATGTGAATGATATTGCACTTGTTCTACTATTGAGAGTATATACAGCTGTAAGGGGTTCTGCACTCTAATTGTGCCAATGAAATTTGTTTTTTTCTTTAATTAATAAACTTGAATGAATATTTGAAAGAATGCAAATTAAAGTTAGAGTAGAGCCTGTGACAGACCCACTGGTATTCCTACACATGATATATTAAGTTATTTACCCCCCCCCCCACACACACACATATACATGTATGTATGTATGTATGTATGTATGTATGTATGTATGTATGTATGTATGTATGTATATGTATATATATATATATAAATATATATATGTATATATATATATATATATTGTCAATCCATACAGGTTTCTGGATGGCATGTGTTATATGTTCTTGAATGGTCACCAATGGACTGGCTGCAGTGAGAATGGTGTGTTTTCCTGACTTAATTGTCATCAATACGCAGCACTCTCAGAAGAATAGTTAATCATGGATATCATCTAAATGTTTCGATCAAAGACCTGAAGCTCACGGTTGTTAATCTGTCATGTTTCGGTTCTTTGTCGAAAAGCTAAATTTGTGAATGTTCATGTACAAAGCAAAAAAGCAAAAAAGAAAAGAAAAAAAACAGTACACCTTCGCCAGCTGGACAGGACATTAACTTTGCCATCGATTATCAAAGTTTCCCTGCTTTTCTGAATCATAATTGTGAGACACAAATACTTGTACCCTGGGATTATGGTTGCATGAATGGAACAGAAACTTGCAAAGAGTTTCTGGGTTGCACTCTACAGAAAGAGATATTCGTATTGTATCAACTGTGAGGTTAACCATCAGTAAGTAATTCCTGACAGG
Organism: Hermodice carunculata; assembly: GCA_964020975.1. Classification (NCBI taxonomy): domain Eukaryota; kingdom Metazoa; phylum Annelida; class Polychaeta; order Eunicida; family Amphinomidae; genus Hermodice; species Hermodice carunculata. The sequence continues at coordinate 69,446,832 of OZ026619.1, forward strand.
TCAAAGGTTAAAAATTTAGAACCTTTTGAAAGCATGAAGTTCTGCTTAGTTATGTTTTAGCACACAATGTAGAACGTGGTCATTAATACTTAAGTACAGTATGGAAGAAAAAGCTAAGCAAACCATTCCAGCAGAAAATGTCCTATATCAGCATGTTTAATGTCTACTAATTGTCTCATTTACTAGTGTAAATTCGGTTTTTGTTAACGAAATATACACATAAACAATAGACTTCCTGCTGTCGTTATCGACCTTCTTCCACTAAGCTATATTTCTTCTTATTGCACTCTGAAGTGATAAAGCAATAGATCTATCGCCTTATGATGTATGAGAGTTAGTATCGCACAGGCTTATGTGTGCTGGGGGGGGGGGGGCATATGGTTCGGCTACTGCAGCAAACAAGTGCATGTATACAGCCAACACTCAGCGCCTATGCAGACAACTCGCCACTTTGTTTTTACTGGAGTGAAGCCGTAGGCGACTGTCTCTAATCAACTTTTCCCATTTTTTCCCTCTCGTTTTTGCTGGTCGGCAATCTGTATAAACTGTTGTTGAGTCCGTGCACTGAAGCACATAGCAATTGACCTGCGGGATTCTGACCGTGCACTAATATTCCAAATGGAAGTCTGTGTGTGCGTTGCACTTCAAAGGGGGCCAGGAAATTTACATGGACAAAACACCAAGCACATTCCTGGGGTCAAAAGAATGGTAAAGTGTGATAGAACTATATAATAAGAACTCTTTACACAAATTTCATGCAAAAACACCAAGATGTGCAAAACCAAGGCATCTGAAGTTTCCCACACCAAGTAGGGACCAACACCCCACAAACCCACGCCAAAAGGAGCACCAAAAACCCTGGCTAGATTACAAATGGAGAGCAATTTGGTGGAACAAGAGGCTGGATTTCGGCCCCTATACATAAATTTTATCACTACCGTCTTCATGTTTATAAATGAAAAAAAAAAATGCAAAAAACAATTTATTTTAGAATTTATCGGTGCTTCTAAAAAGTAAACACCATATGATTGCAAAAATCCAATATGGCGGCCATTTCCCGGCCGCGATTGCGATATGGCTTTATCAACTCGATATTATCTCTATTCAGCTATTAAAATATGTCTAAAGATTACCACCTTGTCAAAAATGAAGAGACTTTTCGTTGCATTTTATGAATGAACAAATAAAATGACACGACAACAAATTAATGAAATAAAATCGGAAGGCGTGTGAAGGACAATGTTGGCAACGTCATTTTGAACAATCTATATATCTATATCATACATATTTTGGCAAAGCTCCCGTCTTCCCATATAACTGTAATGAACTTTTACGTTTTTAAGATTTTCCAGCATATTTCAATCAAGATACTGGATACCAGTAATTTTTCAAACGGTAATTTTGCTCCCGGTACACTGATTTCGTCTAAAATTACCAAAAATTAAGCCATGTCGATAACCTACTTGATATGTTCATGCTTTGCGTTACGTGTCTCGGAGATGGGTCCCCCTTCTCCCATAATCCTTTGCGGTAAACAGGCTGATACATGTCAGGCCTTTTTCGGGGGGGGGGGGCGGCAAAAAACCACATGGCTCATCGCAGGGATAGGGGTGTCATAAATTAGTTGTTTTAAAAATGTGCACCCAATCTTCTGTTTATCTGGATATTGCGCACATAGAGAATTTGAGGTCAATTAACGGCCAATGTATATATGTCGGCAAAGAGAGCTCCCTTGTCCTTTCCTACTTGTGACCCATTTATTGTTTTCATCCAGTAACATATATCTGGGACTGCAATCATGTTGAGATCTGGTTGAGAGATTTAATCTGCCGGTTTTTTGTTCTGCTAAAATGATAAAATCTGAAACATGAGGTACCTTAATGTTGAAAATGGTAAATAAATCATCATTTGTATTAAGCTACTTTGAAAGTAAATGAAAGAATTAATACCAAATTGATAGATAGACAGACAGACAGACAGACAAATAGCTAGCTAGCTAGCTAGCTAGCTAGCTAGATAGATAGATAGATAGATAGATAGATAGATAGATAGATAGATAGATAGATAGATAGATAGATAGAGACAGAGATGATGGGTTGGTAGGTATGTACATAAGTAGATTAAAAAAGTAAATAACGCACCAGTATACTGGGAGGTGTCCTGTTCATCACTGAAGCAGTTTCCACTGTCTGAATGCGACACGTCTGCAGAGCATGCACTGTCCGAGTCTCTGACTGACGCTAATGCCTGCGAATGAAATAAAAAAAGAACAATAAATAATACATCCACACTATCCGTTAGGTGACATAAAACGGAATATATACTATACAGACACGAAATTCAAGATTTTGCTGTTGAATTGGCATTGTAACATGGGGAAATGTAACTTTGTGCCTTTATAGCAGTTATACCTTCGAAAAATCCCCGACAATTTCTGTATATATATATATGTATATATATATATATATATATATATATGTATATATATATATGTATATATATATATATATATATATTAGATACAGTTGAAAAAATTATGATACCATACATAGCGAGAGAGAGAGAGAGAGAGAGAGAGAGAGAGAGAGAGAGAGAGAGAGAGAGAGAGAGAGAGAGAGAGAGAGAGAAGAGAGAGAAGAGAGAGAGAGAGAGAGAGAGAGATGAGAGAGTGAGGAGTGAGAGAGAGAGAGAGAGAGAGAGAGAGAGAGAGAGAGAGAGCAATTTCCCATATTTCACTTTGTTTATTCGAGAGTCACGGCTTAAGGAAGTTTGGGGTTAGTGAGTCGGCAAGATTATTTTGGTAAAGGGGATGAATCACTTCATTATGTTATGAGTGAGATATATGGCTATGAATTAAAGTTGCTTTCTTTCGTCCACACCAGGGTAATTACAAAAATACGTTTTCCTTTAACACATGTTGCAGTATAGCTTATACTCATGATCGATGTATTTGTGCTCTTCTGTTTGGCGCATTAATGCAAAGATCTAATAGATGTATGCTACGCAAGTGCTCCTGAATGAAACGATTTACTTTTCTGAAGTGGCCAGCACTGAATATTGAGCTGACAACTTTCTTCAAATTTTAATTTAGAAAATATATGGCTAATTACCGACACACCATCACTGCCATGTGATTGTGTCTCACGCTTATAACACATATGGGTTTTGGTGTGTTAAACTAATTTTATTATTACCCAATGTTTTTTGTCGTGTGGAAGAAGTCTTGTGGAATTGGAGTCATATGTGTACGGCCCTCGTATTAAAAATCTATATCACGATTACATTAAGACTGATGATTTATAAATTATTCGCAATCACTGGTGAAGGGTGAAAAAAAAATACCTGAAGCATATTAAAAGCGGTTCGAACAGGGGAAATAAACATCAAAGTATGCCTCCAATATATGTAATTACGACGTGTTATATAACAAACGCCAGATGTAGAAAGCGTCATTTTACCAATTTGGATAAAAATGGGTGCTGATAATCATAAAGATACACATAGGCAAAGCACATGAAACAATTCAATAGAAAATGGACTGTTACTTCGAGCTTCATGGCCACTTGAAACAGGAAACTAATTTGAGGTCTATTCAACTTTCCAGCTAAAACGGACAGAAAATGACCAGTGATTTCAAACGCTGTTTGAGTTCTCGTTTTTTCTCGTCTCTTAATTTTTGGTCGTACGGTTTCAGAATATAATACCGCATTTTCAATATAAATATATGGGAATATCGGATAATACAATCTGCTTTGTTTCGACAGAAGCATGTTACTCCACTATGCTGCAATCAGATACAACCAAGCGTCAATATTGAACACAACTGTCATAAAAGACGATGCAGTAACAAAGAGACTTCGGTTTATCGTAGAATTGAATAAACTGTGAAAAAGGTCGACTTAACATGATTTGGGAAATGAGATGTTTCAACGACGGACGGCCCATATTTCTGTAGTGCTCACTATGGGCACTAAAGCGTTTCTCCCATTTTTTACAGAGCTGATTAAAGAGGCAGACCGCACGATGCGAAGCTTGTTAGTGCGCTGTGTTCACAGGAGATCAGCCGAAGTCTTTATCTCGGTAGGCTAATACACTCACTTTACGGTGAATGCCATGATATACCTGTCAAACATGGAGGTGCCCTAGATATCATCACAGCAAAAGTGTTCCTAAGAAATATTCATTCATAATGACGGACTCATTTTTGGGTTTCAAATGGACCAGCCGTATGGTTGGTGAGGGTACATATTGCGCAAGTTGTCTATTTGCGTCCACTTCTTTGGTTTAAACGTGTTATTCCGCAAAAGGGCAATGAAGTGGCATGCTCAGAAGTCGATATTAGGGCTCCCTACACACACACACACACACACACACACACCACCATATATATATATATATATATATATATATATATATATATATATATATATATATATATATATATATATATACAATATATACAAATAGAAAAACATATAATTAGACATGGGTATTGGAAAATGAATTAAGAGATGTGTTATCTTAAATATAAATTTACCACAACAATACCACGTTACCAAACTTTGTACAATATTTGTATGTTAGTCTTCCACAATTCTTAATATAGTTATCAACAGCTTCAAAAATATCCTCATTTTGACTTGCTATAACTTCTGTACCTCAAATTCTAAATAGCAAAGAAGTAGGTTGGAATCTTCAAGAGATATTTTGTTTAATTATAACTATTTTCTCTTCAAATTATATTACACTTTAAAAAAAATTGGTAGCGAGGTTATTCTTAATCAACATCATATGAAAACGATCAAGACATAACAAAATCTATAATTCTAAGGCCCTATTCAGTTAGTTGGATCCCATTTTCACTCTAACATAGACAATAGCAATTTTTTTTCCTTATTGCGAAATGTCAAAATAATCAAATATGAAAGCGACATATGGAAAAATACAAGTGTAAATAACAAAACAGTGAACTAGTGAAAAGAAATGACTGGTAAAGCAGGTAAATCAAGCACATGTTCATCTTGGAGCCTTACTCTTCCATTCTGCTTGCATTCATATGCAAGTTTTCCCGAGCCTGGGGGACAGGGTAATGGACACACATGCAGATTTTCATACACAGATTTTTGCTGCAAATTTCTTTGTTATACACACCCAACTGCTTATTTTTCCACTTGCGTGCAATCGGTATACTTTATGGCCAGTTATTCAGGTATAAACGTTTGGAATAATATAGGATTAAAAAGGAATCCATAGTTCAACATGCAAAGCACTCACAGATATAGAAACCAATCCAAGATGGCAGCCATCCTTTTTTGTAAGTTTCTGTGACCAGTGTGCGTTCTAAGCTCTGGATTGCTTTTAAAATGGAATAACATGTTTGAGTTACCCTGAATATGATATAGAGAGACGGGGAGAAAGCGGGGGAGAGAGACTACAGACAGACAGAAGAAAGAGAGAGGGGGGCAAAAACACGAAGCTGTAAAAACTAAGAAACTACCAATACCAATACAGGCACAAGTCTGTACATTTGTGAATCTGAATTTTTTTATACTGAGAGCTGGTATTATAAAAAAAAAAAAAAAAATACAACCCCCCCCCCTCACACTTTTCATTTCAATAGTTTTATGTTTGGATACTTGAAAATTAGACCGCAGGTATCTTCAGTATATATGACGCCAAAAATAAGCAGTAAAGTGCGAGGGGTCAAAGATCACATGTACATGTAGGTATATAAAAATCGGTAATATGCACATAACCTCGGAGTCAGGTCCGGGCCGCTTAAGTCAATCAACAAAGGGCAAGGTTTCATACCGCCCTCCAGCAATATCTATATGAGCATTCTACCTGATTTAATCCGGAACCTACATGTTTTCTAGAGGCCATATGTTTCTAGCCCATGACCCCTTCAAAGCAAACTCGTCTGGAATCTCGACCTCTAAAAACATCGGAGATGTCTTGAAGGGGACCTCCCAAAGGTATCCGGAGGATATCACGACCTTACAAAAGGCAAGATCCTGCAAGGCTGGTACATGTTTCAGACCATTAAAGCCAATCTTAGAGACATTTAGACGCACTTGCCAAGCCCAGGTGCATATTGCATACATAATAAATCTTGTAGGTAAAATATCTGAGTAAGAAAATATGTGTTATTATATACCATTTAGATATGTCTGGGGTAACCAGATGTCAATAGATAGTTGTCTGTCACAGCGATGCCCTGACAAGTCAATGACCACACACAAGTAAACAATGTCGTGTTTTTCTGTGGGTTTTCCATGGACGATTCACCAGTCTTGATATATACATGTAAAGCGTGGGTCTCAATTTAACATTTCAGCATACAAAAGCATTTTGTTGTGCTACGCAGTACCTCAAAACGCCAGCATCGTACTATATCGCGTGATTAATCACACGTGAATATTTAGTATTTTCTCTAAAATAAACCACAGGAAAATATTCCATTCACCGTAAAATGGCATCTGAACGGACTTTGGTAAAATAGGAGCGTGCACAATTCAATTAATTTCTTTGCATTGTGTCACTCGCATTCTCCACGCAACGTTTGCAGGATGGACTCCTTGGTGCTCAAAATTGCCCAAGACAATTGATTAGTTTTAACTGGTATTCATCACTGCACACTGATGCATGTTTGCAAGGGGCTCGGACCCAGGCACTTCCCCATTTCCTTTGTGTGGCTTTGCATGCCTGCCATACCGGAACTTTTCGACGATCAAGATTGGCAAGGTTCAGAAAACAAGAAGACACATTTCTCTCATGTTTTGTGAACTGTATCATCACCATGGGGAGTGTCATTTTGTATTACATAGCACCTTTGTATTATGCATTGCCAGTTGGTTCAAACAAACAAACAAATGATAAACAAAACCACAACAAAACAAACAAACAGAAAACCCTGAAATAGGGTTAAGATCATTGCTCTTCAAACTGAATCTATCAAATGTTTTACGTTTTGTGACTCTGGCTTATCTAGTTCTGGATATATTGCATGCACCGTATTGGCAATAATGAAAGAAAATATGCTCTCTTTATTGGGTCTAAGTCACTTTACTTTACCTTAACGTAGACTTTTGCCAGGTGATAAACTCTACATGTTTTGTGATCTGTTATTAACGGTAAAAGCGCGCCCTGATAAAGGAATGTGAAGTACTAAGATGAAACTACGTCGTACACTGTAGACATTTAGTATTGGTAAAATAAAGAGACGAGATGACACAATCACATAACTCTGCGCAATGACATCGTTAAACAAAAGACTCTGGTAGATTTGTATAGACCATCGTGATACAAAAATCATTTTTAGTGTATAAAATTGAGGGCCTCTGATTGCCCATTCCTGTAAACTATTTCGATACTGCGTGGGGTTGTTTGTTTGTTTGTTTGTTTTTTTTTGGGGGGGGGTGTTTGGGTTTTTTTTTTTTTTTCTGTTTGTTTCTTTTTACAAGTAGTGCTGTTTTTGTTTCAACTTATGGGCATTAATTTGGCAGATTGCAAATCTTTCACCCAGTGAGCTTGTGTGTTTTTGCAAAACCACGTTTTGATCATATTTTCAGTTCTGATTAAGAGTTTGATACCCTATTCTCAGCAGTAAGGATAAATTTTAGTGATTAATATTTGGTATTGTGAAAAAAATCTCGCCGAATGGAGGGTAAAGTGAAGAATTGAAGTCAACTTATTTGACATGCCAGTGTGATTTCTGAGTGTTTCCGCATTGCTCGCTCAATTCACAGTCGCGTTGCAAACCAAAAATGCCCAAAATTCTGCATGAATTACCTTTAAATAGTCACAATAAAGAGGGGTAAAGGTGAAGTAGGAAAGAAATAAGAGTGTTCAATGACCTCAACATGTTGAACCCATTTGATCTTTGTAAATATAATGAATACTAAACAGAATCTATGTCTGCCGGCAAATAATACCGCACTTCTGTCAATGTGACCTTATAAGCCATGTATTTTTCTTATTTTATTGCACGACTCCGCGTACCTGTTCTGATCTTGTAGTTGCAAGACCATGTTCATTGCATATCGAGATCGCGCTGTATACAGAAGTAGACAATGTTTATTGGATAACCGTGTCTAGTTCTGCTGCAAAATGCTTCAGGTTGACTGTTGCCATGACTGGTGCTGACAATTCCCATCATGATAACTGTTGCCTGAAAACTTTTTCACATAATCGTTATGAAGTCTGATTTATTATGTTTTGTTTCAATGGGCTTTGTCAATGCACTTCGTTTAAATAAAATAGCATTACACTGTCAGAGAGGTCTACGTTGGGAGATGAATATGTTGATATTTTCAATGTGTCAACGTGTGAATTGATGAAAACTTGTTAACATGTGTAAAACATTAATTTTAAAACAAATAAAATAACCAAAGATATATTGTTTATTGAAGAAAAAAAACTTTCTGAAATATACTCATATATAAACATTCGTTATATTTACGAAAACAGAAGAATGGTAGCTTTTGGATCTGCCTAACTATCCTCAGATATATTTTAGGTGCAGCTTATATGCTTAAATCCACGACTTTAATAACAGTTAGTGTTGTAATGATCTCTATGCGAGCATCTGATATGCTTGTATCAAGTTAGTCAAAGGCAATCTTCTTGTCGTCCAATTTTTTTCCTTTTGTGTTCTGGTGGGTTATGATATATCGTTGGAATGTCCTCATTCCCTTTGACCAAGTATACATTGTTTGGCTGTCTTAATATTGTTTTGTCATCGATATACTATTAGAATGTACGTGTTTCCTTTGGTCATGAAACATTGCTGGCATGTCCTAATTTCCTTTTGTAATAAATATATTGTGGAATTGTCCTCATTTTCGTAGGCCATGGGCATATTGTAAACAAAATTCCGTTGGTCATCAAAATGTTGTTGTAATTTCCTCATTTCTGCCGCTCACGGAAATATTGTTGAAATAACCTAATTTCCATTGATCTTAATTAATATTGTTGCAATATCTGGATTTCCATTGTCATACACGTACTGTTAGAATATCCTGATTTCCCCTGGCCATGAACACATTTTTGGATTGTCCAAATTCCCATTGATTTTTGGCATATTGTTGGAATGTCCTGATTTCCTTTGGTCAAACACAAATTGCCGGTTGGCCACAAGTTGTGTTGGTTATAGACATACTGTTCGCAGGTCCTCGTTTCCGTTTTTCATAGACATATTGTTGCACATCCCTTATGTCCGTTGGCCACCAAAACACTTGCGGAACATCCTGATTTCTGTTGGTCATGGACATATTTTAGGATAATTCAGATTTCCATTGGCCATTGACATACTGTTGGAATTTTCGGATTTCTGTTAGACATTGGCATATTGTAGGGATATCTTCATTTCTGTTGTCCATGAAAATATAGTTGGAATGTCCTAATTTTTGTGGCCACAGACATTTTGTCGGATTGTCCTGATTTCTATTGGCAAAAGACATAATGATGGAATGACCTAATTTCCATTGTGAAGTTTTCACTTGTGCTTTTTACCATGTGATATTAGGGGACGGAATGATATTGTTAAAAGGCAAGTCTTATTGTACATACGAGTATATATATATCATGGCGCCAGTTATTTGAAGTGCTTGGCATTTGCAACGAAGAGCTTGTTGACAACTATTAGTCAGTGCCAATTTTGCGTGCATAATGTTTATAATTTATCATGAGCATTTTGTAGGTTAAACGTTACGTTGATATAAGGAGTCGCTGTCAGAGACGAAGTGGAACCCATCAACATGTTATGATAGTATCGCATGAAGGCTCTTTTTCAGGCTGATGTTGCCTTGGAATAACATCTGGTGGACATGGCACGGGGAATTAAAGTTTTATAATTTTTCTGCATCGGCATGCTTTCAAAAGGCCATGGCAGAAGCAGATTTAGATTATGTAAAATTTGATTATTGGATCCTGCTGTTAGTCTACTGGGAATATTGCAATGCATTTTGACCGTGCCTGAGTAATTGGCCGAAACCTTATTTAAATGGCATATCTTGCAGTGAATCGTAACGTGCATTTCTTCTAAAGCACACGATTTCTACACCATCAAGGCACACACAGAAACATCATCTACTGCTTATCCTTTGTGTGTTATGATGTTGGTCATTTTGATAGTTTATATTGCGCACTCAACATCGAACTAATTACATGGTACATTGTATCGAAAATTCATTTATCAGCCCAATTCAAAATACGCGTGCGTTCACAAAGGTGTCAAGTGATAGCCAAAATGGGATGGCGACTTTCCGTTATCTTAAGCTCTAACGAGAAAAAAATCACTTGCCCTTTATCCAAAATATTGATTTTACTCCATATTTTAGCTTGAATTTCAACAGTACAGCCAAGGTAATGGCAGTCCGTACAGTTTAGTTTAAAACAGGACATTCATCAACATTCTGCCTGAATTTATTGTGAGCGCATAAGCTCAGAGTACGCAGATGGGGTATGCAGCGGGAAGATTTGATATTGGTGCATTTCTTCCAGCTCCCCGCATTAACTATTCTTTCATGCTGAAATTAGCTAGGTAAGGCACACTCCATAGGCATCTGCTATTTTATGGGAATGACATGAGGCTGCATCAGATGCTTAGCTTCAGCTCAGCAACATTCCAGTAATTTTATATTCTTTGGATGATTTCAGCTGCATTGCAAAAGCCGCAGATGCAGGCAAAAAGACGCATATACAGGTAAAATATGCCCGTACGACCAGAGGCGCCATCACGTATACAATGCACAAACGTCGTCCATAGGTGACACGAACTATAACAGTTTCATAAATCGTGATGGGTAGATTCCTCATCATTACAACCACGTGTTAATGCTAGCCTCTTGGTAAAAACTTGTAACTGGGCTTTATATGGGTACATAAAACTGTCATATTTGCTACTTACTTTAAAGAACATAAATTTAAAATGAGATACATTTCGTGAGACAACTTCTGTCAAATCTGCAAATCGTGGCACTGGTAATATATCGTTCTTCCAAAACAATAGAGAGAATAGGATAAAATGTCATTCTATATTTGAGGTAAACTATTCTTGTCGTTCTATTTTGAAGTGTTAGTTGCATCCGTTTTCCAAAATACATCATCTCACTTTGTAGACTGCTCCTTTTACAGCTGCAACATACAGCATACCTATAGTTTTCTTGTGCGAGAGATGAATCTGCGTCCTAGGCAAAATATGAACAAAAAGTATCTGATAAGGATATATGCGATATACTTAATTTCTTGCCCGCCAAAGTTTAAGTTTTTTGGAGGAATAAGGTAGCTTTCTTTCCAGAACAGTATACTCAAAGACTCCGTGCAACGTAAAACAGCTACATGTTTATGGCAAATTTAGTCCCCTTTTTGCATCAGGCGAACGAAGTACAAAGGTCCAACTCGGTTCGCAGTTAGGTGGTGTCGCTAACACATCACCAAAACAAGGATGAATTGTTCACATGATGTGCATTTTTACTAATCAAGTGCCCCTATACTAATGTTAGAAAAGGCATCTGTTCAAGTAACAGGACCACAGTTGTACAGGGCATCTGAGTAACCAGGACAACTGGGCAGTGGACACACTAACAAAAAAACCAAACTACATATAGAGGTTTATTGACTGAGGCGTAACATTTCAATGTACATATACAGTTACCCCTCACCAAATAAGCACCCCCCCCCAAAAAAAAAGAGAAGAATATATCTGCGTTAATTGGTCGATTCGGACTACATGGAAGCGGGCGAAACAATTGTGCTTCACATTTCATTCATAAGGTTTACTGATTTGCAGTTTAAACTGGTCGTTGTATTTATGGGTGCATGTTTCGCATATTGGTGATGTCTCTGCCGTCTTTTATTCGATTTGGCACCCTTTGAAAATTAGATTATGACTTGAAATAATGATGGATGGTTTTAAGTCTCTTTTGGATCCAAGTACATTTACTTGGAAATTTCAGCTCTTTACAAAATATGGTCATTTCTGTTCTAAGTCAATATGGTTAGAAAGCCCCCCCTTTTTTTTTTTAGATTACGTCGTGCGAGATTTTGATGGCGAAGACATGTACATTTCTTTAAAAATTAAAAGGCGTTATTTGAGCGAATCTTAAAAATTGTTATACATTTGGTAGGACAGGTCATTGCTATAGATTTTGTTTGGTGTGCATGATGCCATGAACACTTTCAAAATAGTCGGTATCAACCGCGGATGAAAGCACTTTTCTCATACAACGCATCTATCAGAAGATATAAACCTATGCATGAAGAACAGTCACATCATTCATTAGTCAAGAGGTTTTGTTGCTCATTGACCTGTCTGCTGACACACAAGTTCAAAGTTGATGCGCCTATATATCTGTCTTATGTATATGCATGTAGATATCAGTAAGTATATGGTGGTGTTCATATAAAATGACATTACGTGGAGCGACTATGTCTTCAACCTTTATACCCCTATACTTTTTAAAACACTGAAAACTAAAACTTTATATCAAAAATCGAAAGGTCGGAAAAATATGTTTTGTTTTAGCACGGGTATAGTGTATATGAAGAGCAATGGAACGTTGGACTGGTACAGTCTGCGAGCAACAGTGCACCATAGCCAAACTTTGTAAGAGCGAATGTGCTACTATTTAGATGCTTACCTTTTAAACCACCCGGTCACCATGTAAACTAAACTAATCTTGATTCGCGCCTTCGGAATTCCGTGCCGTCTGATCGTTTGAATACATATTACAGTCAGTACGATTACCATTTAAAGAATAGATGGGGATTTGTCATTGTTTTTAAACGAGTAATTTTCGACTGAAAATTGTTTCAATCGTTGTTGTATTATCATTCTTATCACCACATACGCATCACTTACGACTAGCTCGGTGTTGGTTCCGGACGTAGAAGATCTAGACCCATATGCACGGTTGTAAACACACTTGCTGCCACCTTTACTGGTCCTGCTGCCAGAACTTGCTCGGCGTCTTTCAGTTCTCCCCTTGTTATGTTTGGTGGAAATGACGTCACATTCACCATGAGGAGCACCATCTGGTGTGTGATTTCTCTCCCTTGAAGACACCGACACCTAAACAGCAATCAAAACCAAAACATATTATTTTTGTACCTACTGTTGAATACAGAAGCTGAACATATACGAACTATTTTCCGGGATGGTGTGTGTGTGGGGGGGGGGGGGGGGGCAAACTTTTCTATTCAGCTCAACAGAGCCTTTGCTCAGTTTATATTGGGTTTGTGCTAAATATTAAACAGCAATCTCTACTAATCAAATGATAAGCACTTATATACTATTGACTCCCAAAAATTATATTGAAACAAAAGTTTTGTGTCCGTGTATCATGATTACGCGTCTCATGACAACCAACGAGGAAATATTAAGCTGGAAATCTTTACAAGAAATATAAAGTGTATCACGTGCCCCAAAATCAATGTGAGTTTACACCCTTTTACAAACAATCTAAATAAATACCCAACTGGTTCAATAAGTAATAGGTAATAGCAACACTTTGGGGGGGGGGGAGCTATATGTTGAAATAAAGGAAGCATAAGAGCTCTTGGATGACGCACATGAAATATACACTGACACAGGTCGTATTGGGCGGTAATAAACACTTAGAGATTGGTTCAAATTCTACATGCAATGTAAGATGTTCATCTGATCAATATATATATATATATATATAGTGTCATTGCATGTATAACGCAACTTTTTTCCTTCATGATTCTGACTTCCAATGTAGCACAATTACCACTATATATATATATATATATATATATATATATATATATATAGTAGTAATTGTGCTACATTGGAGGTCAGAATCATGAAGGAAAAAAGTTGCGTTATACATGCAATGACACTGGAAGAGCTTCAACAAAGAATAGTTAGGTTAATTATGATAAAAGCAAAACGCTCGGACGGGACACACCCCACGCTACCACTTCATGTATTCATTTTTTATATATCACTGTCTCTTGCTGCCAAACGGGTTTGATGCCTGTATGGCCACGGACTTCTTGAAAATGAAACAACCTGTCAGTGACGCTATCCATGCAGAATAGTGGAAAGCATGTCAGTATATTTCCGTTCGATGCCACTTGTAGATCTTTTTCAAGAATAATGCACACGCATCTATTGTCGTAGTTTCTATTCCTAAAACGTAAGTTAACTCATTCCATACCAGTCCCTGATTGTTTCCTATATTTTCCTAGATTTAAGACGACAATTGCAAATTTAATTTTTTCATGAAAAGAGCATTCGCTCAAGTACCAACATGCCTATAGTCTTAAGACAGTGGTTCTGGCACTGCCTGGCAAGTCATGCTGCAGCATCCAGCTGGAGTATGACTTGCCAGGCAGTGCCAAAGCCACTGACCAAGGCCTGTGACCATAGTATGGAATGAGTTAACTAGTGCTCAGAATTAGCCACGTCCTGTGCTTGTAAGGATAACATGTCCGCAATTGAACAGTTCACTGGTGTTACGGTCAAGGTGAAAAAAAAAATAATAATGCATTTCAATAGATGCCCAGTACGCCTGGTATCACCATCATCTAACCGTCACACCAATGCCTCGGATTGCCTTTGTTCTAATTTGAACCTAGGCAGTTTGTAAAACAAAGTAGACGAATTATCTACCTTCACTTGCAATTACCATGTTCTATTTGCCCCTGATGCCTGGATTCACGGCTTCACGTTGATTGATAATACAGTACGCCACCCTGGTTTGCAATACCCTAGATGATATGACCGTTGCCATGGTGATGGGTGGGGTGTGCATTCGGCTTGGTGAGCATGCACCCAAATAAAGGTGTACTCATCTGGAATTTGTAAATTTTGAACTCGCGTGGTTTGATTGTAGCGAAATGACACGGTGACATTTCATTAGCTGTGCCTCACAGATCTGACAGTGCAGGTGCTTAATTCTGACAAGATTTAGGAGCAAACATTTGCAAGGTCTAATGTAAAAATCTCCCTGGCATACGATTTAACAAAAAGATAATTTTAAGCTTGATTTTACTATGTATTGATGTAATAAAGTACCATTGACAATGGGAAAGTGCTACCATGCTAGATAAAAGACCGTTTCAGTTCTTTTGAATCACAAATAGCAAAATGCTGAAGCTATGATAAGTAAAACTTAGATCAAGCTTTAAATGCTTGATTTCACATTGAACATCCATGCGGCAAGCACGCGAAAAAGAAAGGGCTGGTATGGTACACATGAAAGCGTGATTCGCAAACTGCAAGTACTGAAATTACACAGACTATCTTAATGCCTCTGTTTTGCATTAAGTTCCTTTACCCTCATCTGAATTGACTCATCAATTCATGGAAGGCATTGTCAAATTTATAAAATTTCATTTTTTTGTAATAACGGAGAAGATAAGAATTGAGCTTTGTTTGTTGAATGTTATTATTATTTCGAGACAGTTATCATCCTAGGAATTATTTTTTACAAATTTTGCAATATCTCGCACCTGCAGACAAAATCGTGCACCTTTATAGGGAAAAGTCATAGACGAGAAAGCGGTTTAAAGTTACGTTCGTAGTGTGGAGAGAAAATTTAATACACTGGCTAGTGGGTTACCTTAAAAAACAAAAAACAAACAAACAAAAGCAAAAAACAAAAACAAAGACAGAAAAAAAACAAAAACAAAACAAAACAAACAAACAAAAAAACCAAAAAACAAAAACAAAACCAAAACCAAAACCAAAACAAAACAAAACAAAACAAAACAAAACAAAACAAAACAAAACAAAACAAAACAAATTAAGAACCCCCCCCCCCTCCAAACCCTCCAGCCCCGATAAATGTGAAGGAACCAACCAGGATGTTGAGTACGATTGAATTGTTTTTGTTGGAGCTGCACCATTGAAATACATTTTGTAGTCAATAGTTACTAATTTGTGCCAGAAACAGTCGACAGTTTTACCTTTAATTTCTGCAATGTGGCATCATAATTAACAGATTGAAACTGATTAAGTGGTCGATGTATAATTATTCAGTTTAATTGTAAAATATTCTGCTTTATTTATATGGATGCCATTACTTGATATCTGTCCATAAAAAACAACTTCATTGCGTCATACACACGCACACACACACATTAACTAAGTCGTCGATGCATAAATATTCAGTTTAATTTGAAGACATAATGCCTTATTTGCAGGGAATGCCATTACTGCCACCTGATGTAAAAGATAAACAGTTATATCTGTGTGATACGCACACACGCATATATATATATATGTAAATATATTATATATAATATATATATATATATATATATATATATATATATATATATATATATATATATATATATATATATATATATATATGTGTATATAAAGGTCTCACTAGGTCTCACTAGAAATAACACCCGGTAAATATTTACAAATATCTTAGTTTCAAACAAGGAGGCCACACGAGGGGCCTCCTTGTTTCAAATGACAATTTTGCTGCACTCAAAAAAAAACTTCCTGGGCAAGTCATGAGTGCGGGCTTTTTTGTCAGATCGTGGTCACTGGCGCGGAACTGTTACTGACGTCACAAGCACAACCTTGCTTCCAACCGCGTGTGATGGCCTGTAGAGTGGCATCAGTGCAAACATAAGACATAGCAAAACAAGATAACTTCAGCAGTTGTAGTGAGTGTGATGATGATGCTCAACTGAATTTGTCCTGCACTTTTTCTGACGAGAATAAACAGGATTTAATACAGAGTGCAACTGCGGGTAGAAAAATAATCATATGAATGAATCTGAGAAAATAAACAAGGGCTTGGAAGCGATCGAGCAAGTGTGTGCGTATTCTGTACCGCTAGGGATCCTCTTCTTGCACGCTATGATATTTGCCACTAGATAGGAAGTTTCAATCCCTTGCATTGTCTTTGTATTGTTTTAAAGGAATGGTACTTGGAGGATCTAGCAAGAGTAAAGAAAGAAATATGTTGATTAAAAAAATTGTGGTGATTTATTTTACGACAAGCATAACTTTGGCTAAAGTGAAAAGCTGAAGTAAAATAAATATATAAATGCACAAGCAAACAAAAACATTATTATCTTAGTTTTTATCACCCATGTCCTTGCACGATTGATACCAATTGCTGTTTTAAAAAAAGGGCATTTAGGAGCTTGCAGTTCTGCTGCAGCAAAGCAAATATTGAAAAAGTATGGTGAAGTTTCTCATGGCTTAAAGGTGAGCGTCTGATTCAGTGTTGTTTTGAGGGTGCTTGTAAATATTCTATCACAAAACAATCAACATGCATAAAAACGGCCACAAACTATACACTTTTGGAAAGCTAAACAAACTACAGATTTATTTTCTCCCAATGTCCTGTGTGTTTGTTGTCCATTGTTTATACATCAATCGTACCAAGCGCTATCCTCTTTTTCAAAGAACCTTGAAGAAACTTGGATTCAACCTTATCGTTTTCTGATGTAAAGACATTAAATTTGTTGCAGACTGTTTGTAACAATATAAACTGAAAAAGCATCTCGATGCAACACCAAACATGAATAGCACCGTAACAAAACATAAATCACACTAAATGAGATTAACGCATTATCAAGAAATTACTGGAGGGGCATAAACCTAGGAAACGTTTTTTAATCTCTTGACCACTCCTACAAGCACTGTCTCTCTCTCTCTCTCTCTCTCTCTCTCTCTCTCTCACACTTAAAAAATAACAATTGGAAACATTGTTTTGTGGCTTTGTAATACAATGCAGGGATGCAATACTGGAAGTTACAAAAGATTTTGTTTTATATATTATATAGATTGATAGATACGGGACAAACTAAAAACCTATGGCTAGTATTTTTCATGGTGCCTTTATCTACAAAACATCTGTCTGTAAACAGAAAACATAAACATTTAAAATGGTTAGTATATATATACATATATATATATATATATGTATATATATATGTATATATATATATATATATATATATTCTCATCGAAGTCTTGAAGTCGATGTTTACGATATTCATAGAAAAAAATACATGGAATCGTTATCTTTAAAAATGTGAGTAGGATTCTAATTAAATAATGCCTGGCTTCCCAGGGTCCCAACTAATTGCGCTATTTAACTGTTGACAAATTATCTTACTTTCCGTGTGACCAAAGAAGGTAGTAAACACAAACAGCATATCTTGCACGTGGAAGAACACATGAATGGGGTGTGTTTGCATCCCACATCTACCAATGCTGTAGGCACTTTTAAATAAACTCCAAGAAGATACGCGGATACTATTTTTGAAGAAACTAATTTTAGTCTTGTTAGCACAGGGACCCCAATATCGATTTTACGAATGAAAAGTGAAAAGCAAGCACCGGTCATGGTATTTCAGAGACAGCACCTTGGGTGTAAATTTCCAAATTTGACTTGCGTTGCTCTGATTTTACATTATAAATCCCTTTCAAGTACACAATAAACGTTCAAATGTTGTTACGTATGCGCCTTATGTGACTTGAATTTGTCGTCAGCAAGGAAAGGGCACATCCTTGTGTAACAGAGACTACAATTTGCCCTTTCCCTGGACCTCTACAGCTTTCTTTACCGTTGGGCATGTTATCTTGATGGGTCTCATCTACAATTTTCACCGAAATTATTTTCATCACTGTTGAAATTGGCCCAAAACTTTAAATCGGCCGACATTTTACCACCGGCCGATTTTGGCCAGTATAAGGGGGAGAGGGTTAAACTAAATGCTGGGACTAATGTCACTTTTCCTGTAGGAAACGTAACAAACGGATATAGGAAAAAAATAAAGGTGGCAATATAAATCTCCGTGCATTTCTCATGAACCTGCTCAGCACCTTTGTTGCTAGTTCAATAGTTCTCATTGGCAACTTACCACCGACTACCTGTGCTTCAATTCAGACTAAAAAAAACCAATGCTGGATGCGTCCTTTATGTGTATTGGATTAAGATCAGATGACATACGACCATGTCTTATGGGGTGTAACAGTGCACATTTACCCGATTTCCTGTCAGTGACAGCCTCTGTAGCATGCACATCTTGTATTAATTAAGGCTTACCCCAGTAAAATGTTGGTAGTGGGAACACAGCATGGATCGATTGGGAACCATGGCGTGCATTGTGCAGGAGGCTACACGGGGCCATTGCCTTGATCAAGGCTTGCAAGAACTGTCAATGCTCTGCTCTGATGCGGACCCCAGATTGCATGCTGTGTGACCTTTCTTTTCACAATTAAAATCTGTTATCTGTGTCGACAGTTGGTTCATTTTGTTCGGAAAGAATACATAAAAAACATACTGAGCATGCATGTAAGCATCTGCTTTTACCTTTCCAAAAACAAACACTGCACACGTGGCTTCAATAACCAGCAGAACTGGGCCATCGTGAACAGGAAGGCAGATAAAAATATCAAATATGAAATATCTCCTTGTCAGGTGCTATGCCCAGCAATTGTATTGCATACTTTGCCAAGAAAGAAATCCACTTACTCTACAAATAACGGAAATGCGGATTGCCTTAGCTACCAAACGCATATAACATCTTAAATCGACAATAACGATAACCACGTCGATCGACTGCATAAAGGATTAAAGATACTAAGAGGTATGAAATGATTGAAAACTCTGCTAATGCGAGGAACAGACGACCATGATACGTCCATAATAATAATAATAATAATAATAATAATAATAATAATAATAATAATAATAATAATAATAATAATAAATAATGATGATGATGATGATGATAATAGTAATAATAACAGATCAAAAGGCAAACATTACATAATTAGATATTTAAAGGTGCATCTAGATGAAAGTAGATTACGTAATGTATTGCCATGCACTCCATCCTACCATGACAAGAGTAGGTGACCCAGAAGCCAAGTATCCATAAGGTGCGCTGGATGTGTTAAACAGAAGCAAACTGTATATATGCACAACTGAAATGCCACGATCAAGGTTTAAAATAGGTGGTGGCTGTTTTATAGTGTCAGGTCGATGTTATCGAAATTATCCTACAGGTCCTATTCAACACTACCTCGTCTTCTGACCATTTGGCAATATAACCATCCCTAGATCTTCTTTTCCAGGGGCCCCATGTACAGAAGCACAAACCGGTGTATTGCATCTCAAAGGAGTTCAAATTCATCTAGGGTCCAATTGAAAAAAAAAATCTTTAACGAATTTCTGTCTGAATTTAATCTTGGAAAACGTGTTAAATGAGAATGCGTAGTTGGCTTCTAAATATATGCAGCTCTGTTTAATCAATCTAATCCTGGTGTAATGAAAATTTACGGATGGGGCAATAAACATTAACGAAGAGCACACACAATGACGCATCAGGAAGAGAAAATTTTCGTTCGTTGTTTTTAAACACAACAGCAGCAAGTGCGGATATAATCTAAGTGGATGTTTCTCAAATGGAGCCCTGGGCAGATGACATATGAATGGGGGGGGGGGGGGGGAGGGGTAATAGGGGTCTTCCGATCCGGAGAAATCACGGAGAAAATATTTGTGCTGCCACAATTAACTCTCAAAATTTATATATCACAGACCTTTAAAATTCACCTGACAAAATCCATCCTGATTTCACAGTTCATGTCGCTTCAAGGTTCACGATTTATTGAAATGCTAAATCACGATATATGGGCCCTCCACGGTTCACGGAAAGTATCTTTTTAGTTTTTAAGAGTGCACGACAAAGGAGCGCATGTAATTCCAGTGCAAAGTGTGGGTACTTAAGTCATTTTAGGATGTGGCGAATCTGCTGCACACTGACTTACCTCACTCTGACTTATTACCACTGGAGGAGGCTTGAAGTTTGGCAAGAGTTGCTCCTGCTGGGAGACGACCTTTCCGAGCTCTTCTTTAAATACCTTTTCCCACGCATCGTTCCACTTTTGATCCCCTGTTCTCACGCTAAACTCGCGTGGACCAAAGTCTTTTCGTACTAAGTCGATATCATGGCGTGGTCTTGTGTGACCAAGATCTATGGGCAAATGGTATCCTGGTGGTTGAGATCGTTTTGGTCTGAGGCACATGAATACAATAATGATTAAAACAAACAGGAGAATAGCCAAAGCACCAGAAAGTCCGAATATTACAGTCAAATTATGTCCAGAGAGTACTGATTGCGACCCCTTTGACCGATGGACTCCAGTTATCCATATAGAAACATTAGCATCGTCACGTAGATAAGGTTTGCGTATGTCCTGTGCCCTCACTGTAAACGTGAAAAAGGTATCATTTCGATGACTTAATACTTTCAGAAGTGTGATTACCCCTTTATGTCTATCGAGGGCAAATGTGGAGTGTGCTCGTCTTTTTGTTTCAAGAAAATATACAAACATACTGTTTTCTTCAGCGTCAGCATCTCCAGCAAACACTCGCCCTACGCTAGATCCCACAGGCATGTTCCGAGAGATGCTGAAACTGTAGTGCGTTTGTGGAAACTTTGGAGGCTGGTCGTTTTCATCTATAATTGTCAGTGACACAATAGCCTTAGCATACTTAGGTGAAGATCCTTGGTCAGAGGCGATAACCTGCACCTGTAGACTTCTCATCTTCTCTCTATCAAATGAAACAACTGCTGTTAACACCCCTGTAAATCGATTGATTCTTAGTAATTCATCGACATCTTTGGCCAAAGAATAAACAACTTGCCCATTTCTCCCTTTATCTTTGTCAGTTGCGTTGACCTTAATTATGAATGCTCCTTTTCTGTTGTTCTCCTTCAGTTTAGCGGTGTATATTTGTTTAGAGAAGATGGGTTTGTTGTCATTTTCATCCGATATTACAACAGTAATGTATTTCCTGGAAGAAAGGGCTGGAACTCCAGAATCTCTGCAAATAAGTTCCAAGATATACTTTTCTTTTTCTTCTCTGTCCAAGTTTTTAGCAGTAAGAATTTTGTACTCTGTTGAATATAACTTATGGAGAACAAAATTACCATCTCTAAGTGAGCAGGTAAATTTTCCATTGTTTCCCGAGTCAATGTCACTTACTTTTATGTGAGCAACAAACTTTTCAACACCAGAATTTTCAGGTATGTGAATTGCTCCTGATATAGTCTCGGTTTGGACGTGTGCCTCCGGTGGATGATTGTTGACATCGATTACTCTAATCAGCACCTGGCATAAAGTCGGCACGGACTGAGGACCCTTGTCCCGGGCTGTCACAGATAATTTATATATCGACTGCTCTTCAAATTTCAGTTGTTTTCTTAGAAATATCTGACCATTATCTTCCATAATTCCAAATTTGTCCCCATATGTACTTTGTGTTTCTTCTGTAAATTTGTAAATAATTTCGCCGTTAACACCAACGTCCGGATCCTTGGCTTCCACTCTTACCACACGACTGAAGATTGTAGCATTTTCTAAAATTGACACTCTGTAACTACTGTTACGAAATCTAGGAGAATTGTCATTAATATCTGAGACCGTAATATCCAGTAACAAAGACCCAGACTTACTGGGATTTCCACCGTCGTATGCAATCAAATGAAATTGGTATGTATCTTCTTTTTCTCTATCAAGAGTTCCCTCGAGAATCAACTTTATGTTAGTCATGTCGGTTGTTTCGACTTTGATGTTAAACAAGTGTGACCGTGGGACCAATCGGTAGCCTTGTATGCCATTCAATTCGCTATCTGGGTCTTCAGCTCCTGGTAAAAGATAAACCAATCCCTTCGTGGCCACTTCGCTGACGGAGATTTCTTGGACCGTTTTGGCAAACTTGGGGCTGTTATCATTTTTATCCAAGATTTGGATTTTGACCTTAATGATTTGGAAGTAATCTTCTGGATACACAGCAATATCGGCGTCCAACACGCAGGTTTGTAGCTTGGGGCACAGTTTCTCTCGGTCAATTACCCGGGTAGTCATCAGCACACCACTTCTTTGATTTACTTCCAGGTATGTCGCATGTGGTCCATTGGTATCTGCAAATCTAAACCGAAACTTGTCATACACGGATGGGTACCTGTCGGGCAGATGTGAATCTTGTGCCACGTTGGCGATAACACTTTTTGCCGGGGACTCCTCACGCATCCGATACTCTAGTGGTTCACGGCAATGTATGTATCCAAGAATGACAATGATGGGACAGCAAATGGCCAGAGGTAGTTGTGTTGTACGGTACATGCCCAATGCGTGCATGCCCGAGACGGGCAAGCTAGTCACATTTTCTTGCTGAATGTAATAGTGGCCGTATGCTTATCTTGCAGCAGAGGCTTGTATATGCCGTCGCTGCTGCTCTGATCCTCCAAGATGCGTAAAATGTTCACTCGCAGAATTCCACTGCCCTAGTTAAATTAGTAAAGTGCACTGGATGAGATCGCACGTGTAGCAAGCGCTGGCAACATGACAAAGACCCTTTCCGTGGCACACGAAAGAAACATATGGCTTGTTACAGGAACGCGTTGGATTTTAAACCGCTCACAGGTGAAGTTTCACAGAATAGAGTACTAACACCAACGGGGCCTCTGGCTAGATCGATTCCCGGGGATCCTCTCCTCTGTCGTCAAGAACCTCAATTTCAGTTTGCCCAAGCGTTTGTTGGAGTCTCTATTGTTTAACGAGTGAACATTGATGTGCCAAGTGATTTGGAGTACTGCAAGTGTCGCATCTGCGTTACTCATTACCATGGTAACTAAATGCACACAAGTTACATTTAGTCGGTGCTGTAGAGACGAAAACGCCATACTCATTCTAACATGGGACATCAATTGTGCAAGTGAGTGTGCCGGCTTGCTTGTCATCCGGTAAAGTGTAGCGCTATGGGAGACCCCCGTTTGCTCGGCAGCAGCTGTCTAGTGGTTTCAAACAGAGACACTTCATCTCAATCAGGGTAGTACGTTGGCTTATTACACTTGTAACAGCTAATGTCCAATTAATGAGCAAAACAAATTGGTCACCAATTGATCTACTGTTGGAATGGTAAATAATGGTATTTGGCCTAATCCCCTCTCATCTTTCCTCCCTTAAGTCAATATACTGACCAATAATGATGTATACATTGTATAAATCAACGCCTTGTTTCACATGACTGAGCCCTGATGACCGGGGAAATGAACAAGCCAATCAGGTTTTAGTTTGCAAAGTTTGTGCGTGTTTCCGTCGTTCAGAATTGACAAGTGTAAAAAGAGAAGCCATACACCTGTAGCATTTTTATCTTAGCATCATCGTGATTGGTCTACTTAACATATGGTATAAATAGGTATCAGCATCATGGTGTTTATATATACAGTTTGAAACGTGCGTGTGTACGCTACTGTGCGACCAAATTGGACATGTTACTGACAAATTCGAGTACAAGAGACCCAGAAAAAGATAAATTCCCTACTGTTACGTTTAGTTTTCTGAAAGTAAAACGACACACCTGAAACAACTGCGTACAATTAATCTTTAAAAATAGCAATATAAATGACCGACGCTACCACTTTGATGGACCACAGAAAGATTCCCCAATAATTATTCTGTTTTTTCCCAAAGAGTCCGAAAAAATCGGCACACGGATACGGTGGTCTATAAACATATTTCAAGGCCTGCCAGAAAAAGTGGAGATCTTACCCTTCGTTAGAGAGTGAACGCATATCTAATCTACGATCGCACTAACACACATCTGGCGTCAACGTTATGTATTTGGAAGCCAGCAGTATTATTGATTAGTATTGCGTCAGTGCTCCCAATTGTACCGCCTACTCTGCACCCAGCTTCTTAAAAATTAAATGTGATTATCTCAACTGCAGAATTTTTAATGTAAAATTCACTTGAATGACACACATTAACCCTTGGATTTTTAAGATTTAAAATGGACAGTTCTAATATTAAGTAGCTGCTTCGCGCGTGTGATCAATCAATATTTAAACTATCCTTAAGTGCAATATATCAACAAGTTCGCTGACTCGTGGGCCAAATGGAATCTGAGACAAGTGTGCCTCCAGATTGTGACATTATTAGGAGGTAAACAAAGCTGGATGCAGATACGCACATGCTTCCACCACAGTTGCCTGGATGCCACAACTACAACAGGCCCCTGGAGAAGTTCACAACCGTTCGGTGCTTGTCCCACTCTGCAACAGCAATCATACTGCCACCCCGGAAAATAATCAGCTTTCTGGGCTTCGACTCACAAGCATTGTAAAATGACAGGGTCAAATTTTACTGAATATGCATTGCAGCAGCTCTGGTGATGCTGATATAGACAATATGCATTGTTGAAATGCAGAAAAATGTGTGGGTTTTTTTGGGCCATTCAGAGTGCACTTCAAATGTGCTATCTGGGATCAGTGCTTTGCATGGCCCAGGAAATTCGTTGATAACTTGCATTTTGACTCCTTTTAATAAATGAATACCTAAAATAAAAGTGTATGGGCACCCTTTGATTGAATTTCACTTCGCTTTAAGTCACGAAGTAGGCTATAGATAGTGGAGTATGTTGAATGTCAAGGGCATGAAAAACATACTCTTGCTGATCTGGGGGTCTAATTTGTCCATGCTTGCATCTTCATGCAAATTAAAAGTGACAAAACGCCTTGATGGGGCGCGCTGCAGAAAATCTGTTCAAACAAAGAAGCAGCTGCTCAAGACTTGCTAATTCAGTCTTTTTTCCTGGACAGATCAAAGCTAATAAAAAAAAAAAAAAAAAAAAAAAACCCGAGGACCCCCCCCCCCCATACATACACACAAACAAAAAGCTGTGTAAACTTAAAGAAAATTAAAGCCAACTCAACCCATCGTCTAAATTTCCAATTGTCTTCAAGTTTCTTCAGCTGACACCACGCTTGCGAAACTACATACGGTCAACAGATATATCATCATCAGTATCATCATCATCACCGTCATTACCATCTTCTACTTCTTCATTTTAACACAAATTGTGTGTTTATGACTATTATTATTATTATCATCATCATCATCATCATCATCATCATTATTATTATTATTATTATTATTATTATTATTATTATTATTATTATTATTATTTCAAATTTCTAAATAGAGCCTGTATGTTTTCAAGATATTTAAGCATACCCTGGATCACCCCACTGAAATGACATCGTAAATCTGAGATTTGGAAGTTTTTTTTCCCCTTCAATCGAAAATTCACAGAAACGATTCAAGCGTTTGTCATGTCCCAGGTTTTGTATTCTATGATCCAGGTCTTATTAATCTGCTTTCTTCGTTCGTGTGCCTTGGTAAAGCTAAGCTCTTGAATTTCATGTTAAGGTCATAATCATATTTTCTTCATGAAATTTGAAATAGGGCCATAGCCTCTCTTTACAAGTCATCCATGGAACTATGTTTCGTTTTTATACTTTTCGCCTTTCGTCCTCTAGAGGAAACGATTCTGGTTACTGCCACTGTCAATGTTTGACGAAGGTATTCATCGCTCGAGCAAGGACGCTGTGTATATTACTCCTGTCTTTGCCAAATACACCGTCTAAATAGCAAGCGCTAATGGTTGTGGGTTGTAAGTCAATCCGTTCCTTCACCTTTGGTACAACTATATTGCCAGAAAAATATAATAGTAGCCGGTGGGGAACCAATAAACAAATACGATTTTGAAATCGTTATGGCCTTAATTTGTGAAGCTCAACAGTCAACATGAAATAGTGTCTACAGGAAACACTGCCTTGGTAGCCTATAGCTAGGCTCTTATTCAAGCTCACAAACCTACAGAAATCGTTGAAATTCAATGTTATCTGGATGATATGACTTACTCCAGGAATTTAAATGTTGAATATATATATATATATATATATATATATATATATATATATATATATATATATATATTTGTATATATACTTATATATATGTATATTTTTATATATATACTTATACTTATATATATATATATATATATATATATATATATATATATATATATATATATATATATATGTATATATATATATATATATATATATATATGTAAACTGCTCAATATTGCTGAATTGGTGTTTACCTGTGAATACTGTTGAGGCAAAATAGTAGTAATACCATTACCCGTCAATATCCAGGTAAAAAATCTGTCCAAGTCGAAAAGCTTCCAAACCTTGACAAGCATATAAATATTACCATCACCAGATATAACATCAAGACATGAATATCCAAACATTACACTGCTTTTTTAGATATCTAAAGATGATGAGATGTCACGTTGACAACATAAAATAATAAATCCAATGAAAAACAAACAAACGAACAAACAAGCATACATACAAACAAACACATGAACAAAAAAGAACGGACAACAGTTTTTAACAATGCTGGTGAAACTGCTGTACCGAAAATTCGAGTAAAAAAAGAGGCAACCATGGTCAAAACCCGTCAATCATCAACAAGCAAAGTCGCAATCCAGAAGTTCAAGGTAGACATACCAACAACATTTTGATAATTTTTGTCTTGCTGGTGATATGTGTTTCTCCCATTAGGTGGGGAAGTCAGCTCAAGGGCACAATGTTTTGGTGTTCTCGGGCTTACCGAGGCCACTTGGGGAGACTACTCTAGACTTGAACTCTTGGGGTACTGTGTCTCTTCAAGAGGCTTATTGCATGTATGAATTGTATCATCAATATGAAATGATTAGAATAACTTCACATTTCACTTGAACGCGAAAACGGGCAATGCCAATAGAATGCTGTAAATCTGTTCAGTCACCCGTTTAGAGGAAATTCCAAAATAAATGCATAAGGCTCATCAAAAGATAAGAGCTAGATTGTTGTAATTTTCCTTCCAACAAAGGTGGGTCCGAAACACATGTTAGGTTCTGAGGGCATTCAGTACTAAAAACAACTCTCAAGATGGTTTTTGCTGGATAATTTTACATCCAAAAACATTTGTGCAAGACTTTTGTTCCATCAAACTTCAAGTGATACATCTTACTTTTGATGTGTTTTGCCATATATCACAATAATGAATAAATAGGTAAACTATATTTCGGACAGAACTAAAAAAGTTTGATATTTGATACTCATAGTAAAGGGAATATAGATATTTAATCTTAAGTAGTATCTTGTGTACCATATATTTTGTAAAACTGCAGATCCTATTATATTATGGGATCATATAAAATGTGCTATTTAAACATGCAGTATTCAAAATTTAATGGTAGGGCAACCTGAAAATCCAAGACAATCTCAAAATCGTCTAAACTCTTACTTGATAAGAAGTCACCTTTATATATGGAAAAAGACAAAACAAAAACAAAAAAAAAAAAAAAAAAAAAGAAAGAAAGAACGATTCAGTAAGTTTGCTTATCGAACTTTTTTTTGCCATTAAACGATGTTAAAATGATTTATTGGAATTTTAGCTTAAGTTTTTTTTGTTTGTTTTTGTTTTTGTTTTTGTTTTAAACCAAAGATATCTTAAATCGAAGTATCACCGATGCTTTTATATAGTACTGTCAAATTGTGCGTTAGACAATAGATCAGTTTTATCATTTGTCGTGTAAAATTCACATTGCAAGACATGTTCAAATGCGATCAAAGGTTTGGTTAACTTTTCAAAATATCGTTATTGTGATGATGCATGTTGTAAACTTTAAAAATTTTATCGCCTAAAAAACTGGAGAAAATGGGGAAGCTATAACCAATAGGTGACTATATTTCAACGTACAAAATAGATTTACAGCTCAAACAAAATATGATAAACAATACCTAGCAGTTACTTCATAGACAAATTTCAAGATGTTCAAACTTGTCGGATGTTTTCATATCACCAATAAATAGTAGCTTATCTTTTCTCTGTATATATTCTGTACAGCCAATTTTGTATTAATTTTGCGCCTTCGCCTTTCAATGATTATAAATTACGCCACAGTGAACATAACCATGTTAGATTTCCGCCAAACAAACCTTGCTTGACGTACATCGTACTCATGTAGCTTGCTTCACCAATATTATACATTAAGGCATTTCAGCAAAATATCCGAATCGAAAAATTAGCATTTTGTAGGTCTAAATGGACATAGAAGTCACTTTTGAAATTGGCTCCATGTAAAAATGAAAGCAGTTCCAGGTCCAGAACTATTAGTTCCTTACTCATCGACCTGAAGGAAAAATAATATGATTATATACTTCTATTTTCAAACAATTTGTTTTCAGAAACATTCCATATTGAAGGTTTTATCATGTAAGTATGTATGTATGTATGTATGTATGTATGTATGTATGTATGTATGTATGTATGTATGTATATATATTGTTTTTGTTAACATTAAGAACATCAAAGATACATCTACTTCAAATGAATCATTGAGATTTGGTAATCAAATTTTATTAACCAATTTGCTTTCCAAGAAGGGGTCCTGTAAATGTATAAGTGATAAGTTTAGAACACGTACATCACCAAATGTGACATACTCGCTGAAAACTAGGCAATAGCGAACACTTGGTCCATAGTTATTCCTAGTATTTAATGTCAAAGTGCAAATGGGTTTTAATTTGATGTTTTTACTTTTGACATTGGATGACCTGAAAAGGTCAAACTGCCATATTGTAGACGTAAGTATGTGTCACTGCGTCCATAACCTCGTTTTGCGTGAGGGTTTAAGTTAGGTTAGCAATTACTTTTTTAAAATGTTGAACATATCCCCAGAGTCAGATTTTAAGTGTGGTAAAGTAAGCCCTCTTGCTGATAGCCAACAAACTGGAAGTTTTGTCTATAAAACGTCTATAATGTTAGATGGTGACAATATAACAATTCCTTCCAAAGATCATTATCATTCACTACAATTATCGCTTCAGCTCGCTCAATTTTAAAGAAAGGGACCCCAAAACTTCAGTAGAATAAGTGCATGCAATGAATCTGAAAAGTGTGCGTCAGATATCTGTGATGTGATGCAGTCTTGTCACCAATATTATTCAAAAATAGCATTCCTTTGGTGTTCATCATTCCAACTTCAAACACCCGTATCTCAGAAACAACAAGTATTTAAAATTGGGTCACCTTTTTACAGTATGTTCTGCAGTTTGCCATAAACTTGATGCGAACTGTATAAAAATGCAAAAGCTGAGTCCACAAATTATATAAACGAAATACGTTCACTGTTCACGTTTTAAATATATTGCAGTGAAATCATTGCTTCCTAGAGAAATTACCATCGTGCTATACTGTAAATCGTAAGTATGTACGCTTTCTATAAGTATAATTTATAGCAGTTAAAAGTGCATTTACAGTGCTATATCCAGAAAAGTATCAGTCACCACTTGAATCACTCATAACATATCACAAATCCTTCAACAACCACCAAACAAATTTGGTGTATGGAGCTGTTGCGTGAGATTTTACACGGGAGTGCATCACAACAGATTTGTGGTTTGGTGAGGGTAAGTACCATCGCTCGAGTTGTTGTATTTTTCTTCAAATATGTTCAGAGCTATGATCACCAGTGGAAAGGTGTATGCACATACGTAACCGCTTGGCCATAATAAATCAAGCAATTTAGAAAAGCGCGGGAGCAAAGACATTCTCCATGCTCCCGCGTTCTGGTATTTTAAGCATTGTGCTAAAATGGGATGCCCACATCGTAACGTTGTATTCAATTTGAAATTGTTCATGCTTAAGGTCGACCGCAAACCAGGGTACAGCAAGAAAACATGATACATGGCTGTTGTCGTTACGGCAAATGCACTTTCATGCGCGCAGGCCGTCGGCTTAATTTGCTAAACTTAGATGCAATCAGGGACATAGGTATATGTGATGAATAATGAGGTTTCCAGGCACGCGCATTAAAACGGCAATCAAAGCTTCATCGATCTAACATAGGAACGACAAGTCTCAGTGTTAATTCTTGTTTCTTTAACAACTCTATCGTCCCGAAATCGAAAAAATCGTACAACGCCAGCGAGGCACGGCACGGAATAAACTGCAGTCGACAATCATGTAACCACATGTTGCGACGGGACAATGAAGACCACCACCTGTAACAACATCATCTTCATGTTTTGGTCCATGGCACGTGCCACTGTTGATAAAATGTATTGCACGATGCTCAGGATTGCCTCATTTGACTATCAATGGCTACATTCTAGTGATATTCGTATCTAACGTCAGAATCTTGTGGCCACTTATGGCACAGAGTCTGTACGGGCGTAGAATATTAAATAACTCTAAGGTACGTCATTGAACGATGCATGTGTTTTATAGTTTCCTTGATTCTCTGGTGTTTAATGATACAACCTGTTCAATCATTATTAGTAACATGACTGGTCGTTGTCGTGCCTGCAATGAAGGACGTCAAATCTTCCGCTTGCAGTTGACTGGTGCTAAATATAAATGATCAGACTACGGACATGATGAATAACCAGAACGGTTACGTTTCACGCAAGTAAATTCTAAGCGTTGCCTTTCCCAATGCGTGGCGTGTTTCGGTTACTCAGTGCATTTTGACTCATCAAGGTATGCAAATTTTGCAGCACTTTTATTGAACACCCAATTTAAAATTGAAGCAGGGATGTAATATTTAACTCAAGCAATTCCCAGGCCATCATAAAGCTCTGTCAACAGATATCTTCGGTGCGCTTTGATTGCAAAGATTTAAAAGGTTATTCACGTCAGGCATAATGGTCAGGTGATATCAAGTCATACAGTTCAAATATATTGCATTTGAAAGAGTATTGAGTACAGCAAATTCAGCGCCTCCTAGGCCACGTCTTTTGTCGACATCCGTAGATTTTGTTACTCTAATGACAACCCTGCATGGCCTTAACGATGATGATGATGATGATGATGATGACACTACTACAACGACAACAACTACCACTAATAATAATGATATTATTATTAATATTATTATTAACATTATCATCATCATCATCTTTATTATTACTATTATTATTATTATTATTATTATTATTATTATTATTATTATTATTATAGAAAATGGAAAGTAAATTAGATAAATGAGCAACATTAGGCAGATATTAAGAAGACCTGATGAATGATACTTTGTCTGCTCCTGTATCTCTCTCTCTCTCTCCTCTCTCTCTCCCTCTCTCTCTCTCTCTCTCGCTCGCTCTCTCTCAGTTTTATTAAATGAAACATGTTTAAACCAACGATGACCCCCAAAACGGGTAAAAGCGGTTCAAATTTAACAAATGACAAAGAAAAAGACTGAATTTATAATTTTGAATTATGTTTCAATACTCAAAGCATTACATGTTGTTTAAAAGTGTCGACAAATTCATTTTTTGAGTGTGTATAATGATATTAAACTAAACTGAAGTTCCATATTGATGATATTTCGGGTAAAGCTGACAAAGGCTTTCCGTGCTTTTCGTGTGGAACAATGATGTGGGCAAGTAAGTATAAAGGTAATATGTACCACCTCATGTTGTTGCAAAAATCAGTTTTATGAAGCCACATGAACATGCTGTATAACATTCCAAGTATATCAGGTATAAATAATTTCAAGCGTGTGTGTTTAAGTTCAAATTATTTATCAGACTGTTTATTTGAGATGACATCTTGTTTATTACAGATGAACATGATTATAGCTATAAAACTGCAAAATGTAAAAATTCCATATGCCAAAATGTAGAACATTTTCACCAAATTTTATATGTGTCATAGAAGTCCCGAAATGCGGCATTCCCTACCAAGTAGATTAAGGTATTCAAAGCACAAATAAATTCAAATTTCAAGTGTTTTTGACAACTTTGTAAACACTGCATGTTATTGTCAGCTGTAGTTCAAGTATTTGCTTACCTTATATAATCTTTCATTTTGAGTTTATCGCGTAACAATTGTATTTGTGTCTTTTCGTCCAGAACCACTTCCACGTATAGTCATTACCCTATTCCGAAGTCCAAATTCTCTACACTCCATAAGCTAACCTGTCACTGTCTAACCTGTATACACAAGAAAGTACTATTGTCACGTTCTTCTGTAGTATTTTTACATAGGTTGTATTAGCCCAAATAAATGTAAGGGTCATCAGTCAGTGAGTAACTACTCGGAACATGTTTCGGAGCCTGTGTCGGTTTTCGCTCGGTCTTATATATGACGCCGTAAAACCGGTGCCATATGCGAGGCATTCAAGATTTTTTTTTTTTTGTCCTCGCATATTTGTTTTGCATACTCACTGTAACTGACAAAATATGTTCTGACGCGACAGAAAGTAGGGCCATTTTGGAAACCGAGTTTCATAAACATGAACATAAGCCGAAACTGCATACAGGCTTCTTGCTCCGCGCATGAATGGCATTTCATAGCAGTCAGATGACTGCTACAGTTTTACTGCTAAAAGTAATACCTTGCAAACTTGATAGCCACCTCCATCACACAAACCATCCTTTCTGAAAGTGTCTTATATGGGCAAAGAGCAATTTTATTGGTGTGCAGCACTACAAGTCAGTGCTGCCCTGCTGAAAATATCTGCAGCAAAGTTTTCTTTCCTTGTAGCATTTTCCCCATTTTTTTTTTTTTTTTTGCATGAGAAACACTTATTTTGGAAAAAAATCTGTGGCAGTATTGAAGAGCTTCGTAGCAAACTTTTGCTGCAATGCTCCAGTTGCATACTCCTGCCAGTGGCCGTGACACTGAAATCGGGGTCAGGGTAAACATGCTTTACAGGTATGTGAGAAATACGGAAAACTCACTGTGCGATACAGTTTATCTGAATCTGACAATTTGTTTGTTTCTTTGTGATGTGCAACCTTCATTGCTTAAGCCATATAAAAGAAATTATATACTTGTAGGGGAGACGGGGGAGAACTGGGACGGGGGTAAACTGGGACACCCCTCATATCTTTAATTTATAAAGACCAATCAAGTGCCTGGTTATATCCATAGTTGGGAAATCTTAACCTCATTCTGGTACGAGAAGACTGAAGCAGCTCGGGGTCTACATATGAGTAGAAACAGTTTTCTTATTTTATGCCCCCTCCCCGATTTTTTTAATCTTTTTTATCATTTTTGTATTATTTCTTGATTAATAGATTAAGAAGGCAATTATTTAAATTGTAGCAAATATGTAACGTCAACACTCTACAACTATAACAATTGTCAGGAAGTTTGAAGTTGATGGGGTGTTATCCGCCATATTATGACAAATAAATTACCCATGGGGAGAAGTGGAACAGTCTGTTTTAGCTCTCTAAAATTGCTGTCCCAGTTCTCCCCATGTTGTAAACTCATGTAGAAATTTTAGAGAAAATTACTGTTAAATTAGTTTGTCCCAGTTCCCCCACCCTTTGTCCCTCTTTGCCCCATGAGTGTCCTATTTCTCCCCGATAATTTTTTTAAAATTTAAATTATGGTCGACAGTTATATATATATATATATATATATATATATATATATATATATATATATATATATATATATATATATATATATATATATATATATATATATATATATATATATATATATATATATATACATGTATGCGTACAAGATGGTATAAAAGTAGTTTACTGTTGAGCAAAGTGCCCCAATTTTCTTTTGGATATATATTTTCACCATATGAAGTTATTTTATTTTAGAAATCTCACCCCTTTCGTAGTGTCTCACTTCTCCTCAGTCTCCCCCACATGAAAGCAGGAGTCAAAATAGTGTGTCAGATGACCTTTCTACCCTTTTATATATTATAAGTGCTGCCTAGATAAATTTGAAAAGTCATGAAACTTAAGTTCACTGACAACGTGAACATTATCTTCCATGTGCCACTACAACCTACACCAATGGCATGACGTCATGTAAATGTATTCGCAGCACCAATCTTTTAAATTACTGTCAGCAACTACAGTATCAAATTCCAACATTAAAGAAATATTGGTGTACCATATGAAGTAAGCATATCCTAAGTTACAAAATACTTGACTTTTCACGGAAAACCTGAATTTACTGTATTTTTATTGGGACATCTGGAACCAAGCCACGTTGACCTGTGTTAAAAGCATTCGATCTCTACTTTCCTGGCATACAGGACCATCCTCAAATTAACTATGAATGTATTGGTTCAAATAGTTGTTCGGTCAAACAAAAAAATATCCCCAAGTTGTTCTGTGACCCGGGGGAATTAAAATGCGGAAGGCTAGCCTTGTGAGAAAATTGCCAACACTTGGCCTTCAGATGTGACCCTGTGTAAATCCAAATCAATTTCCCCTGTGATTGGGGGGGGGGGGGGAGTAAAAGATGTCAGATACTAACACACAAAGGGTTAGAAAAAATAGAAAAATCACTAAACGAGAAAAACAAACAAACGCACTCCAAGCACGTGCCGCCGAAGTTTAGCCCTTTCTGGGTCAGAATGAGACTGAGTGAATGGTTTCCGTTGGCGTAAATTGCACTCAACCCGCGGAAAGCTATTGACCAGTCGCATGGCATCATATATATATATGTATATATATATATATATATATATATATATATATATATATATATATATATATATATATATATATATATATATATATATATATATATATATATATATATATATATGTATCACATTGTCAAAGGCTTTCTTGCCATCTGTGAAACAGATAAAAACTGGACTACCATGAGATTGATAAAAAGAAATTGTTTCTTTAAGTACATACATGTATATACACATGTCAGTGCAATGGCGCTTTTCAAAAGCGAACTGAAAATCGGTGGTATAAAGGAATTCCTCACAGCGTGTCCATAAAACCTTTTCAAACACCTTTGAAAAAAAGCCGCCTGCCTCGTGCATTGTTATAACCCCTAATGTGCACATGGCCGGTGAATACCTGACATTTGTAAACAGTTTTAAGTATCTTTGACCATGTCTTGACACACGATTTCTGTGATGATTTAGACATCAAGCGTCAATTTAGATCTATTTGTACAAGGGCTAATATGCTGCGTCGTACATTTTACAATTGCAGTTATGAGACAAAGCTTCTCCACTTCAATACTTTCTGTTCGTCATTGTACATAGCCCAGCTCTGGCAGGAATATACAAAGTTGGAAATGTATAAAATGAAAATATGCTTTAACAATTTCTTGCAGATTTCTTGGATACCCTAGTCGCTGTAGTGCAATCACTATGTTTGCCCAGAATCGAGTTACATCTATGCAGGAATTGCTACGTCATGTGATATATAATTGTGTAAATAGACCCCACTCATCTATTAACAATTTGATAAATTGTGCTGTAATATGGTGCTCAAGCATGTGGATCACATGGTGAGGACTTTCGTATGTACAATGTAATCGTGTCATAACTATTTTTTAAACATTGGACTGTACGGAATTTTTACCAATACCCTTTTTAAGTTGTATATGTATTTTATACTATGGACCTATTTTAAAATGTCTGAAATAAAGTCATCTTATCTTACATTAAATACATATATATATACATATATATATATACATATATATATAATATATATATATATATATATATATATATATATATATATATATATATATATACACATATATGATGAATATACTTTTAAAAAGTGAACATTTTTTTGTAATCGGTGCTTTGGAGCAATTGGAGCAGAAATGGGTTGAAAAGCAACCGATGAACTCTTTCACAGATGAAGTTAAAAATGTAGTCATTGACTGAGCTGACAGTGGACTGACGGTGACAACAATCGGCCGTACAACGTGTGTAGTATCAATGATGCGTGATATCCAGTCATCCTTTACAAATATATTGAATGTATTTATTGAATAGGGCAAAATAGAACCACTTGTAAGGTGCTTTTCCTCTTGTCCGTTTCGATCTCTTAGAGGGTCATACACGAGACGGTGGCATGAATCATGTCAGAAGGTCCAATTCCTATTCTATCTGTAAACTGCAACATGTACATCAGTGACTTTATTTTGTCGTGCACGGGTAGCCTCCTTGGTTGAATTGATAACATTTTCAATAGAATAAAGTATGGTTGCATCGGATCAATATTTCTTGTTCATCAAAACGCACTTCAAATGTCGAGTTTCGAAAACAACCAGCAGCTAGCGACATCTTTGGCCAGAAGCGTTCATTACACAGACGGACCCATTGCTCGCACAACTACCATGCTCCAATGCAGTGTGTGTGTGGAGGCTTTGTATGTTGGTCATCAACCTAACCTCCATATATATATATTTATGTATATAAAAGAAGGTAAAGATGTTGACCAACATACTTTTTGTATGAAAAAATAATAAAATGAAATAATAGACACATACACCTACATAACGCACATCTGCCTGAAAAGATGCGTCTCTCTCTCTCTCTCTCTCTCTCTCTCTCTCTCTCTCTCTCTCTCTCTCTCTCTCTCTCTCTCTCTCTCTCTCTCTCTCTCTCTCTCTCTCTCTCTCTCTCTCTCTCTCTCTCTCACACACACACACCATTACATGTACATACATAAAGATGTACATGCACATGTATAAAAAATGTAATAAATGGGGTTGTGAATCGGTGATTCAATGAATCACTATTGGTGCAAGCAATAGAAATGCTCCGGGCTGGACTGTATGATAGTTTCCCTGATTCAAGACGTCTGATTTAGGCTGCGTAATAATTTACCCAACTGCCTCGCACCACATGTAGTCCGTCTGCAGGTATGCAGAGACATATTATGATAATAATAGTTTATTTGAACCCCCGTTTCTGAGGAAATACTCAAATACATCAAGATAAGACATTATGGTAATTAAGAAATAAAGTATACAGAGCACATTAAATAAACCAAGCTGGAGTACATTAGAACAAAATAAAATAAAATAAAAGGGATTCAAGTCACATTGCACCACATATTATTATTGCATGATAATTTATGTCCAGGTTCTTCACTATTGATCAATTGATTCGTTATGGAGAATCTTAAACAAACTTTAATCAGACGTCTTCTAATTTCTTTGTTCTGCATTTCTTTCTTTCTCTCTGTTTTATGAGTACCCTCAAATATATTTGATTTTCGGGGATCCTCATGAAATATAGCGCGGTTGTACTTTAAAATCGGGACTGCTAATGATACTGGTGAGGTCACGTCATCAAAAGGTTGGCCGAGTCCAGCAGAAGTTAGAGCTTAATTTATCTCGGCTGACGACTGAAGCCATCGGACCTTTAGTAAATGAGATTGTTGTGAAAGTTGGAAAATATTTTGTTATTGAAAAACAAACTTTATTACAAGTTTGTGGCGAATCGATTGACATTTGCACTTTGTATTGAGAGTGGTTGTCTTGTCTCGTCAACACCAGATGGATGGCGGGTAAAGTTAGCTTCCTTCGTCTCTAGCACTTAATGTCATGTTAAATACGTTACTTGTACCATGAGTCTCTATGGCATGCGACAGGTGGGCTGACTTAGCATCCATTTGCGAACGATTAGTCTGGTGGTTAGTAGTTTAGTCCATCTTTCTGTTCAGCTAATTTGTAAATATCAATGTGTTCAGGATGGAGGTACTCATTTTTTTGTGCAGTCAGCAAAGAAAGATTAAAAAACTTAATCAGCTGCATCGAGCAAATTTGTCAACCATACATGTATGCACTTTACTGTATGAAACATTAATGTTAGCAGGCTATCAATACCAGACTCATGTCCAGTAGTGTTTTGACCGGGTAACCGCCTGGAAAACGGCTTGCTTTCGGGCACCCGCGTTCCAGATATTTTTTTTTTCTGCCAAAAATGTCGACATTTTTGAACTGTAAAGCTCGCCGAGAGAGCTACAAGGTTGTCATTGACGCCATTGATGAGACAAAAGATAGAGATTTGATGATGATGATGATGATGACGATGATGATTATGATGATGAGGATGATGATCATGAGGATGATGATGATGATCACTCAAAGCGTCGCCGTCTAGATGATACATGCCAGGTAGACGAGTCAGGCGCTTCATCGGAGAGTTCCACCTCGTTTAGTCCAGCGGCACTGGACTC
Source organism: Hermodice carunculata (assembly GCA_964020975.1). Classification (NCBI taxonomy): domain Eukaryota; kingdom Metazoa; phylum Annelida; class Polychaeta; order Eunicida; family Amphinomidae; genus Hermodice; species Hermodice carunculata. The sequence goes on from OZ026619.1 coordinate 69,485,694, forward strand.
CCACCTTCCTTCTTCCATGACAAAAACTTTACCCAAGCCGCAAGAACTTGACCAATATTTATCAACGACACCACTAGCTGTGGATGAATGTCCACTTAGGTGGTGGAAACAGAATGGAGATTCTTTCCCAATTTTTGTATTTGTGTCTTTTTGCCCAGAACCACTTCCTAGTAGTCAATATCCTATTCCGCAGTTCGAACTCTTTACTCTCCATAAGCTAACCTGTCCCTGTCTAACCTGTATATATATATGGAATTACTATTGCCTATATTGCACACGTTCCTCTGTAAAATTTTGACATAGGCTGTATCAGCCCAAATAAATTAAAGGGTCTTCAGCGGGTAACTACTCAACATGTTTCGGAGCCTTTTTGAGAAAAATCGCTTGAGAGTACTTACGAGTCCCGTCTACTAGCGTGCCCTGCGAAAGAGTGTTCTTAACTTGTGGTAGCATTATTACAAAAAAGAAAGCCTTACTCAAACCGGAAAATGCAGAACTGTTGGTGTTCATGAACAATAATAAAGGAAAATAAGAGCCTAACTGTCATTAATAGCAAAGACTTACATAACAGAAGTTAATTTAATACTAGTTGATGTGTGCCAGAGGTTGCTTGTTCAAAACCAGACAGTTCCGTAGTCAAAATAACCACTGCTGTACAATATTTGGGTCATAAATTGATGAACGATTCATGTATAAAGACTAACGACTTTTGTTATTTGTTACTTTTTATCAGGTACCCGGGTACAAATCAATACCCGGAAACGGGTACCCGGATACGAAATTCCGTACCCGTCAATACACTAATGCCCGGTTCCGATATTATTACACTCTGTTATGGCGTTCCTTGTCGGAATTACTTCAATCAAGAGGCAAATTGTCTTCTGCCAGGCCTGTGATACATGGCAAGTGTCAACAATTCACATCTGCCTGTGTAATAATACTACGATTGTCACTGGTGAGTAAATCGTAAAAATGTTACCAGTAAGAAAGCATAAGTTCGCCGTTCATGGAATATTTTGCTTCGTCTTCCGTCCTGGGGCCGTATTCATAAAAAAATCTTTTTCTTACTTTGAAATCAAAGTTCAAGATTTCCTTTTCTATGTTAAGAATCTTGCTAAGATTATATCTATAAACGCTTAACTTAGCCCAGCAAAAAATACATGAATCACAGTCATAAGCATCTCCAAACGTGAGCATGTGGTTTTGTTGACGAAATGTATTGTTTCACTCGATGGCCTGGTAGCAGACGATCATGAACATTTCGCGCCTTGCTCATCATTGCCACCTTTGATCTCGCCATCAACCACGTTAAAAAAAATTGAATCAATTGCTGCAGCAGCAAGCAGAGCAGAAAGGAGCCCTGCATTCCATTAAAGGGAAGCAGAATTTTTGGCGCAAGAAGTAGTACAGCGCCTGGACACTAGAGAGGTTTAGCTATAGGTTCCCATTTACGTGTGCGCATGGCGCTGTCAATTACCGTGCGATCCGTGCACATTGCCTGAAACATGGTTTAGTTACACGCGCATCAGGCAGCCACAGAACTGCCCGGATGTGGGTACCTTGAAGCGCTTCAATATACCCAATTTCTTCTCATATCCACAATATTAGTTGTGTACATGTTGTATTTTGAGTTTATAGCCACAATGTACATGATGTAAATGTGTAATCTCAGCGCTATTCAACACACAATGCGCTGAAAATCGACAGAAACCACTTGATCGCTTCCAAGATGAAAGGGACCAGTCTATTTTTTCCACACAAAGGTGGATACAACCTCATCGTTTGCCAGTCTGAACATTTAGATAATTGGTCATTCAGATCGATATTTACTATTAAAATTTTAACTCAATTGAAAAATTAAATCCAACTTTGGCTAGGCATATTACTTGCACTGATGTAGGTACATCGTATTAAACTAACAGTTGTTAATTTAATACCATATGAACTTCTAATAAATTACTAGAACTTACATAATAATGATAGGTTTACTGTTAAAACTGAGGACATAACTCAGTGGATAAATATAAAAGGGCATTAAAACACAATCGCGAAGAGTCAGATCAGATCTGTACATGTATTAGGCGGTGCCTACCATATAACAATAAACTAAGGCAACAAACTGTCTTTAAAAACTAGCAATATATAGGCTTTTGAAAGTAAACTTTATCAGATTTGGTGGTTCGTTGCTATATTAGAATAGAAATAGTGGAACATTTATAGCCTTTGCTTAAGTTTTAAAAAAGAAAAATTGTAAAGGCCGCTGTGAAAGGTAGGCCTAAAACAGATATGCTGTTTGTGTACAAATTCCCATTGGCCTCTGGGCCTAAAGTCATATTACTCAGTAAAGTCTCAATCTTGCCTATGGGTGGGCACTTTTTTTTTTCTTTTAATTCTGATGAGGCAATTAGGCCATATATTTTTTTTCAAAGTGTAAAAAATTGAGGTAGATGAATTTTACACTGGGTTGGTGGGGAAAAGCGGAACAACTACCACCCCCCCCCCCCCCCACACACACACAAGTGTCCAGCCCAAAGGCCTATAGGCCTAGGCTAATATTATTATTATTATTATTATTATTATTATTATTATTATTATTATCATCATCATCATCATCATCATCATCATCATCATCATCATCATTATTATTATTATTATTATCATTATTATTTTGGATATTTATCATGCAATGTAAGATATTGGGATATTATGGATTTAAGGAATTTTTCGAGACGCAAGAGAGACTTTACAAACTACAGATTAGAGTGTGTGCGTCCTGTCCACTTCCGACAAAGTTTATATGTATATATAATTATATATATATATATATATATATGTATGGCATATTGTGGATTCTATTTTGAGTGAGCTGAATATGAACGGTGTCACTTCGTGTTTGAATTAATTTTATGTGTATTATAAAAGTTTAACGATGTTCATAAATTGCATTGGAAACAAATTGCCGTTTTAAGTTGGTGGGCCTATCTTGATTGAACATTTTTGGTAGACATCAAACAAGCGCGGATGTATGCATACGTGGCCTTGCAGCTGACAACTGTCAGTCTACATGTGTAGACACTAGACACATTTCCCATTTCCATGACCTATTCCTTCCCTCTGGACTCCTTTGGGTTTTCCTCTTTGAATGTACAAAGCAATAAATGGAAGTAAACTACTTGGTTAAGTTCTTGTTTAAATTTGATAAAATAAAAAGAACTTCAAAATAAATGTATATATATATTTTTTTTGGGGGGGGGGGGGTTCCTTCTTAATCTTTCTAGTAAAGTCAGCATGAATAGGCCTGCACTATGCACAGGACCAGTTATATGGTAACCAGCGACCCAAACTTAATTGACTCTGTCGCTGCTATAAGATACTTGAGTAGAAATGAGATGAATTATACGTCTTGTACTCTAATTGTCAGCCTAATTTGCTGGTGAAGAAATGATTCCTTGGAACAGAATGTCTATGTGGGCACACAGACATAATGAGCCAAGTGTATGACTTAGAGTGAACAGTTACCTCCCCCCCCCCCCCTTCCATTTATAGGCCCGCCCTCGTGGATTGTGCCTATATGGTGTCATTTTTAGAGGGGCAGGGAGGTTTTTCCTTTTGGGTTTAAATAATGCTAATGATCCACCCAACGTGCTAATCAGTTTTTTTTTCAGCACTGCTGACTTAAGGTCGCAGAGCAAATGCAAGATCTCATGTTTGTTCGTCTGTAAACTTTTGCTCGTTAGCACGTTACCGTCCACAGTTTTCGAGTTAGCCCAATAAAAAATTCAGGACTGATATGGTGTATAAATATCTATGTCGAGTTCAATATTGGTAGTGCCACCTACAGTATTATGTAATAAAGGGGTCAAATATGAAAATCCAATGAACACTCTAGCATCTTTAATTTCTGGTTGATCTTCGCGAAATTTTGTGTCATTGTGGGAGAGGTCAAAATCTGGATCGATGTAGATAGTGGCACCACTTCCAGTTCTACAGAAAGTATGAGTCAAAGTCATGAGGTGTTAAAAGTTATATAAAATCATTATTGCAGCGAAGAATGCATTGATTTATTCCAATTTTAAAGGATATACGTATTATGCCTAAAATTAGAATATTATGCAATATGAATGATCTTGACCTATTTTTCAAGGTCACCTGGGCAATGAAGTTGACAAAGGTGCCCAGCTAATGGTGCACCTGGTATATTTAATCACGTTTATAATGTAAATAGAATGCGTGTATTACAGAGATGAAGCCTTATTGTGCGTGAAGTAATGATGGCGCCATCAGTTGTATTTTATGGAGAATTTGCCAAATGGACGGAAAACTCATTAAATTCATTATTTTTAAAGTTTCATTTTTAAATTTTAAAATTATATCAAATATACTATGGGTCAAGACTAATGTTTTGTGTTAATATACTTGTCCTTAACCTACTTTTGAAACTCACCTGGCAACACATACACATGAAAATGAATTGTAAATGCAACAATTACAATTTTCAACATACATGCATACAACTCGCAGAACTAACAACAGAAACAAAAACTATAAGTCGAGAATAATATTTGTGGCGCCACCTATAGTATTATGTAATATGGGGTCAAAATGTGAAAACCTTGTGAATGCTCCAACATCCTTAATTGTGGGTGGATCTTCATGGAAATTGGTGAAATTTTGGGGATGTTAAAGCTTCAATCGAGTTCGACACCAGTGGCGCCACCTTTAGATTTATGGCCATTTTGAGACTAACAATGTTGACACCTGTATAAAATCATTATTTCAGCAAAGACTGAAGCTAGTCATACCAAGTTTATAAAAATATATGTATCATTGCGAAAACTAGAATATTGCATAATATGGATGATCTTGACCTGCTTTTTCAAGGTCACAGAGCCTATGAAGTTGACAGAGATGACCAGCTTACGTTGAGCCTTGTGCGTTTATTTGCAGTTATGATATAAATGTAGCAGCTTAATTGTCAGGGTCACCAGGCAACACATGTACAAACATGAAAATGGCAAATAAATGCAACAGCATCGAAGGAAGCCCTGGAATGTTAGTGGAGCAATAGGCCAGTGTCCCGCTTGCTGTTAATTTGTATGGGATACCAAGGCATCTTATTAAATAAGTAAAAAATGGAAATATTGAAAAAGGACAATTAGACAAAAAAAAATAGATAATCAATAAATAAATAATTTTGAAACAGAGGACTTCCTCTGCACTTATTTATGTTTGCAGTAAATTTTACATGCTTGTGGAGAAACATTTTAATGCTATGTCACAGACAAAAATGTAGCTCTAACTACTGTTAGTGGGGGATAAAATTAAATTAATAATACAATCAGTAATTTAATTTTTTTTTATTGAGTTGCCTTCTGCCAGAGGGTACACAGTCCGCTCTTGCCATCTCTCCGTCACAGTGAAATGCAATACGTCACTGCAATATATGGGTGCATGCTGTTGACACTATCCGTCTTCTAAATGGGCGTATCACTACTTATAGACTAGGTCTGTCTGGCTCACCGACGTTTTAGCTCCGCGATTGTCATTTTGTCTGTCAAAGTTTTAGACCAAGACTATTGAGGGCATTGCTTAGATTTTTATCTTAATATAAGACAAATCTTGCGCTAAGATTTTTCATGAATACAGCTTACACAGGAGATTCAGTTTTGTGCTCAGTTTAGGTCAAAGGTTTTTCTTGAGTTTTATGAATACGGCCACTGGTCTCAGGCTGTCAGCCACCCGAAACAAGCAAGACTGAATCCCCGAGGCTTTCCTGGAACTCAGGTCCTTTATGCTATATACTTTTGCATGAAACGGTGTACGTTAGAGAGGCGCACCACGGGTGATGCACATGTCCTCATACAAATGTGAACCCTACTTTCCCTATTCTCAAGAGGCGGGAAATTGGAACCGTTCAACTCGCAATACACAGAACACATACACTTCCTTGCTACCAAACAGAAGTGGTCAGGTTTTGGCACCAACAGCAAATGACCATGAAAGATCAAGATAGACAGGCAAGTTATATGGAGATATGCTTATCTATGAAACAACCAAAACTCCAACATATTTTTTTGCATAGCGAAGGGACATTATTCATTTATGAAGCATTAGATCTCTTTGAAAACAATTGAACTGATATCCTTTGACATTTACCCAAGCTAAATACCACGGAACTTTAAGGACCGGCCAGCTCTTCCACGGCAAACTTTTATCACCCAGTTTTGAAAGGTCGCGAAACCTATCTCGTTTGTGTTGTATGAATTTGATAGAAAAATCACAGATAGCTCCCATGAAGATGTGTTGGACATCATTACTTGACCACTGTTATTCAACACACCCGATGAACATTTCGATAATATTACATTCGACATTATTGCAAATTTTGGTCTGGCGTAAAAAAAAAGACCACGGATATGATTAGTTCAAAAAGTATTTATATGTATATTATGCAATGAAATCCTACTTTGAAAATGAACTATAGGACAGATTGACTATTATTGGTATTATTTATGAAAACCCAGTTAAATTTGAATCAACATATCAGTCACAATGCATCAGAAACATCAAGTACCAAGATCTAAGTTAGACCAACCTTGCCAACATATCAACACAGCAAGACCATCTTTTTTATCAAATAACTCATAATGAACAGACACTTTTATATTGGGTTGCAATTATATTAGTGAGACTCTACTAAATTCCAATCCGATTTGACCAGGTCAGTTTTGTGTTGAAAATATTATAATAAGTATAATAATCAATTTTAAAAGGAACTGATCAATTTAACATCACTTGACAAACTGAAACAAGAGTCAAAATTCTCATCCTGTACGACGTTTGTGGTGTTACGGTTGATCGCTGATAAATACTGTCCGGCATTTTTTTCTGAAAAAACATCTGGTGGGAGCTGCCCAATTTCAATGAGAATTAAAGCTGTTAAAGCTTGACCTGGCGGCAAATTCTGTAATTTATACTGTTTTGTGACACCGGAACTGCCGGGTCTCGAACCAGCAACCTTCGGCACCAATCACCTAGCTGATAAAAAATGGGAAAAGCACATACCAACTACATCAAATCCCATTACTAAAATAAAATGGTTTGATGAAGGTCGGTATGCGTAAATGCCACAATCAACACGGCCCAGTGCATTGTATTTATTCCAGCACATATGGGTACCTGTGTTCGGAGGTGTGTGATCATTCGTTTTAACGTTTTGTGCAAAAGTGGTCAAACGAAAGGCATCTGCTATAATCTTTCTAGCAGGAGCCAAAACCTTGGATATTTCCTTTGCTGTGGTCTGAGGATCATAGGGAAAGAGCCATCTCATACCAACCCGTTCTGCATTGAGACCGGGTGACTATTGCCCTCCCTGTTTATCCGGGTTGTTCCTGTAAGCATTGCAAAAGTCATTTATCAAACTTATTCAAACAGTTTATCAGAAAACAAATTGACTAAGCGTCATGGGGGTCTTAAATATTTGATGCTCGAGTCTAATTGGATGTGCTGTTGGCACATTTTATTGTGTCTTTAAGGCCGCATTTTTACTTTGTTATTCACTTTATCAAATAAAAATACACCCCTAGGCATTACATCGACTTTGGTCGGAAATAATCCGTTTAGCCCAGCATAATGTAATTGTCTCCTCTGTGAACTTTCCCGTCGCGTATCTGTGTTTTTTCACAAGCTTTTCTTGTCAAAATAATGGTGTGAACTTCTTTATTTTAATGCAGTACAGACAACCCTTGGTGGTTTCTGCACAAGCAATCAAACAGAAAAATCGACCCCATAACATTTCTGTTGTCCTTCTTTCTCATGGAGGAAGATACATATAACATCTGCCATGGACACCAGGCATTGCTGTCATAATTCACGTGGACTATAATTGTGTGTACATGTGTAGTCAACGCAGTGTGGCATCATATTCCACATGACTGTCGCTCGTTTCATTTAGCAACCGAACTCTGCATATCTGTTAAGACATATTCTGTGTCCTGAAGCAACTTATATCCCACATAACCAGATAAGGGACCCATTCATAAAAAACTCTTTAACTCTGTACAAGAGCAGTGGTAATGGTGACAAGTTCAAACAGAATTCATGAATGAGGAGACCAGGCCGGTGTGTCATGCACCCACGTGTAGGCACAGGTTAAAAAAATGTATCTCGTAAGGACAAAAACTCCACGAATAGCTGCAGCAAATCTCTTCTTGATTGTTCATTCATGTTTACGTGTATGTGCATTATGATCCTCCAGAAATGTACTGCAACACACACACACACACACACACACACACACACACACACACACACACACACACACATATATATATATATATATATATATATATATATATATATATATATATATATATGTATATATATATGTATATATATATATATATATATATGTATAAATGTGTGTGTGTGTGCGTGTGTGGACACAAAACTACAATTAAAAATCTCAAATTAAACACTTTCTTGTGTAACTATTTCAATTCTGAGAAACATCCGCATTTGGATTACCGGATACAAATTATTGATTACATAAGGCCAAATTTGTTACACCAACATAGTTATGTTAACACAAGAAAATTATTACAATTGGAAGATTTTGGGATCAAAACACTCAATTTAGCTTTTCTCTTAGACCTCAATGACAGAATTCTAGGCTTTGGTGATGTTGGGAATTCGGACTTTGCAACTGTCGGTAGCAGTCACACATCTTTTCATGATAATCAGGCCGATATTCTAGGAGGAAGAGGTCATGGCAAAGAAAATCACGGAAAAACAGAAACTTTAGGAATGTGGATTCAAAAGACCTTGTTCAAAATTTACTACATGCTTTCTCGAATGGCATTGATAAATTACATATAGTTCTTAATGCAATATCATTTCGAGATATAAACAGAATCAATGAATATTTTGGTTTTACTTATATCTGAACCCACATTTCCGCTTTTTGTGAAATTGTGTATGCTTACACAACAACTATTCGGAAACCAGATTCTTATCAGGAAAAATTGGATCAAACGTTTTGCAGCATTCCTTTCAAACACAAAATTATGGATTCACTGAACATTCAGCCCCTTTTCAAATTGAACTTTGTTCGTAACATGATTCACAAGGAATGCAAAATAAAAGATCCCCTATTGTTTCCTATAAATATGGCAATAATATTTGACATCGTATCACGAATTTAAAGACATTTCTGGCTTCAATCACTCGGGAACATCGCAGCGAATCAAAATTGTGGTTGGATGTCTAACAGTAAATATACTAATTTGGTTGATACACACCACAAACATGTTTTTACAGATACTTTGAATAAAATACAAAATTCAGTTTTTTTAAGTATTGATGAAAAAGGCTCTAAAAGTCGGATATGTCCTAAGCTGAACGTTGACAGTATTTTTCAGGACACTCGTAATGCATTTGATTCTTAGTGTATGAAATGGGAAAAAAATAGAATTTCAGAAATTTGAAGGATGGTTATCGAACTGAAAAGAGTCTTTATAAATGGAGTTTTTCGTCACAAATCCCAGATTAAGAATTTAAAAGCGGTAAATTTAAAACAGCATAAAGCTTCAAAAGCAGTGAAAGAACTACAAGAAAGATCATTGATAAGGCGGGTAACAATTTTGGGATCATCTGCAAAAAATATCATCTGAATGTTTTGAAAAATGAACTGGTATAAACAATATTTCAAACATAAGAGAAAATTACGTATATAAACTACACAATCAGTCCAGTGATAATTTAAAAAATACACTTAAAATGAGATAAAAAGGAATTTTAATATCAAAATTTCTGAAAGGGACTCCTCTATTCCACTTTTGTTCTGGAAACCCCAAATTATATAATAACCCTTTTAAATCTAGACTCATAACTGGTGCTTCAAAATGTAGAACAAAACAATTATCAAAGGAAGTAACATTGAGTTTGACTGCCATTAAAAATAATTTCCGTAAATACTGTAATGCAATTTCTAGAAACTGTGAAATAAATTACTTTTGGAGTATTAGCAATTCTTCCGAGTTTGTATCTAAAATCAAAGATTTGAAAGCAAAAAATATAAAATGTTTTGATTTTTCTACACTGTACACAAATCTTACCATAGTTGAAATCATACGTTCTCTTTCTCTTTACACTGTTGAAACTTTGATAGGTGCTATAAAAATTATTTTGGATAATACTTTTGTTAAATGCGGACCATTGGTTTTTCAACAAATAAAGGCATTCCATTGGCAACTGCTCCCCATTCCTTGCAGATTTATATTTAGCCAAGCTTGAGTTTAAGTATACAGATAAATTAGTGAAAAGGGACTGTTAAATGGCTACAAAATTATCAAACAACGCAAGATATATATTGATGATACTGCTTATGTAAAATGTACAAAATTTCAATGAAACTGCTGCAGAAATGTTCCCAAAAGATATCCCTTTGGAAGGTAACAATTCAGATGGTTTCAGAGATGTGCTTCTGGACTTGGATATTCAGGTCACTAATGACAGGTTTTATATTGAAGCCCATCATAAAATAGACGAGTTTAGCTTTGAAGTGGTTAAGTATCCTTTTTCGGACAATAATATTTCGGAAGCTATTGGATAAAGTACCTTTTTTTGTCAAAAATTTTGAGATTTGGTCGTATTTGTTCTAAATTTCAGGACTTTGCATTTAGAACAAAAAATATTTACAATAAACTTCAGTCTAGAGGACTCAAAGATGTACTTTTGATCAAATATTCCTACAGATTTTGCGGTAAATATTCAGAGATGGTTTATAAATAATTTGGTTTCAATAATTTTCGATATTTTAGACTTGCCTGGTTTGCTATTTAATTTTATCTTTTGGCCTTATTCTGGTTCAATATTCATCTTTCAGACATTTAAGGCTAGCTTGTTTTCTGTAAGGTCAACCCCCCAGGGGCTAACGGTAGCAAGCAGCGGCCTACGACAGTTACAAGCTTGCCTAATTGTACTTGATATCTGGTTAAGAAAAATTATATTTTGATTGCATTTTCTTGACTTAAAAACTAATTGCTTTAGAGTGTGTTTATGATGTTCCATATTTATAAATATCACAAAAACAATGTAGGCCTACTTTACTCATTTGCTGTAAACTGAGCTGACTGACAAGTCGGGAGAACTAAAAAGTGATAGGCCTACCAGATCTCTTTTTATGTTTGGCAGAAGTAATGAAATTTATGTTTTGGGTGTTTAGACCTATACATTTTGTAAACACTAGTGTCTGTAGTTAATTAATACTATTTCAAAGGTTGAGAGGATCGGTTTAAAACCACCAGTTGCCTCTTATGGGTGACTGCCTGTCTCAAGTCAGGAGTTAAATTTGTTTCTTTACATTGGTATTTGACGATAAATGTCGATTCTCTGGCAAATCTGGAAAATCTTTGATGTCATTGTGAAGTTTGGAATTTATGAATATGGATCATGTTTTTCTGTACTATTTTCTGACTTGCCCTACAAAATTTGTGGTTGATAACCAAAGATTACTAGAAAGTTTGCCTGCAATAATCGTACAGATTTTAGACTTGCCTGTTTTGCTACTGTTTTTTTTTTCTTTTGCCATCATTCTGTTGTAATATTCACTTTCAGATACTTTTGGCTTACATATTTTGGGTCAGGTTAAACCCCCAGGAGCTATCGGTAGCAAGCAGCGGCCGACGACAGTTACAAGTTTGCTTAATTGTACTTAAAATCTGATAAAAAAAAAAAAGTTTTGATAACATGTTTTTGACTTGAATGCGAATGATTTGCATTCTTTTCTGACATACCTAAATCAGATTTACTCAATATGAAAATACTCAAATCTAACAGTATTTAACAAAATGTCACAAATTTGACCAATTATGTTGAAACATTGACTCAAGCTTGGCAGCGAAATAAAGCTTCATCTTGTTTGGAGACTTTCAAAGTGAGGCGTATGGTTTGTTTTACATTTATGGTGCAAGATGTCCATTTTTGCTTCACTTGTCAGGATATCCATCGCTTTGTACAGGTTTTCCAGCTGTAGCTGTTTATTTTACAATCACTGAGACTCTATATAATGCCCAAGTTTGTTTTTACTTCAGTTAATCACCGCAGGTGGTTTAAGGAAGATGAGCTACCCAGCTGGAAAGGGTACACACTGGTTCAAGGGTAAGTTCAATTGTTTTTTTCTGAACCTGTACTGTACAAATTTAGTAATTATGTTTGGTTTCACAAAAAAAACCCCCTTCACACTTAATGAGACTCTGCATTTATAAGCAAAACGGCACTTCTTCAGCTAATTCATAATTTGTCACGGTCGTATTTATTCATTATGATGTGGTTGTCTGCTGACGTTTAGCTGAGAAAGGGAGCCGCTACTCAGAGGAACATGTACGGGTACAGGCTCCGAAACATGTTCTGAGTATTTACACTAATAGGCTAATACAGCTTATGTCAAAATGCCACAAAGACACCTGCGCAATATAGACAATAGTACTTCTATATGTGTACAGGTTAGACAATGACAGGTATGGAGAGTCAAGAGCTCGGACGGTGGAGCAGGGTAATGGAGAGATAAAGAAATTCTCCGACCGAGACGTCTCAGAGGTCACCCTCGTGCTTTCCCATGACTTTATACCGCAAGCTGTTCGTTGGTGTACCGTGAAGCAAGAGCGACACGTAATCTTCCCACCTTTATTTCAAATGGGGGAAAAAGAGGTACAAGAACGTAGAGGTTGCTGTTCAACTCCCATTGAGGAACTGCTCATACTTCAAAATTATGTTTGACTGTGTTCATCGGAAGGAAAATCACACATGCACTATGTGATGGTTACAACATGCCACATGACCATTATGCCACATGATCAACGAGGTCGAAGGCCGAATTGATTGTGATGCCATAATGGTCATTGTGACATGTTATAAAAAACTTGTAACAAGGGTGGTAGGAACTGACCAAGATATTTTTACCCTGCTCTTTATGCATGGTATACTGTGCTGCTTACGTAAGTTGTGACATGCACAGTCAAGTTTGACTGCTTGCTCATGTATTTTCTACTGATCAATATGGCAGCAGGAAGGGCAGGTGGTGGAAGCCAAAATGACAGATTTAAGTGAGTTGGGCAATATTCCCACTCAACAATTAATTTTTCAGAGGAGTACGTGTCATAATGACAAGAGTGCACGCAACAAGAAACATATTGCAGGTGAAAAAGCAACATATTTTTGGAATTTAATTCACTTTTTCTTCAGGGTTCATGCCTGGCATGGACACTGATTAAGTGTTGTAAATTGAGTCATGTACATCAACTCGCATTATGCCGACATTGATATCATGCTAGATATGACAGACGACTTGGACAATTCTGGGAATAAACGTCTGTCCTTTTCCAAATCCTGCGGTCATGTGCACAAATTCTGCTGGAACAATACCTTAGTTTGGGCCTAATCAGGGGAAGGTGTCAACAGCAACTGTTTCTACAACACACTGCCTGTAGGTCGAGCTGCACTGCAAAAGACTAGCCATGCTTTTGTGTAAAAAGTGTTCATTATGTGATATAATCAACACCTTTTCCGGTTCCCTATTGGTCTGTTCCTACCACCCATGTTACAAGTAACTCAAGAAGAAAGTCAAAGTGAAGTGCGCCTCTCGTGGATATGCTTTGCACTGGTCACAATCAGTAAAGGTTAACGAGTAAAATGAGTCTAAGATCCTAGGAGAACGTGACAGAAATAAATCGATGCCGTTCTTTTGTCCAAAATGGCTCTTAATAAAGATGAAGTAAACACAATTGGAAAATTATTTTACTTGAACAGTCCAGAGGCGAAAGTTAAAAGTACTAGTTTTTGTGTAAGATTGAATTATATTGTATATTTTTCAGTCTCAACAGAACATCATTCATACTCACCGCTGTATAAAAGCAATTGACTATGTGATAGGCAAAATGTAGATTTCTTTCTTTCTTTCTCTCTGTCTTTCCATCTATTTCCCCTTTCTTCCTTTTTTTTATCACATGCTGTGTAATGTTATAATGCATTACGCTTTCTTCCATTTACCCTAGGTTTCATATGACTGTGTGTTACACTTCAGCACAAAACCTCTATTTTTGCCATTTCTGTGACCAGTATGTTGCTTTGAAACTGGAGAGAGAAAGGGTACCAGCGAAATGTTTTTATGACCACAAATTATTAAGCTAACTCCTTCACTGCCAACGGCGACTAAAGTCGAACTACCAAAGACCACGCCAACTACTGAATGAAAAAAGGAATACTAGACTTAATTTCCTTGTGGAGAGACGTTTCATTCAACTTTAAATACCGAAATGCTTATATTTCCGGGAATAAATGGTCCGAATCAACAGCTTTCCTCGAGACGCTTTGGACGCAGCGCGTTAAAGAGCATCGAGGAGAAGCTGTTGATTCAGTCTACAATTAAGAAAAAAAAATTTAAAGTTGAAAAGTTGCAAAATATACTTGTACGTGTGGAAAGCATATGCGCGAGAAAGAGTCACTCAAATTTCATTCCTCAAAAACTGAGTAAGTGACGACAGGCTTTCATTCATTTCCCATAGCGTAATGGGTCATTGGCGGCCAGAGGCGTGGTGAATGCGAAGGCCCGCATGCATTCAGCTTGTATTTGAGATCTGTCCTACACCTGGCGGTTGAGGGCTGCTGTACTCATGCCACTTTCGTGAACATCCATGTATAATTCGTAAATTTTCAAAATTTATGCCATGGTAAGTGCAATTACTCAATTTGAGTGACAAGTTGCTATGTTTCTATAGTTATTTTATGATTAAAATATTGGTTGAACAGCTTTATTTACCTGCTGAGTGTATTGCTGAAGAGAGGCAGGGTTGCTCGCGTGCCGCTCGATCTGAAACTCAATGTGACCACGGTCAGGACGAAATAATTACGTGACACATTTACAAGCTACTCGTAAACAGGGCGTTCGCGTAAGGTAAATCTATAACTCTCTAATGACTACTAGAAATTGTTCTGGACATAAAGGCAAAAATATAATATAAACTTAATGGCTTATAGCATATACTACTGCTGCCAAGTAATATTTGGTATGATGAAGAGGAATCTATTCTCTGCTGCCCCCTGTACCTTCATAATTTTCTGTCCTTCTGGCAGCCTGATCAAATGAAATCAAGCCAGCAAGCCGATTATGGACGCCTCCGTCAACGACCCTCTCTCGTGAATCTAGTGTGTCAAATAAATCGCAGCATGGCAAAGGCATCACAATGACAGGGCTAGTTTTCATTGATTAAATTAGAGTAAAACAGACAATAAGTTAACGGGCTCTCTTGGGGAATTTCATTTGCCCTTCAATAAATGTCATCCCAGAAAATACAGGGTTTAGACCACAAGACTGAAATAAATGCTAACAGATGACCTTTTGCTTGGTGCACAGAAATAGAAGTCTCGTGATGACACTTAAGATTAAACTGCTATTTTACAGTTCATTTACGGCAGCCAGTCCCTCGGATAACCAGCAACATTGAGTCATACACGAGGCAAGTTACTGTAAAATGCGATATAGATATCGAATATCTCGAAATCATGCGCGATATAAATTATATTACGGAGACCAGTAATGAAAAATCAAGGCAGCATGTGACAAGTAAGGTGTTTGTATAATAAAATACAGACGATGGAAAAGTATCAGGTCATATAAATGAATAAATAGATAGATAGATAGATAGATAGATAGATAGATAGATAGATAGATAGATAGATAGATAAACAAGTAAATAAATATATAGATATGTATGTATGTATATACTGTATATATTGTGTACAGTATACCCAATATTTAAGTTTGTGGGGAAACGCACTCAAATACTTTATTTATATATTTTTATGTATGTATGTATGTATGTTTCTATTTATTTATTTATTTATTTATTTATTTATTTATTTATTTATTTATTTACTTATTTATTTATTTATTTATTCATTTATTTATTTATGCATTCATTCTTCCTTCATTTATTTATTCATTTGTCTGTCTGTCTGTCTGTCTATTTCTTTCTTTATTTATTTCTTTCTTTACTATATAGAGCTTTATTTATCTGCAGAGTGTATTGCTGAAGACAGGCAGGGTTGCTCGCGTACCGCTCGATCTGAAACTCAATGTGACCACAGTCAGGACGAAATAATTACGTGACACATTTACAAGCTACTCGTAAGCAGGACGTTCGCGTAAGGTAAATCTATAACTCTCTTATGACTACCAGAAATTGTTCTGGACAAAAAGACACAAATACAATATAAACTTAATAGCTTATACTACTGCTGCCAAGTAATATTTGGTATGATGAAGGGGAATCTATTCTCTGCTGCCGCTTGTGCCTTCATTTTATCTTGAAGAGAAAGTAGTTTCCTCTGTTGTCACTATGGGGGGGGGGGGGGGCTTTTTTATTAACGCAATAGTTACAATTTCTATTAATGTGAGATAATAGGTCCACAAAAAGAACCTTCACTTGCTGGACAGTGCTTCAAGGTAGCTGCTTTCAGCATGATTTATTTCCGTGTGAATTTTGTGGTCAGCTTTTCTCGGACGCTATTGTTCCGAAAAGTATCAAACTTGGCATGGTGATAGCCACACTAGTGAAGTTCGGCATATTATTTGGAACAGTTATGATGTTCAGAATTATGCAAATTAGAGCAAATAAAATTTTAAAAGCTTCTTATTTTCCAACCTATTACAGATAGACTCAAAATTTGAAGTAGTACAAACAGGTTAGTGACACCTGCTAATCAAATGGACAGTGAACAAAAACTGAAACATTTTAAATTATGCTAGTTACGAGCTGTTGAAATCCTTAAAGGTTGATCATCTCTAAAACTTTTACAAATAGAGGTGCTAATCCAACCTCACTTTATATGTATTATGGCATAGCCGCATCTAATGAATATGACCCAAAGTTGTGGCATTTTAATATATGCAAATTAGGCCAATACACAAAATATAAATCTGGAATAACTTCAAAACTATAACAGATTGCGGTGACATTCCAACTCCAATTCATCGGCTTGTGACATAGCAGCATGCAATGAAACATGAACCAAAGTTGTAGCATTTTAATATATGCAAATGAGGCGAATACACAATACTTAAATCTGGAATAACGTCAAAAACTATCACATATAGAGGTGCCACTCGCACATCAATTGCTGGTTTGTGACACAGTTGCGTCCAATGAAACATGAAACAAAGTTGCAGCACTTTCATTTTTTGCAAAGTAGGAGAATACTCAAAATTTAAATCTGGAATAACGTCAAAAACTGTTACATATAGAAATGCTAATTCCACTTCAATTGGTAGATTCGTGACATAGCTGCAGCCAATGAAACAGGAACAAAAGTTATTCAATTTTATGGAAATTGGGAAAGTTAGAGTGTGTGCGTGTGTGACAGACAGACAAAGGGGGGAGAGAGAGAGAGAGAGAGAGAGAGAGAGAGAGAGAGAGAGAGAGAGAGAGAGAGAGAGAGAGAGAGAGAGAGAGAGAGAGAGAGAGAGAGAGAGAGAGAGAGAGAGAGAGAGAGAGAGAGAGAGAGAGAGAGAGAGAGAGAGAGAGAGAGCTGGCTTTGACGATGCACATGTGGACTCTTGACTGGCAGATATTGATAGCATACGGATATGCTTTTTTTTGCTTTTTTTTCTTTACTTGTCCTTGATATTTATGTGTTACAGGATGCACATATGTTATAATTATTTTAAGATGACACGAAAGATGGTATATGAAAATGTTACATGATTTTGTTTGGGGATTCAATTGATTGTCAGTTGCCATAACCCCTTCTGAGACCCCCCCCCCCCAAAAAAAAAGAAAGAAAGAAAAAAAGAAAGAAAAGTATATGTGCCTGCAAAGGGCCCGGGTGTATCGTACAAGAGTGACAAATTTTGTTGACCACTGATTTGAACTTTAAATGGCATTGCTATAATCACACGCATTGCGTCATAACTTTCTTCTAAGACGAACGGTCCAGGCAATTATAAAAAAAGTTCCCTTGAATGCACACAGCTTCCTATTTGGTTCCATTTCGTTTCATTATACTTGTATTTTCACTTTGTCTTAAAACTGTAGAACTATTCGACAAATATAGACAACCAGATACCCTAAATTATGTATATATATATATATATATATATATATATATATATATATATTATATATATATATATATATATATATATATATATATATATATATATATATATATGTTGTATTGGGGTCTTTTTGTCCAGAACCATTTCCTAGTAGTCATTACCTATGTAGCAGCCCCAACTCCTTGCACTCCATGAGCTAATTTGCACTGTCTAACATAAAGTTATGGAGATTTTGACAGTATTTGTGTCAATATGGAATGCATCAGCATCAGTTCGTAAATTTTCAAAAAAAAAAGCACGTATTTTGCCCAATCACATTGCATTATTTTTTGTCAGCACACCGTTTTTTTCAGTTTAAAATCAATCAGCAGGCCGTTCAATTTTAATGTACCTTAAGCACATCTATTACAACATTTCAATTGTTCATATTTCGGGCAAAAAACAGCATTACTCTGCCACCTGAGCAGGTTCGTGCCGCAACTGCACAACCATGTAATAGATGTTGCTTCTTGAGTACAGGAATACACTGTTGAAAGTCGGAGACAGAAACAACATAACCATATCAAGTAGCAACTTTATATAAGACTTAGGATCTCTTATTTAGACGAGATGTAAAAATGTAACTTAATATTATTATGTACGAACATTGAACCAAAACTACGACTTCCATCAACAAAAACAACCTCGTCGTCCACAATTATAATTAAAATAAAGAGAAAAATATCTCGGGATAACAATTTGCAGTGCCATAGTAAGCTGCCAGGAATGCAATTAGGTGAGTCAGGGGAAATCTGAGCTGATAATGTTTTCCGATACGCCATTATTATTAAAAATAATGCGCTCTACTTACTTTGGTAGCAGGACGGCGGTGGAGTACCCTGTGTGGAAATGACAGCACCTGTGTTCTTTCCTATAATTTCGATGCAGTTACAATAAACGAAGTCGCTTTGTCCAGGCTCACTTAATGAAGTTTGTCGATAAAATACATGCACGTGGGTCTTAATCATTACATCTTTCACATTCAGCCCAAGCAGAGTACACTATTCTCAGACTGAAGATTAGCACACGGGGGGTGGGGGTGGGGGTGGGGGTGGATAACATCGTGGAGAAATTGACATTATTCGTGCAAATATTGCCAGTTATTATGCAAATGTTATCCGGTAAGAAGTGATTGCAATTTGCAACTAATAATAACCCAGTGTATTTGTGCTTAAGTTCCATTCCAAAATCGACATTGACTGGAAACACAAAACGCTGAGCAAATTTTCGCTCACGACGATATTTTTGCCACTATAATGGGAAAAGAACTCTAAATACGATGCATATTGATGTTCTGTATACTCAAACATATGACACATATGGTTTTGTGTGTCGTGTCCAAGATACACAAATTATATCAATGCAATTACTCTTTTTCCTCCAGATTTACAGTGACGTGCCTACTTCGGATGAAATCTAATTCAACGCATTGATTGATTGATTTGCGTGTTGCTTGTAATATTGTTTTCAGCCATGCCACGAGCATGTTCACTTGTGTGTTATACATCTAAGGCTCTTTATGACCAGTCATCCAGGAAGGTTAACACGTCAGACAAGTGTGTATGAGTGGTTTTAGAGGAAAGAAGTAAACCATAATTGTGACAAAAAGGCAGCCTTGAGTGTGCTACAACATAACTATTACCTTGCAACTGTTTTGCAAATGCAACAATTAAAATTCTCCTCCTCAGAATACTCAGTGTAACTATACTAAGAACAGCATTATCCAGGACCAAGTGGTCTGTCAAATTGTGTATCCACAAAATTGGAAAAGTTGGGGAAAGATTTTAAAAATCGACATGGCTCTCTTTGTCAGGGGTACCACTACAATGAACAATAAAGCTAAATTGTTACACGTGCATTGCCTTCCACAATCGGCCATTATTTTCTTTGACGAAAATATCATATAATTAGTTTCATTTTGTTCGTTGTTGGGTGTAAAATACCGTTTGGAGTGAAAATTAAAGCTGAAAGCCCACGGCAGGTAATTGACGCGACTTGACAGCCGCCGGCAAAATACAAGCCTTAAGAATAACGCAGTGTCATACCGCGCTGGCTATAAGCCTCTCTGACAATTTAGGTCGACGGTTTGATCAAATTTGAAACAAGTTTTCTTCTGAAAGGAACGGGCGCACAGGTCACACAAAGAGCACTAATAACACAAACTAAAGCTTGATAATAGCGCTAACCGTAGATTTTTTATGCTGGTATGAATTACAAATGCACTTTTTTGTGAAGATACTATTTGACCCCAGAGTTTTTGTAGAATGGTGCAGAAGTTTGCGAGGGAGGCACAACTTAAAAAAACTCTTACAGAGGTGCAAGGTGCCGTGGTCTTTGTGAAGTATTATGTGTTAAAATTATTTGACTATGTGTTTTGAAACAACGCGCATACCAGTATTAGTATATGTCAAAACATAAATTACCATTTTGTATAATCACCATATATATATATATATATATATATATATATATATATATATATATATATATATATATATATATATATATATATATATATATATACATATATATATATATTCTTAAGTTAGTTCCCGGATTTTAAATTTTAGATTCTTTTTTGCGTCCATGTCGTGACTGAACACGTGCTTCGTAAATTATAATGACCAATGAAGTCATGTATCTGAAGCCGTTTGGTACCACTAGTCTTTATCGAATAGTACTGACTTTACGCTATGCCTTGTGACAACCATCGGAACTATTCATGGCAGTAGGACACATTGAGTGATCATAAACAAGACCACAGGGGTCCTGTGTACAAGACAAAAAGGCAGGTCAAGATGAGACGTGCCGTAAATCTGTTAGGGTTATGCATCAATTTGCTATACCTGCATTGAAGAGGGATGAGAACAGGTAATAAAGATATTGGCAGGGGGGTGGGGGGGGGAGGTCTTGGGAACCTCAACCAGAAAGTTTTGAATATTTGGGATGCCTCACAATGCACTTTTTATTCCATTTTGGAGGGAAAATTGTAGATGAGTAAATCATTAAATTTTGATGTTAAAGGGGTGTAAATTACACATTGTATTTGTGTCTTTTTGCCCAGAACCACTTCCTAGTAGTCAATATCCTATTCCGCAGTTCGAACTCTTTACTCTCCATAAGCTAACCTGTCCCTGTCTAACCTGTATATATATATGGAATTACTATTGTCTATATTGCACACGTTCCTCTGTAAGATTTTGACATAGGCTGTATCAGCCCAAATAAATTAAAGGGTCTTCAGCGGGTAACTACTCAACATGTTTCGGAGCCTTTTACCCGTACATGTCTCTCTGAGTAGCGGCTCCTTGCCTAAGCTAAATATCCCGCAAAGACAACCCACATAATAATGAATAAATATGAACGTGGTAATTGATGAATTAGCTAAATATGTGAAGTTTTGCTTGTAAATGCAGAGCTTCATATCAAAGAATACCTGTCAAACAAACCTTAATTACCAAATTTTCATAGTACAGGTTCAGATAAGAACAATTTGACTTACCCCTGAACCAAAATGTACCCTTTCTAGCTGGACAGCTTTTCCTAGTTAAACCATCCGCCAATGTTTAACTGAAGTGGAAACAAGCTGGGGCATTATATTCAGTCCCAGTGATTGTAAAATAAACAATTGCAGCTAGACCACCTGTACAAACCAAGGAAAATCCTAACAAGGACTGCAACAATGTACATCCTGTAACAGAGATGTAAAACAAACTCCATGATGACACCTACTCCTCAAACAATTAAGCTCTATTTAACTGCCAACCCTGAGTCAGTGTGTCAACTTAATGTGTCAGGGTTTGTGACACTTGAGAAAATACTGTCAATTTTGAGTAACTTTTTAATAGTGAGTAAATGTGCATTTAGGCATGTCAGAAAAGAATGGAAGTCATTAGCATTTATGCCAAAAACATGCTATCAAACAATTTTTCTTAACAGGACTTTAAGTACAATTAGGCAAACATGCAACTGTCGTAGGCCGCTCTTTGCTACCTGTAGCCCCTGGGGGTTTACCTAATAGAAAACATGTAAGCCTAAAATGTCTGATAGTGAATATTAAAACAGAAAGATGCCAAAAGATAAAGTTAAATAGCAAAACAGACAAGTCTAAAAACTGTAGATTATTGCGGCCAAACTTTCTAGTAATCTTTGGATGTTAACAGTAGAATTATAGGGCAAGTCAGAAAAGAATGGAAATCTTTTGTATTTATGTCAAAAGAATGTAATGAAAATATTAACCAGATATCAAGTACAATTAGGCAAGCTTGTAACTGTCGTAGGCCGCTTCTTGCTACCTGTAGCCCCTGGGGGTTTACCTAACAGAAAACAAGCTAGCCTAAAATGTCCGAAAGGTGAACGTTTAAACATGTACAGTGGTTATTGTCTGTATAGACGAGCCACTGGCCACGTCTATAGTATATTTAGCATTTATCGTCTAACGGGAGTAACAGTATTATGGGAGAAACTGACCTAAAGCTAAGCAGACAAACGAACGCGGTCTCATAGCCAGACACTACTATAAATACTCTTTACAGTAAGTTTCGAACAAATCACATGATATATTTTATTTGCCAAAAACAAATATATATAGATATTACATATCATTTTCCAAAAAAGTGAGAATAAAAAAACAAACAAAAAACAAAAAATAAACCTTGTTAATTCATATGTGCTGAATTCTTTAGCCTGTTTGGATAATCGATGATAAAAATTAGACCCGTATATATATATATATATATATATATATAGAGAGAGAGAGAGAGAGAGAGAGAGAGAGAGAGAGAGAGAGAGAGAGAGAGAGAGAGAGAGAGAGAGAGAGAGAGAGAGAGAGAGAGAGAGAGAGAAATTGCATCTGTTATAACAAAAATTTTCAATGCCAGCATACATTCTTATTTTTCCCAATTCCCCTTAAAACGGCTATAGTAAATCCAGTTTTCAAAATGTCTAACACTTTCATTAAATGAACTACAGACCCACTAGCATTTTATGTACCATATCAAATATTTTTGAACGACTTCTTGATCTTCAAATGCAAGGTGCAAAAGCTAGACTATTATATGATGGTGTCTCAGCAGATCGACCACATTATAACTGTCAATCTGATACATGCAGTTGAGACCTACGGAAAAGCATTAGACCAGAAGCAGCATGTATGAATACTTCTGATGGACCCATCTAAGGCATTCGACTCCTCCAACCCATTAATAATGGATGACCTTTAAGCATAAGGGTTTGCAGATATCGCAACCAAATTAATAGTTGCTAGCTACCTCACAGGTCGAAGCCAAAAATTAAGATCTAGTTAGAGTTCAGTGATTGTCACACTCTCAAAAGAGGTGTTCCCCAAGGGTCTGTATTGGGCCCGGGTCTGCTTAACTTTTTCATAAAAGGTATGTTCTGGTTCATTCCAAAAGTCGTCTTCTCAAACTTTGCTGATGACAACACACTCACTGCAATGGCGGACTCAAGAAATGAAGCAAAGAGACTGCTCACAGATGAGTCCGCGACTGCAGTGACATGGTATTCAGACAATGATTTGAAGATAAACTCTACCAAATTGCAAATTATGTTTCTAAGTGATGATGCACTGATGATTTCACTGTTGAGATTCCAGGAACTGTCATTAAACAGACACAAAACACCAGATTGCTTGGAGTTATAATTGATAGAAACCTGACTTTTGACTCCCATATATCCTAGCTCTGCAAGGAAGCAGCTAATCAGTTTGCTGTTTTAATTGGACTCAAACGAATCCTAGACATTCCATCAAAGTTGGCTATTGTCAAAATGTTTACTTTGTCATATTTCAAATATTGTTCAATAATCTATCATTTCTGCTCTTCTGAAAATGTTCAAAAAATTGACAGAAATTTGGAGAAAGCCCTATGTTATGCATTCTGTGACTTCGACTCTGTTTATCAGGACTTGCTCAGTAAGTCTGACCTAACTTCACTAGACAATGATAGGCAAAAAATACCGTTATGGAGACCTTAAAAATTATACATGGGATTGCTCCTGCCAATCTGCAAAATCTAATAAGAAAAGAGATATTGGTTATGGAACCTGCCAATTATTTGAACGGTCCGTACCAAGATATAAAACAGTCAAATATGGGAAGCGTTTACTACATTTCTTCATGGCATACATATGGAATAATGTACCGAGAAAGTGTAAAGCTGTAACGGATATCGGTGAAGCTAAACGAACTACAAAATACTGGAGGGGGAGAGTATGCAGATGTGGACTGTGTTGCTACCTCCTGATGCAGCCACGCCGTTTACCAAGTATTTCACTCGTGAATCGGCTTGATCTCCACCTCTAGTGTCACTTGTCACCTTATTGCTAAAATGTCTATCAAATAATACGACCAGGCCTTAAAACAAATGTATTTTAATTGAAAATTTATAATTTGTCATTTACATGATTTTATATGTCTGTTCTCTGATATGTCTTTCAGTTATGTACATTACTTGACTGTAAGATTACTATAATTTATTGTCATTAATTGATATATATGTGTTTTTTTGTCGGTCATAATAGTTTTTAGTTAATATTCTTTTTATTGTACAACCGACGTTAAATTACGTAACTTGAACTTGAACGAGAGAGGGAGAGAGAGAGAGAGAGAGAGAGAAAGAGAGAGAGAGAGAGAGAGAGAGAGAGAGAGAGAGAGAGAGAGAGAGAGAGAGAGAGGGAGACTACCAAAGTGTCAAAAGGACACGGATGCCCCCACCTGTGATTGCCCCCATCAGCACTGGAAAGAGTAGTGTATATATAATTTGTATAAGGCTTCAAACTTATTGTAAAATCTTTACATGGATAATAATTAATAATTATACACACATAACTTTTCATGTATTGATTGAAATCCCTTTCAAATTTCATGGTTATACCTAAAATAATTCATGAGCTACACATGGCACATGTTTGACAATAGCGAATATTCAGTTTCCTGGAATTGTCATTTTCACTCAGTTAATGAATGATTATCGGCACAGGATAATTAACCCTTAAAGTGCTATTCGTGGCCATCACCGTGGGTATCATAACGACCTCCTAGTGCTAATCACCACCATTGCCATGATTTGTACATCCTCAGGATGACGACATTTTATTTTGTTCCAATACCGAGGGGAATGATAGTGGCTGGATGGGATGGAGTTCCTGTGGTTAAAATGTCATTTTCATGAATATTTAACGAGTTATTTGCAATTAGCGGCAAGATTCGTGCATGGTGTCAAAACTGGAATATTTGGGAAAAAAACAATCGTCCAATGTGCACAGTGACTGCTTAAACATGCCTTGCCGTCACGGTCACCTAATCTGTGGCTAATTTCATTCCAGAACTTTCGTGACTGTTTCAAATTGTTTCATACGACCTTTCCGCATCTTGATCTTATAAAAATATCACAATTTGACGTTGTAATTGAAAAAAAATGACTAGTTTTGTGGTTCCTTTGCGCAGACAGATGCCATGCTTCCCGTTACAGAGCTGGGCGGAAGTAGTAAATAATACTATTATATTGTAAACCGGAAGCTGAAAACCGCTGTTCATATTGGCCCATGTGATGAAACGTCATGGATGATTATTCAAAATGTTAGATGATGATCGTCATTGCATCATCGTTAGCCAATAGAAAAGGGTGTCTGATGGCTTTGTGATATGACCTTTCCAGCATACATTAACCGAATTGTTGAAGTACTGTTTAGTCAATAGTAAATCCCCTAACTGAGCAGCGGATATCAAGAGCCTCAAGATGGCACCTCACAAGGCGTATTTTCATTCATTTTCAATTCATTTCAGTTTCAGTTTCAAAATTCTTCGTGGCACGTGCTGGTCCGACAGGCTTAAAAAGGCCTTTAGGCCATCGGACCAACGGTAATGTCGAGGCATGCACGATGGTTGTTACGGGTAAGGCAATATTCGCCTGAAGTAAACATTGCATTTATGATATTTTCTTTGAAGAAGAGGCTTATGGAACATGCGCAATGAGTGGCTGGGTGAACTTGGAACAGCCCTGCCAGAACAAATGAGGTCGGCTGAAGCCTACCTCAAATGAAGGGTGTACTGGGACTGCGAACAAGCCACAAATTTGCACAATACGGCATGGTGGGCAAATTTTCGCTTCCCACGTATACGTCCATACTAATGTGGGTAACAGCTAGACACTTGGAAGACACGTTGGTTTCAAGGGAAGGTGGTTCTTGGGAAATGAACCTGTTTGATAGAGACAGAAATGTGTCATACAGGGAGGGAAGACTGGAGACAAATTGACATCTTCATATCTAATTATCGAGGACTTTGTTAATTTGCGCTGTCTAACAATTGTGTAACAGTATTATATATATATATATATATATATATATATATATATATATATATATATACATACATATATATATATACATATATATATATATATATACATACATATATATATATAATATATAATATAATATAATATAATATAATATAATACAATCAATAGCAATCAAATATAAAGATCCAAAACTTATTATGGTCCATTAAGCTACAAACTAAGTCATCACAGTCACGCACTACAATTTCCCATTTCCGTACCTCTAACAACAACAACAACAACAACAACAAAAACAACAACAACAACAACAAAAACAACAACAACAACAAATTCAAAAGAAAGTGTTATTTTAGGCACGGAACAATATAGCAGATACAATTTACTCCCTGAGCTTTGGATAGATGATGTGAGAAGAAGAGCAATCCTCTGCTTTGCGTGAAAAAAAAATCCACTATCCCACGGCAACCATGCCGCCACTACAATTCTCGTCCCAATTAAGCTGGTCTTCTCGTCACGAATGTGGGTCAGGCTAGCAGTGACTCTCACCAATGGTTGCAAGTATCCCTAGATTTTAAGTTTTAGTCTAGTGAAGTATACATTTACCGAAAGCTAACCAACTGGAGACATTGTTTATTACAATTTTAACATAAAAATTAAACACATCGAATTGTATAATCATGTTTTTTGGATTCTAAGTTAATGGTCATTTTAGGCCTAGGGGCCTTTTTGACGGATTGATGTTGGTGTTAGTGTCACTTTGTGGACTTGTATGGATGATGACCATTGTTGAGACGGTGGTGGCAACTAGTGTTTTTATATGCTGAATTTTATTGATATTGTCGACAAATTTTGGGCATGTGCTTGCAAATTCTCTACTGTGCTGCAGAATGTGGTCCCTTTTCATAAATTTTAAGGTCCTATATTCACATGAATGATGCACCTGTTCAAACCAATTTACTGCAATATGTCTATATTTTTAGACAATTCTTTTTTCATGCTTCTCATGTTAAAACTAAACATGGCTTTTTTGGCCCTGTTGACCGTTGCATGTACGTTTTCGACTATTTTCGATACAGGCGAACTATAGATTCATGTGATTGAGCTAAACATACCAGTGAACATTGCCTGTTGTCGGAATTGACTTGGATTTGTTTCATTAAGACTACGTTTTGGATATGGTAATGACAGTCTCTAATTATAATGTTAGACTGTGGCAATATTTACAAATGATCATTATGCAGGCGAGGCGCTACCGACAATTTAGGGTGACGTCTTGGGTCGGCAGGCTCCACGGCGGGTATGTCATCCAAATCCAATGGGAGTTGAATCATTGTGAAAATAGGGGGGGGGAGGAAGGAGGGTCTTTGGGAACTGGTGTTGACAAGCTGGTTGATTCGGAGGTTGAAGTCAGGGATAAGGCGATTTAGAGAAGCATATACGAAAAGAGGTATATAGCGGTAATTCAGATGGATTATGAATGGGGGGGGGGGGGAGGCTTTGGCAGCAACAATTAAAAGGGGGGGGGGGGGCTTTGGATTGATTGTTTACAAGCATTGCTAATCGAGGCAACATTCTTTTTTTTCTTTTTCGTGTGATTCAACAGACTCTATTGTATCTTTATTCATATTGTCTGCCTGGATATGAGTAACGGTGAAGACTCTATGTTGTGTTTTTTTTTTTTTTTGTTTTTTTTTTTTTTTTGTTTTTTTTGTTTTGTTTTTGTTTTTTTGTTTTTTTTTTGTTTGTTTTTTGTTTTTGTTTTTGTATTTTTGCACACACTGTCTTAATATCAGGCCATCCACATAAACTCTAGGTTATATCCATAGCACATCATCGACTTCGGTGACAGCAGCCGTGTCTTATTCATAACGTACCTGGCTTTACATTCATTGGGCGGATAACACTGGATAAAATCAAGTCAGGTATGTTCAGCACGATTAGGTAATGTGCAACAAAAGGAGCCTATATGGACCTTCTTACGCCCTGACCAGGTGGGTTGCTTCAGCCCAAAGGTAAAGCGGAAAGGGAAGATAGAGTGAAGCTTTGTATGATATATACGGTTTGGTCTGGGCATATACAAAACTGAACAATAAATATTGTCTTCACAATAACTTAGATGTGGTACCAAATTCTTGCATCATAATAATAATAATAATAATAATAATAATAATAATAATAATGATAATAGTAATGATGATGATGATGATGATGATGATGATGATGATGATGATGATGATGATGATGATGATGATTGCCTGAAAAAAAAGTCAAATAAAACCTCTGTACACTTTTAAGGTACTATTATCTATTATAATGTTGGTACACATTAAAAGTCGCATTTAATATCTTAGCATTTATCTTAAGTTCCAATAAATCTGTCCACTTATTGCAGCAGTCAATTTCACATAGTCATAAGTATTCTGTCAAATCGGTGTTGCACTTACAAACTCCCAACTAAGCTTATTGTTGATGCATTGAATTCGTTACCTGACACCAAGTCCAAAGCACCCAATTGCATAGTCATTTTGATGATTCGCCAAATGATACCCACTCTTTAGAATTCCGACAAGACGTGATAATAATATACCCATGCATAACTATGGAGGAAATATATGGAAATAACTAGTATATCATCAGTAAATGCATCCCGTGTCAGGCAGCATAGAATGAGAGCGATTTGTTCATGGGAAATTTGATTTTATATCGCGTAACATAGACAAGAGGGCTGATATGAAACAATAATTTCCTCAACACCATATTAACTTGCTTGTATTTTGAAACCATTAAATAATTGCACAAAGTGAACCACATAGAGCAACCGGCACATTTAAATTTGGAAGTCCCTACTCGACCTTCTTATGCAAGCATTCAACGGACATGGCCATAAAACCCACAAAAAGAACATTTGTAGATTCGAATACCAAGGCTATCAATTCAGGGGTCTAAGAAATCCATTTTGGCAGGAAGGATATTAAAAGCGTTCCAGTAAGCTGAGATGAAAACCAGGCGACAGCAAAGGCATACATTAATAATAAAACAAGATAAAAAGTGTAATTACGGTGTTATATGCAATAAGTATTACGAATATAGACGATGTATTTTCACGGGTTACAAGCTGTAGAGAACTTACTATCGTCAATGAATTACTCTCGTCATCTGTCTTTATAAAACGTGGACAGATTTTGGCATATATTCATCACTGGCAAATATGTATACACCAACATGAGTACTACTGTTTGTTATGTTCACGTGGAAATACAATGAAATACAAGTAGTTAAAATCAGTTAAATGAATGAATGGATGGATGAATGAATGAATGGGTGGATTAATTAAAAAAATAAATAAATGAAATAATGAATGAATAAATAAATAAATAAATAAATAAATAAATAAATAAATAAATAAATAAATAAATAAATAAATAAATAAATAAACAAATAAATAAAAATATAAACCTCTAACCATTGAACTTTGAGCAACACAGAAAAAATATAACTACAGGCAAATGCATGTATACATTTGGATCATTCCACTTAAAATGCAACCAGGCTAAATTACAATGCAACATGTAACTCTCCCTTTACATTTCTCTCCAACGTCTCATATTACTGTAACATAATTTTTGACATCCAGCAAACATTAACTTGTATAATTCTACGGTTAAAAAGAATAAAATAAAACGATCTCCCTTGAGCTTTGAAACCGGTACCGCTTTAGCATTGACATTTCGCAGGAGTCAGCATCACAACGATTCTCCAGCATTCAAAAAACGGTCTATAAATCATCATGGCTGGGTGCGGTTTTTTCCATTTTTTTTAAAGTATAATGGTGTGCTGATATCCATACATTTCTTTCTCTGACATCTATCGTATGCTAAGAAATTCTGGTTTCCCCAGTGTACTAATTGGAAGGTGATGTTGTTCGCATGCGATCGACGCACCTACATGGCTCTTTCCCAGTTTTACAAGAAGCTTTTAATGCCATCGATAGGTTTTCGTGCAGCAAACCTTAGCTCAAACAATAGTGACTGAGCAAAAGACCTAAATGTACGCAATTATGCACGCCTGTGATCTTTGACGCTCCCCGGATCATCACTGATACTATGCGCCTGTGTTAGAGTATTTTATGTGTGGAGCCGAAAGCCTGTTTTTAATGGATGCGTCTCTGACATTGCCCCAAAGTGCATGGCGCCAAAGATGTAAATGGGGAGGATTAGAAATGAATAAATAAATATAAAAAGATAATTACTCGTTGTCTTTGTAAGAGCTGGTCTGGAGGTAATCAGTAACATTGCGACCATTACGTCAAGCTCTATCTTTCAATGGCCTTGTTTGGTGCCTGTATTATCCTCCCGCTGGACCATGGGTAACTCCTGCTTGCATTGTACTAATGTATATATGTTTTGAGTTCAATGGGTGGATTTATTGATGAAAAAAATTATACAGATTCATACACAATGCAGGGCTTGCTTCTTTACGTACTTACCAAAACGTCGCATTCTTCAGTGGGTAAAGAAGAAATGTTGGGTGAATTGGAATGGACGCAGGACAGAGTCATTGAGCTTTGCACGTCAGAAACCAATTCCTGTTTTCTAGCGGTTTCAAGCAAGGTACCCCACACATCATACGGGAAGTCCGTTGTACATATAATTTCTTCTTTCTTCCTCATTGTGTCTACACTTGGCCGAGTGACCCTAACTAAGTTTCCAGAAATATAACCACTTCTGTCTGGAGCGCGCCGTCTTCGACGGGAATGGACAGTGATTATTATTATAAGTATGGCGAAAATAACTATTAATGCACCAGCCAAAGAGAGAATAACCACTAGATTAGGTAAAGGCAAGCCCTGCTTACTTGATGGACTCCCCTCGTAGCGACTCTGTTCATCCACTATATATATCGATACATTTGCTGTGGATGTATACCATGGGGATTTTGTGTCAGCAGCAACTACTGTCAGATGAAACGCAGTTGAATTTAGCATGTTTTGAGACTTAAGTATTCTTATGGTACCGGTGTGACCATCAATGCTAAAATCACCGAACATCTGACTCTCTTCGAGAATGGAATAAGTAAATTTGTTAAATTCCGGAGAATCAGCATCTGTTGCGAATACTCGTCCAACTTCGGTGCCAGCTGGCTGGCCTCTTAATACATGAAAGCCAAAGCTGGGCTGAGTAAACCGAGGTTTGTTGTCATTTACATCTAAGATGGTTAAAATGACGGTACAAGTGGCCGTCAGTGTTGGATAACCGCCATCTGTCGCCTTTAGCATAATGTGAATATCTTGAATGGATTCCCTATCAAACACAACCCCAGCGGTTAAAACGCCAGTCCTAGCGTTCAGTTTTATACTTTTGATATTGTTTTCTATGGTGAACCTGATATTTGCATTAGCTGCTGCATCTCTGTCAGTTGCATTCACTCTCAGTATAAAAGCACCTTTTCTGTTGTTCTCTTTGATTTTAGCAAAATACTTGTGACGCGAAAAAATCGGGGCATTGTCATTAACATCTATTACTTTGATGGCAATTGTAGACTGTGAGGATAATTGAGGACTCCCATGATCACTACACTCGATAGTTATTCTGTGTGAGGCCTTTAATTCCCTATCCAGCACTTTAGCTGTCACTACTTTGTACTCAGCTCGGTAAAGGCGCTCTAGGCAGAAGCTGCCCTCAGATAATCTACATCCAAACTCCCCATTTTTACCGCCGTCGGGATCAGTAACTGAAATATGAGCAACAAACGAGTCCACTTTGGTGTTTTCATTGATGGTAATGTAGTCAACGTTAGACAAATCGTTCAGCTTTATTACCGGAGGATGGTCGTTGATATCAATGATGTTAATGGTCAATTTGGCAGACGCAGGGACAGCACCGGGTCCGTTATCCCTGGCGACCAAAGACAGCGTGTATGAAGACTGTTCTTGGAAGTCGAGTTTGCGTTTTAAATAGACCGTCCCCGTGTTTTCATCGATGGCGAATACACTCCCGTACTCTTGCAGGGACTCCCTGGATATGACATACGTAATTCTCCCGTTCTCACCTTCATCTCGATCATGAGCCCTCACTTGTACAATTGTGGAGAAAACAGTTGCGTTTTCTAGTATTTTAACTTCATAAGATTCATTTTCGAATTTGGGTATATTGTCATTTACATCAGATATACGTATGCCAACTGAAATAGACCCAGTTTTTCGGGGTGTTCCACCATCAAAAGCAATGATAACCAGCCTGTGGTATGACATTTCTTCCCTGTCTAGTCTTTTCACCAATTTTAAATGTATATCACTGCCTTGCTGAAGGCCCGCCGTACCAATCTCAAAGTTTGTGGACGTGGATGACAGCCTGTAACCTTGAATGCTGTTTGCACCGGCGTCAGGGTCCACGGCTTTAGGTAGCACAGATATAACGCCAAGATCTTTGTTTTCTGGAACCGTCAATTGAATGTTTTGGTCGGGAAATAACGGCCTGTTGTCATTAATATCCAGCAGAATGATGCGGACTTTTATCACCTGGAAGAATTGTTTCGGCCTTACAGTGATGTCTAAAAGTATTACACACGTCGTTTTCTTGGAGCACAAAGTATCCCTGTCCAGCCTCCTGTTGGATCTTAAGATACCAGTCTTCTTTTCAATCACAAATAATTGCCGCTCTAAATTGTTTTGGGTGACGAAGTTGAATGAGAGCCGACTGAAAACAGACGGTGCGTACCTTGTATGAAACGACGCATCCATCGGGATATTTGCAATGATCAAGCCAGCGGGACGTTCCTCAGCGATACGATATTCCAAGGGAATCTGTGCGTGGACAAAGCCACGGCTGAAATGCGACACCAGCTGTAGTAGAATCCAGAGAGAGTACACAGTACCCATGTTTGACATCTAGCGCCAATGACCATATATCAACAATGAAGGTGAAATCCCGCAGCGAATTGTTGCTGCTGACGGCAAGTAGCTAACAATCCCTCTTGATTCTCTAATGGGCCTTGTTAAGGGCAGCGCTCTACAACCTTCGTCGAGCCTGCTGCGAAGGTCGAAAGATCTGCAACAGCAATACTTACTGCTGCAGCGTACGATAATAACACCACTTCATATGCATATGATTATCATCCTTAGTGCTTATTCTTGTTTTTATTTTCCCCAATCTGCACTAATGCAAATTTAGCTTCTGGGAACATTGGTAATGATGAACAATTAGCTAATTGTGGTTGGAACAAACCATACATCGTGATGTCTGAGTTTATTTCTGGTGCCTGGCACAGAAATGACTACACTCTGTTCATTTGTCCTCCATTAGATAGAACTTGACGAAAATACATGAAGAACTAGGGCGTCAAATGTAACATCTTAACCTTATCTTTGGTTATGTTTCGATGATACAGTATTGAGTTGCTGTCTTGTCACAAAGCGCTACTCTAGACCCCGTAAATGGGGAAATCTATTTCTTTTTATGTAAAGATGAGTGCCGAACGGCTAAAGAGAGGCAAGACTATTACGCATGCACCCCAAGAACGCAACATTCTGAAAATAACGCAGGTCTCCTTGCAAAGGTAACAGTGCTTCGGTTCCACGTGCAATAAATTATGATTGATATGAGGTGTTTGAAGACAATTACTTCAGTTCAATCAGGTGAGATTTATTCGATTTTAGAAGAAGACTCAATCTTCTTTATAGCTCAGCAGTGCAGACACTCTTGAGTTGCAAGACTTTACCATTCATAACAAAGCTGATGATAGAACTGACCTAAATGCTCTAAAACTAATACGAACATGCTCTTCAACTGCATTATAAAGTAGGTATGAACTCCTTAGTGTGGTCAAGAAGTCTCAGAGGCTTCTTGATATGATGCATAGTTTGTGTAGCGGTACCACGTCCCCCTGTCATCTCTACACCCGGGCTCCAATACTCAGGCTGGGTTGACTTTGACATGCGCATTCTACGAGTCATTTGGGGCTTATAGGCCGCAGTGAAGAACAGCATCTTTATGCGATGGAGACAGGCTATATATTAAAGTCAGCCTTTTCCATGATCCTTGTAAAACAAAGGGAAATGTATTTTCAGTGAATATCTATCTATCTATCTATCTATCTATCTATCTATCTATCTATCTATCTATCTGTCTGTCTGTCTGTCTGTCTGTCTGTCTGTCTGTCTGTCTGTATATCTATATTATATGGTTTTCGTTTTAGCTCCCATAGAGGACCATCTCCATGGGCAGCATTAAAGTTGTAGCTGCATTAACTCCTGTCATATCAATGACAGATGCAAGTAGCCAAACTGTCCCACGACCTTGAATATTTGATATCGATGTCACCCACGCGCTTTGTCAAGCTGGAATTATCATTTTTTTAAATGACAGTGAGTGGATCCCCAATAGGAAGCATTCATTAAAAGAACATATGTTAACTTTAGACCTGCTTTGCCAGCTTAGGTTGCTCGACAACACAGCTATGCCTCCGCCATAACGAGGCTACAAAAATGAGGAAATGCCGCCAAACCATCTGAAAATATTTTTGAAACTAATGAATGATAATAGTTAAATTACTAGCTTCCTGGATGTTTTGAAAAAAATTAATATATTTTCTTAAGCTTTCCCAAATTTCCCTGAAGTAGAGAAACACGTTTGCCCCGCTTACAACATAGATTTGTCCACCTTCTTTCGCGAAGTTAAAAATTGTAAAAACACGCAAAAATATATGTAAAATAGAGGGAGAAAAATCTAGCGCCAACAGCTAAACAAATTAAAGTGTAGGGGTACCCAGAAGTCTTCCTGTGCAAATTCGAAACAACTCGCCACCCGCCCGCCCTTTTTTTGGGGGGGGATGATTTTTAGATTTTGTCATTTTCTAGATTAAAAAAATCACTAGAGCACGACCATTAAAAAAATGGTAGAAACCTACTATTACCGAGTTTGAGGAGGATCTGCCCCACAGTGTTTTAAGAAAGAGTCGAAAGTGTGAATTTTGGATTGACAACGGATGGATGACGGACACAGAGCCGCATCCAAGATTAACCAGGAGACTGAAAACTTAGCTGAGCTGAACATCAGAACAGTCTATGTTAAAGTGTTCATGGTGGATGTCTTTTCAATTTTAAAATGATAACGTGTTCTAGCAGGGCGTTGGAGGCTCACCAATAAACGACCAATGTGAGTGGATGATATAATTGTATCAACCATCAATGCTTAGCCGACCTAAAAATATTCACCCCAAGATAAGTCCAAAGTTGTGTTACAACTTAAGCTGAGCTGAGCCTCGAGCTCATAAAAATATACATCAACTTGCCAGATGCTTGACCTAGAGACCTAGTTTAATTAAGACATGCAATTTAGACTTGATATTAGTTGAGCTGTATTTCTGTATGATAGATATGCTGGGAGCTAAAATATGTTAATTGGGGTTCCATGACACAATGTCCATGACACAATGTCAATGCGCAAAGAAAATAGGCTTGTTATGTAAATATGTCATGGGCACGCATGATCGAGCTGTTGCAGATTAGTACTTTGACGGAGCGCAATATCATTCGAGGCTAGAGACCAGTGTGTCGCTAGTCCCCGAAGCTGATGATCTGCAAAAGCATGGGGAGAGGGGGTTGGTGGACTCTCCTGACTGTGGTTGGTATCCAGGCACCACATTCTTGATGGCGGGTTTTAGACACGCGCAGAGT
This sequence comes from Hermodice carunculata, assembly GCA_964020975.1. Lineage (NCBI taxonomy): Eukaryota > Metazoa > Annelida > Polychaeta > Eunicida > Amphinomidae > Hermodice > Hermodice carunculata. Next base: position 69,521,839 of record OZ026619.1, read on the forward strand.
TTGAACCCTCACATTTTAAGCCAAAGCATGAAGTTCAATTAACGCGGTAGTTTCAATTATACATTAGCCTAGAAAATACAGCGTCAATTGTTAAAATGTAAAAAGAGAATGGTCCCTCATGAACTTGGCCAGTATTTTTCGTGATACAAAACATCATAGAGAAGACTACAAAATGCCAAGGGGAAACCTTGCTGTGTTATCTATGGAGTAGCGAGCAGACGACACCGCAATCTAAGAACTATCTGGACAAAAAAAAAAAAAAAATCTTCAGAAACGTGAAATGAGCAGAATATGGGGGAAACAAAACAAATCCAGGAAGCAAAAAAAATGCACGACGATCGCCTGTTAGCAAGTTTATGGTCTGTTTTGCCGCGTCTTGCAAGAAAAAATCCGCGTTTGGAACGGTTTCATGCTGTACCGCATTACCGCGAAGCGCTGAGTATCATCATCATCATCATCATCATCATCATCATCATCATCATCATCATCATCATCATCATCATCATCATCATCATCATCATCATCATCATCATCATCATCATCATCATCATCATGATTTCATTTATTCATTTATTTTGAACCCGTCAACCGTCTGTCACCGTTTTCCAGTGGAATCAGATATTAAAATGAATTTCACAATTACAATGCAACGAAAACTGTACTTTCCACATGTCACGGGGAAAAAGTTATGATCACAGTGAAAACAATAAATGGTTGTAATTACGTGTGTTGGAGAAAGAAAACATACTTTTTGACGACTTTACTCCATTTGACATTGTGTGGAGCATTGATCAAGATACATTGAGGCTGATATTCACAGGTTGCACAGGGAAGATATCAAGGATTAATAATAACGCAAAATCGGAATTAAGATCCGAGAGTCCCTGGAAGTTTACCTGAGTCATGACGACGCACTTGCTCAAGCAGTTTCATAAAAGGTGGCTTTCTTTATGTTTTTCAAACTAATTAACAAAAACATTTATCAGTAACCCCAAATCATTGGTACATGACCCTATAAATACGCTCGGCAGACACCAGGGTTTATCCCGACAAGCAAATTTGAGTTTGGTCTACCGTTTTGGAGAAGCTACGTAAACCTATATGTACGCTAGGATTCCTAACATGTATGTTTCCTGGTAAGTCTGTAATTTTCAAACCTCTTAAAATGACTACAACGCGACCATACGATTACATTTGGTGGTGGTGGTGATGGGGGGGGGGTAGGCTCTGTGGTAAGCTATTAAAACACAAAAGACACCAAAAACAAACAAACAAACAAAAAAACCACACAAACAAAAAACAAACAAACAAACAAACAAACGAACAAAAAAACTTTAAAAAAAATTCAAAACAAAAGCACCCCCCCAAAAAAAACCCGGACAAAATCACCCCCCCAAACCCCACATAAAATACCCTCCCCCCCCCCCCCCCCCCCCCCACAAACACACACACATACAACCGCGCGTTGTTCATTGCACAAATACTGGCGCGCGGGCATCAGAAAGTGTCATGATGCAGTTTTCAAGAAATTGGACAACTGCTTTCAGATAAGTTATTTTAAGACTGTCAACAAAAGGATTACGTCTTCCTAAATCATTAAAAAATCTTACGATCAATTTGACATGACTATTGGGAGACTCTTGACAGACACCTAGTTTGGAGAAATTCAGTCAAGCGGTTGGAAAGAAAAAAGAAAACAAAGAAAATTCATGGCGGATGACAACGAACGATTGGTGACGGCAGACCTATAAGCAATCCATAAGCACAACTGACAATTCCCGCCAGCCAATAATGACATGTAGATAGAGAAAAGGGAAAAAGTCTGTCATGATTACTCCCGACCTATACCTTGTTTGCAACAGTTGAAAACTGACGCCATCAAATTGTTTGATCGCAAACGATCACATTTCAAGAACAGTGCGATTTCTGTAATAGAAAGAAAATACAACTATGAAAGATATCTGTATATTGATTAAGCTTTATTTATTCAATTTATTTTATTCACTGAAACTATTTCAGAAAAATGACAGTATTATATTGTTGCAGCACATCACGCTTTCAGGAGTTTTCGGAAGGCTGTGGAAGTGTGGAGGTGTCTTCATTACATCGCTGTGGTTCATCGTGCTTACAGGAGCTTTTAGAGGGTTGAAGACGTGTAGCGGTGCCTTCATGACATTTCTGTGGAGCATCACATTTACATGTACCTGTACTTTCGAACGGCGCTGTACCGTCGGTCATCACAAGAATACAGATCTCTGCTGGCCACTACATATGAATCACGTGGTAGATTTCAAGATGTCTCTTTTAATGCTTCTCTCTCATAGTGTTGATTTTATCTGTTAAGCATCAACATAACAGATCATTCTTATACAATAAGTGGCTTGCAATGAACTAGATCATGAGCTGTTCGGTGCGCCGAGGAAGTGAATCAGAATTTCCCTCTTTGAGCTAATGAGACGACAATCTTTACAAATACTATAAACCAGGTGATCTAACCTTGACAATGGATGTGCGGGCGCTTATTTGATCTTATTTGATTAAGGTGTAATAGACCAAATATTGACTTGTGGAAGAGATCTGGATCTGTTTGCTCTTGGCGGATATGGGCTCCGAGTGTGTTCCCACTGCTATTAAACTGCACATTTGATTCTGTGTTCTGCGGTGTTTTTACTGAGTAATTAAACATTTTTTGTAGGGAAACAGCTTCCGACCAGGCACCAGAAACATGGACTTAAATTGGCAGCCAGATGCTGCTCAGGGCCGCGATGTATTTGCCGAAGTCCGATCAATTGACTATATCGGGCACAGGAAGCAGCGTTAGCAGGATGCAGGATAACAAAGCCAATATTTACCGCACTCAAAGAGTTTCCTCTGTCCCTTATTAAATACAAGCATGGTTAAGCTGAAGCTTTAAAGACGGGCTTTGCGAACTGGGCAAGCGATATCAAGCAGGTTGCTTTGAAATTGCGGGATATTCACATTAGGCCCTAAATCACAGACGGTCCAATCCATCATAATGGTGCATTCCGAAGCACACATCTTGGTCAAGAGAAGCCACCCCGCCCAGTTGCCATGAATGTATCTACGCACTCTAAGTCTTTTAAATCTGCTAAACGTATCATGCACTGGAACATCTCCACAGATTGTTTCTTTGAGGAATTTAGGTGCATTAATGCAGAGTCCGCAAAAGCCTATTCCAATTGCATGACTGACGAAGGGTTTAAACCTCTTGCCCCATTTTATGCCTAAAGGTACATACAGAGGCAAATTCAAGCCTTGTTATGAAAATATGAAATGAATAAAATCAACAGGCAATAAAAGTGTGAATGTAAAATTTGTAGGCATATGTTTTCGGTATATCATTCGTTTAATTCCGTATACAATATTTAAAGCATTTAGTTTTGCGCAAAGCATTACAAATTTGCTGACATATTTTAGGAATGTCGGCGTTCAAGACAGAAGAGAAGCAGCTTTTGGTCACAATTATGCCGCGGAACATTGCCGCGGGAAAATATATCATTAATTGTGCAATTCTGTCCATGATGAAACGTACAGTTTATCCATATATATTATCAATGAAGTTTTTCTGTCTACAATTCAATGCCGACAATTTTTCCGTTAATACTTTGGATCCAGAATCCAAAGTATACACACATATACATATATACACACACACGCACACGCACTAGCACATACACACGCGCGCGCGCGCAGTTGGGGCTTTCGTGTGTGCCATATATGAACAAAATATGTGGAGTAAAGTTAAATTCAATCGAATACGAATTAATATGTGTGCAAATTACATATGTGGGCGTATTTGCCCGCTCAACAGACAAATAGCCTGTTTATGTCAGACGAAAAGACACTGTATTTCCTATCGTTTTTTCTCATAAATAGATCTGTCTGAAAAGTAAGATTGTCACACAAAAGTAACCAGTGTCATTTTTTTGAAGTACAAAATTACAGTTTGTAGATTTTATTTAGAAGCTGACATAGTCACAAGGTAGTTTTTAGTTTAATCATAATTATTTAAAGTGGATTGTCCTACAGTACAGTATCGGTTCTCCAGACACTGAGAAATGCACGATATAAATACACAGAACACACAGGACAATACAAGGCCATGTTAACTATGCAGGTGCAGATATGATACAATAAGATATAATAAAATATCTGTATGACTGTAATTATGTATCAGCACTATACAATTGATTCATATTCGACATCAAAAAATATTCACACGAAATATAGAGTTACAGGTCAGACAGACGAATGAATATGACTTGCTACTTTGCTCTACAAATTAGGAAACAGAACTTCTAGTGCTGACAACATAAGTTCGTATTGCCATAAAAAATGAGGGCATTCATGGCATCAGGTAAGTCTTTATTACCAAACAGAAGGATTTCAGCTAGCCTTATATGCGCAATATCACGGAATAAATTGGGATGCACGCCAGCACCAGGGGCTGAAACGGGGGTGACAGTGTCAAGTAAGATCTTTCTAAAGCGGCAGATCTTCGCAGGAATGAGTGCAGATGCAAGCTGGATCAGGCAATATGTTAACTTTATAGAGATCATAATTCAGCTTAGAGAAACCAAGGCACAACTGTGTGTGGTATACGTTAGGAAGCCTATTTCCGTGTGAATAGAAGTGGGGAAAAATATCTGCTGCGAGCAAGGTGTTTTAGTTTCGATTTAAAGATTTAAAGAGAAATGGAGTCTCTGATGTCGAGCGGGAGATTGTTCCATTGCTTGATGGCATCAGGTACAAAGGAACTTCCCATGCGCCGAGTTTGCATTTAATCCGTCAAATATTTCCAGGCTGATGTAAAACATGGAGAGAGGGGGTACGGGGTAGAAGGTCAGAAAGATAAGAGGGCGTCAATTTGTGATAAATTTTGTAAAATAGAATGAGTTTAAAGTATATACGTCTGTTTCCCAAAGTTAACCACCCAATTTCTTGTAATAGATTAACGCGTGATGTGTGTCTTAGTCTTAGTGCTCCAGTACAAATTTTAGCGGTCTAAAATTGTATGGATTCAAGGATGTGTGATAAGCCCTGACCACAGTTATAAAAGAGGACACAGCCATATTTGAGGATGGGTCGAACTAAAGAGAAATAGAGTCTTGTTACAGTTTTACGTGAGGGTCTATATTTGAACCCAACGGAGAGGAATTCTCTGACTGGCTTCATTAGTAATACGAATAAAGTGAGCACGCCAAGACAGATTACTGCATAAGGTAATACCAAGATGAGTATGAGTATCTCCTTCAGCTAGGTATTGCTGATTCACCAAGAAAAGGCAGGGGATGTGTGGGGTTTTGTCGTTTAGCAGATAATACAACAGATAGATTTCAGGGCATTAAAGGTTACACGCCACAACTTTCCCCAATTCCATATTAAAGAGAGATTTATATTTAGGTGATGGGAAGACTGAGCCAGGGTGTAAACGAGTTCAAGTAGACAGATGTCATCGGCTAAGAGTCTGATGTCACAGTTTAGGTTATCTACAAGGTCGTTCACAAAAACAAGAAAGAACAGTGGGCCCAAAATGGATCCCTGGGGGACAAAGGCTTCAGCAGATAACCAAGTAGATGTCTGTCCATGAATAACTACATGCTGAAAGCGGTTGGATAGATAGCTTTCCACCCATGGTACAAGATTGTCCTGGATGCCTATAGTTGCCTGAGTTTGTAAAGTAGGTCAGGGTGCCAGACCTTATCAAATGACTTGGATACGTCTAGGAATACCATTCTGGTTTCCTTGGAAGATTCCAGGCCATTGTATATATGGTGAAGAATATAAACAAGTTAGTTAATGTTGCTGTCATTAGCTTTGAAGCTGGAGTTTTTTGGGGTAAGGAGATTGTTCCGTGTCAGATATCCATACAGAGCATTACACACCAGCCTTTCAAACACTGTGGAAAAGTTGCAGAGTAAGGAAATAGGACGATAATAGGAGACATTCATATTTAACTGCGATCCTGCTCACTTCCTGTGTTGCCGGGGCAACAGACTGATGCGTCCACCATGATCAGGGCAGATTTGTATTATATACTACACAAACATCCATAAATAACACCTTTTCAACCAAAAGAGAGCCCACTTATAATTATTTTAGGCATCCTTTATGTTTCAAATATATGTTAAAACATTTTCTTAAGATAATTGTGTGTTTGTGTCGTTCATTTTGTTGAGAAAGTACTTTTGACCATGCTAAATACATGGATCTGCCCTGATGCAGGTGGGTCCCTCTTTTGCTCAATAGGTGTTAGAGTAGGAGCGCATTTAGATATGAATACATCCTACTACTTATAATTTGTCTATTTGACTTTTTGAATACCGGACATACATTGGAGTTTTTCCAGTATTTAGGAAAATACGAAAGGCTAAGCGACAGTCTGAAAATTTTAGTCAATGGTTTGCTGAGAGTCTCAGCTATATACTCTTGAGTAAGATATTTCCTATGATGTCGGGACTGGAAGTAGAGGACAGTCAGAGAGACGATAGCACCTTCTTCACATCATCCTCACTAAAAGTGATATCATGCAGGCGTGCATCAGTTCTATAGAAAAATTCTGCCATGGGAGGGGAATCAGTATCAGGTAGAGTTTTGAATTGGCTTGCAACGTAAATGTTAAATAATAATTTACATTTTTCCGTCAGGCTGGATTTTAAATTATTAATTGTCGACTATTACGCAATGTCTTATTGTAGCAGGTACCAAAAATATTTTTAGACTGAATTTTCAGGATCCACGGGGCACATGAATTTGCCTTAAAACGTTGTAAAAATAGACTATAAATTAAGGTGGTTTTCCGCATTACCGTGTCACCGACTTTCTGGATTTTGCGGTATAGTATATTGTTCTAACTAATCTTAGACTTTCTCGGGTTGGATCTGTGCAAGTTAGATACAGAATAACCTAGATAATAAATAAATAGATAAATAAATGAATAAATGAATGAATGAATGAATGAATGAACGAACAAATGAATAAATAAATAAGTGAGTAAGTGAATAAATAAACACACAAACACATAAATAAATGCTTAATTACACCAATAAATAAATGAATAAATAAATTAGTAAGTATGGAAGGAAGGAAGGAAGGATGTTTAGTTTAGTTTAAACATATTTATTTTCACTGGATTACCCAATAGTACATGAAATATGACTAATCTAGGGGTTCTCCAGACACGGAGACGCACAAAATGATAAATACAAGACGCATAGGACAATACAATGTACAAACATGTGACTATGTACTCTGGTAGACATGCTGTAATACAATTAAACAACAAAAACAATATCTAACATTCCAATCCAATTAAGAAAACATGCATATATACACGAATATGCTTATATATGGAAATAAATAAAGAAATAAATAAAAAAGAAAGAAAGAGTGAAAGAAAGAAAGAATGAAATAAAAAGAAAGAATGAAAGAGATTAAATATAATGGAATGGAAAGGAACGGAACGGGTCGGAAGGGGAGGGCAGGGAAGGGAGGAAGGAAGGGAAGGACAAATCAAGTTCGACCTCTCTGCATCTATGACACAAACAGAACCATTTCAAATCGATTTATCAAGTCACAGTGTTGTGACCCTGTGATGCGTATTAGAGAAAGAACGAATATTGTCCTGTTTTGAAGGACCAAAGTAAAAAATATGCCCGAAATTGAATCCATTCTCATGGTAAATTGATCGATAAAGGGACGACAGATTTTTTAACTTTGAGTAGCCTGTTGCGTCCAGTCACTTTCATATTGAAACATTAAATTTGCATCCAATAAAGAAGAAAAAACTTGTAAATATCACTATTTGTCACACAACAAATACATAAAGCATATGCAAAAAAAATCACATTTCTACTTACAACAATAGGCATGAATACTCTATTTAAACATATTGCAAATATTCGTATCAAGTAGAATGTTAGACGGCGTTACTGGTATGCCATCATGCAACATTTTAAACCGTGTCATGAAATACTAATACGTCAAGTGCAGGAATACTCACACACAATGGGATACAAGACACCCGAAAATAATTATCAATCGTTTTAATTACACACACACACACACGCACGCACGCACGCACGCACGCACGCACACACACACTTATATATATATATATATATATATATATATATATATTTATACATCAACTCTACTTTGTGCAGGTTGATGAATTTTTACTGGGAGTTGCCGTTGGTGGACAGTTCCGATAATATTTTATCGTAAACTTTTGTCGTTCTCTGGTAGGTGACAGTAATGTACCACTTGGTTTTACAGCTTTGGCAGCATCGCATCTATTATGCTATTGAACACCAGTTTCTTATGGTTCTTGATCAAGACGTATGGAATCTTGAAAATTTTTCAAAACCTGAATGCACGGCCAGGTTGAGAACCATATCATATATAACATTTCACATCAAAGTTATATTATTAATGACAGGATTTTAACATTCTGGGGTGTACTGCCGTACTTCTAACCCTAAAAGAAAAATCCAACCGAAGAATATCACATCATATAACCTTTAATTATGATGTTCGTGGTTGCTACGTTACACAAGAAGACAGGCTTCCTCACAAATGGAAGCAGTGCCTGAAGAGACAGTAGAAATGAGTCATTCAAAACAAACGAGACATTGTTCGTAGAGCGTTATCGGGGACAGCCCTTGGGGAAAAAAAGCACACTAAACAAGCACAAGTGTCCTAATGCTTTATTTATCGCCACGGCAGTTATCTCCCATCTGAACATAAGCCTAACATGAACGTTTTTAAAAGCTCGTTTGGCTTGAGGCTTACCCTAGGATTTTTTGCAATTTCAAAGTCAACAACTTTACTAAAATTGTGTTCGGGATTTTGCAACAACCCTTTCCCGGCTAATCATAAGGGGGGGGGGGGATGGGGGGGGCGGGTATATCAAACATTACGCTCATCAGAATTGTTGGAAATGAACGGACATGGGGGAACTCCATCTGGGCTACATGTAGTAACCCCAAACATTGCGCTCATTTGAATAGTTACGAGGCCTCAGATTTAAAGTCTTCCCAGAGAAACTTTTCATTGAGTTACCAGCATCCCAATATTTCCAAAGAAAAAAAGGAATGTTTCGGTAAACAGCTTTTTGTCAGCACGTTTGGGCGCGTCGCATCAAACATGAGCCATGAGAAAGCTGGCGAATAAGTCTTCAACTTTTACAGCGGTGAAGTTGTAAAATGAGCCCTAAAGTGCCTCTTGGAAACAGAGAATAAGAAAGCGTAGTGAAGGGAAGGGAAGCAAAGGGAAGGGAAGGAAGCGAAGGAAAAGACAAGGGATTTAATAGAAAGGGAAGCAAAAGATTTTAATAGGAAGGGAAGCAAGCGGTGAGGACAGGAGAGAAAAAGGGAAAGCACAAATATAAGTCCGGTATGATTGTGACAATACAGAAAAGTAATTTGCTCATGACCTGCATGGGTGCTGTTCGTAATGATATCACTCCCGACATTCATTGGTGCATTGTATGTGACGATGTTTTTCTCTAAAAATGTCTGAAATGAGACAGTCGGCTACGGCGTGTCATCACTGGATATACAGAGCAATTCATCATTGCGCCATGGTAATTACAGTGCACATATTGTCCACTATCAATGGCAGTAATCTTCCTCATTAACCAAATAAATTGAACATGTTCTAGTTTGTTGTATCTTGATGGAACACGTTTCTTCAATTGTCACCACCTTTTTTCTCCGTTAGCTTTACGATCGTGATATATCTTGTAGTCCAGTCATCTGAGCACTCGGCTATAGTTATCTCAGTTTAATGCAAACACGCATGTCCATGACCAGACCTGCGGAGATCCAGATGTATCTCCACAACAACAAGATACAATGGCCAGCAACATCTTTGTGATGCTTGGCAGAAGCCCACTTATATTCCGTGTGCATTTTCTCTATGACATTTACTGGATCGTGTCATTGTTTTATGTACAGATTGATATTTATAATCTACACAACATTGGTCAGACGTGATCTACGAATGGGTATGACTACATGTATGTATGTATGTATGTATGTATGTATGTATGTATGTATGTATGTATGTATGCATGCATGTCTCCGTAAATTGTAGCTGATTAACCTTCGTAACACACGCCATCAAAGCAACATCATAAAATGAGGTTGCACATTAACGTCGACAGACCAACGATGTTGAACTGCTCCTTTACAATCCAGGTGAAAAATGTCCTCGTATATCAATATTACTTGATGTCTCGTGGTGTTAGAATGCTTAATTGCACTCTCCTGGTCTGATCTTTAACATGACCTGCGCCCCTTTTACGCGTAATGGCCTTGTACAAGCAATGCAAGACTTATCAAGCCATAAAGCAATGTCCCTATTCTCATCTCCAATGCATATCCAGTGATAATAGTTTTGAATACTCCAGATAATTTATAACTGTTGAACTTCAAAAACAATACGTAGATGAACAAAATGTCCTTGGTTTCCAAAGCTCTCTCTCTCTCTCTCTCTCTCTCTCTCTCTCTCTCTCTCTCTCTCTCTCTCTCTCTCTCTCTCTCTCTCTCTCTCTCTCTCTCTCTCTCTCTCTCTCTCTCTCTCTCTCTCTCTCTCTCTCTCTCTCTCTCTCTCTCTCTCTCTCTCTCTTTCTCTCTCTCTCTCTCTCTCTCTGTGTTTGGCAGACTGTGACACATGAGTGTGATCGGGGTCTTAGAAGGCAGCCATGCAGCGAGGGCACGGATCGTGAACGCGGTTAAGGCGCATGCACCCAATGGTTAAGTGACCTAAAATACCGAGGGCTCAACCCGTTTTGCAAATTCTATGTTACTTTAATTCGTAAGACCATCTGGCTATTTGAAAATAAATTCAAACTGGGCGTATAGTCTAGCTACATGTGTATTATATGATGGGGGTGCTGTGACCATTCTGTACCAGCATCAAATAGTGATCTTACTCACAGGGCTTTGTATAAAAAGGTATACTCATACAGGAAAGAATAATCATCATTCGTGCACCTTGTGCATGTTGAACGCACTTTAAAACGACTTTTCATTCCACAGGGCGCGACCTAATTAAACATCGAGCTCATGGTGTGACAGCGGTTGCGTGACTGACAGTTGTATATCTTGGAGAACGCTTTCTGTCGGGCACTAATGGTTGCTTACCCCTGTATATTCATAATACGGGATTGATCACAGACACCTTCGTACTTTAATTTACAAATATTCAGTGAAGGCATTACTTTACATTTTATTCTTTGCGCTGGATTTAGAAAACATGTCAGATATCTTTGAATGATATTGATGATAAAGGTTAAGATTACTATGATGATGATAGTGATGATGACATAGGATGGCATAAAATAATTGCGTTGTACTGTGTGACCACCTTTGACATGTGTAGCCGGGGAGATCGCAGTCATATACTTATAGACGCCATTTTGCGCATGCCACAACCATGTTGGCTTCCTAGCTACTTGGAACAGTTGGTTTACTGTAGATGTCCAGCCAATACCCCACCAATGCCCCAAATTGTTACTTCACGATTCACTGCCAACAATTTCAAATATGTTGGTTCTATACTGTTTTGAGGCACTGTAAGCCCACACGTATAGTTTTATTTCTCCACGAATAGGGAGTACTCATTATTACCAGTGTCAACGATTGACTTGCTCTGTCAGCCAAGGTTACAAGGCAAAACAACTATAACTCCCACCGCAGTTTGGGCCCATAAGCAGAGAACCCTTCAGATACCCAACCACGCCCCCCCCCCCCTCCAAAAAAAAAAAAATGTTCCCCCCCTCTTTACTTCAACTGAACAAATGCTAATTTCTAAATATTTCAAGTTTCCTGTGTGTTCTAATTATAGCTGAATGGTTTTGGAAGTTTTGTTTTGGGTGCGTCATTCAGCAAATATGTGACCAACTGATAATATAAACAAAATCACAAAACAAACAAACAAACAAAATAACACACACACACACAAAGAGAGGAACTCAAACAAACAAACAAACAAACAAACAAACAAAAATCTCACTTTGCAGGTTTCTATCCACCTAGAATATTTTTGTTTCTTATTAAGACGGAATTACACACCATAGTTTTTAAACGAGTATAAAAATTATTTCGAAACTTAATGTAGAACATCAAGTCTTGAATGCAAAAATGCAGTATGTGTCATGCACACTAGTCATAAACGCGCGTCAGTCTAACAACACATATGTATTGGTTTTATGGCGACAGCCAACGTTGGGGGATAAGTTGAAAGTGAGTATGTATTTTTTCTGTTGGTTGTATGTCGGCTCTGAGTGGCCAGTCAGTTGAACTTGACATCCATGTTGTAATTCCATATTGAGCTAATACTGGATGCAAAGTGACTGTTTTCTGTCTGCTGACATTCATTCATTCATTCATTCATTCATTCATTCATTCATTCATTCATTCATTCATTCATTCATTCATTCATTCATTCCATCCTTCCTTCACTCATTCGTCCATTATTTTGGGGTAGGCGGTGTGCGGGTATGACGCCGGGGATAGAGCCATTCGGGGTAAAACGCAATAGCTAGTGTTATCACAAAGTTAAGGCAATATAGAAAAGCCATCTGGAAGCTATCCCAAGGGGGAGTATCTGCTTCTATCAACCATTGTCATAAGTGTGCGATAGTGCGTGCGTGTAATTTAATAATCATGCGATTTTTGCATTTTATATGTCTTGGAGGTCGGCTTTTACAGGGCTCTGATGGTAATTGATTCCTGAATACTCAAAAAAGAGTTCCGGGCAAAGTGCTTTAGCATCACTTATCAGTGCTGCATTATCACTTTATTTTTTAAAACAATAGAGATTCTCAAAGTAAACAATTGGAACTTCGATTATATATTTTCGTTTCGGATTTTGAATGAACGGTCATCATCATCATCATCATCATCATCATCATCATCATCATCATCATCATCATCATCATCATCATCATCATCATCATCATCATCATCATCATCATCATCATCATCATCATCAAGTGTACTGTTGAGGATAAAATACTATTGTGTAAATGTCAAATCTTATCGTAATTTTCGAAGTTCTTCCGAATAAATTATTCCAGATATAAATATATATATATATATATTTCAAATATTTTAATCGTATGTGAAACTTTTAATTGCAGGGGCTTCAAAAATTCTCATGAGCATATATATATCAAAGGTTGTCCAACTGTGACATTTTGTGTTTAAATGAGATTTGGTTAAAGCCAGATGAACAACATATTATTGCAGAGACTCTTGAACATAGTCCACTTTTAAATGAGAAGCTCACTATAATAGTAAAATCAGGAGTGCAGGACGTTGAGCCTGATTATACTGGACGGCCTTTTGGCGGCACTGCCATAATTTGTAAACAATCAAAAAGGTTTTATGTCAAAGAGATTAATGTTGAAAATAACAGGGTAACTGCTATAAATATATATGATCCCAAGGGTAACGCTTTGCAAACCGTTCTATCTGTGTACATGCCATACTACGATAGATCTAAGCCTGAGCAAACCAACATGTATGTGAAAACACTGGATGCTATGCAATCCTTTTTAGATTTGAATGCAAGTGTGGCTCCGATAAAAATCTTTGGCGACTTTAATGTTCAATTACCAAGAAACCCTAAACTACATCGATCATAGTATAAAAAAAGTGGCTTTAATAACCACAGTAAACTTATGTACGATTTTCTGGTTGAAAATGAATTAACTGTTGCTGAGCACATTTTCCCACAAAGTGTAAATTATACCTACTTTTGCCATGATAAACAGGCGTTTTCTTGGATAAATCACGTTGCCTCTAGCTCACATGATCTTCACAATATAGTCAATTGTCAAATCGTTCCACTTGACTGTGATAACCTTAGCGACCACCTGCCTGTTAGAGCTACTATAAAGCTACATGTACCAGTGCAAACTTTCTATCAACGTACTAAGACACAGTTGAAACAGTATACGCGTCCAAACTGGAGTAATTTTGATAAGAATAGTACTTATAGAGAGCTGGTGCGCGACAAGTTACAAAACATTCCTATATTAAAGTGAACAATGCATTTGTCGATAAAACGCTCGAATCAACGGTTGACACTCATATAAAAAGGGTTAATCAAGTTTTACACGAGGCTGCTAAAGAGGCGGGCTGTGTCTCCAAAAAACAGTATAAACCTAAATCATATTGGTCCCCAGACTTAGCAGTGCTGCGAGACAAGAAAAAATTCTGGTGGGCACTATGGCACGCAAATGGTAAACCTAGGTCAGGGGTTATTTACGATACTTGGAAATACACTAAGAAGTGCTTTAGGAGACTGTGTCGAAATAATATCAACTCTAAGAAACAAAATTATATAACGAGACTAGACACATGTTTTAAGCAGAGAAAACTAAACCATTTCTGGAATATGATTAACAGAAAGTGTCATGTTAACCCTAACTCAAATTTATCCACACAGCAATTTGCTGATCATTTTTCGAAACAAATGACAGATGTCTCTGTTAGTGATCTAACAGATGAACAACGCAAAATCCATGATCAAGTTACTTCATTATATGAAGAAAAGAAAGGTAAAGGTGGTGCTGTAATAGTTTCCGCAGACCAGGTTGGTAATATGTTGAAGTATCTAAAAGGTAACTGCTCACCAGGTTGCGATGGTATAACACCAGAGCACCTAAAGTATGGTAACTCCAATTTGCTTCTTCAACATCTAGCCGCTATCTATTCTGTTATTTTAACGTATACGGTAGTGCCAACTGATTTTAAAATCGGCGTAATTGCACCTATTTTGAAAAAGTCTTCACTTAATCCAAATGACCCACAAAACTATCGTCCAATTACATTAAGTACAACTCACTCTAAACTGGTTGAAATACTAATGATTCCAGAAGACAAATATAGCGATTTACAGTACGGTTTTCGCAAAAAACGAGGTACTTCATTTGGGTGTTCTTTATTATATGACATTATTAACCACCATAGCGATGGGCATACTCCTTTTTTCGTGTGCAGTTTAGACGCACAAAAGTGCTTTGATAAAATATGGCACAAAGGTTTATTCTACAAAATAATTGATAAAATCCCGTTATCACACTGGTTATTGTTATATGCATGGTATAGTGACCTGAAAGCCTGCATAAAATGGAAATCGGAACATAGTGTATTTTTCTCTGTAACAAGAGGCACCCGCCAAGGTAGTATCCTTTCCCCTATGCTCTTTAATTTCTATATAGATGAATTACTCATAGAATTAAATAATACTGATGCGGGGATTCGTATTGGTCAGGACAAATATAATTGCTTTGCTTACGCAGACGACGTGACCTTATTCTCGACCTCTATCCGGCCTTCAACAATTAATTAATGTATGCACCTCGTATGCATCCCAATGGAGATTTGTATTTGGAATCGAAAAAACAAAAATATTGTGTACAGGTAATCAACGCTGGCAAAAAAGCCCAGTTTGGTACTTAGGAGACCCATCTTCTGAAACAACTACCGTTCAGTCGAGATGCTGACCTGGGTTTAATGAGATGCGAGATTAGGGGTCAAATCAGCAGCCTCGTTTTCGGTTCCATTGCTGGGCAGTGCTTATGTAAACAAAGACACATGGGCACATCTTAGTCCTTGCTATTTGGGAGTGTTGAGGTGTTCGCAGATCACATGAAAGGGTGTGATAAGTCATTTACCACTTACAGCAAAACCTTCCTATACTGAACACCCTTGGGACCTGAAAAACGTGTTCAGTAAGGGGAGGTGTTTAGTATAGGGAAGTTTGCTAACATTGGAAGTATACATTCGGGACCAAGAAATGGTGTTCAGTATAGAGAGGTGTTCGGTATATGGAGGTGTTCGGTTAGAGAGGTTTTACTGTATATAACAGTCAGTGCATTTATTAGGTTACGATTAATGGTCATTTTACGAGCATCCTGTCACCCGATACCCCACTGAAGACACAAGAGATGCCTGTTTGGAACACCCACCAACCAGATACTGCTCTGGTATTTTAATTTAAAACAGATCCATGACCCTTTCACGCTGTAACTTGACCAACAAGTGTTCATGCTTTTCAAGAGGGTATAAATTTGGGCTGGATTGGGTTAAATTTCAAGATACAAGTGGTCCAATTTGAATAACAGAACAGTCCATTTTATCAGAAGTAAAGGGGGTTTAGAACTACTGATAAAATAAAACCTTTTCTGTAATAACATAGATTAGGCTAAGTTTCATACTTACTGATATTTTAAGTTGTGAAAAAAATATATTTGAGCATTCTAGGGCAAATTGTACAGATTTGATCAAAATTCAAAGGGCCCTACCCCATAAATATGTCATTTTGGGGTTCCTTCCTTTTTGGCTGAGAGGTGGACACAAGGTTGTCACTATCCCACCACCCCCATTGGATTATGGATCTGTATGCTTTGGCAGCTCATTCTTGGTGCAAATTGCCGGGAATAGACCCCATGTTACAAAAGTGGAGCTTTGTAGAAAAAGTGGATTTTTTTGCAAAATGGCGGATTTTAGAGGTTGAAATTCAAAGTCAGGTCAGAAGATTATTTCTTTCTAATTTGGACCTACATCTTACTGCTTGCATCAGGAAAGTATTTTTGCAGTGGATGGCAAAATATTTTGTCATCACATTGCTTGTACAAAATTTGATCAAATTACATGTACATGACTTCTGGATATTTTGGTCAGCAATGGCTGACAGATCAGAAATGAAATGGACATATTGGACTACCATGGCCCTATTATTAGACTGGAATAATACCATAATGTGGATTTAAATCTGTGGAAAGAGGACATATAAAGGTAAGCGATCATAACACATCTTTTGTACCACTTTTTACAAATTCTTATTTGTATGTGATACCAGTTAATATCATGGCCGCCATGTTGGATTTTCTGTATTTTGGTGACGTCACAGCCTAAGGCTTAGCTTGGAACCGAGGCGTGCTGGTAGCCAATCAATCTCATTCATGTCTCAGCATTTCGACTGGTTGCTGAACTTAATCTGTTAGGTCTTACATACGATTCCTCACTCACTTTTAATACTCACGTACAAAACAGAGTTAGCGCTGCTAGGCGTGCTATGTTTAAGTACAATGGCGCTGGTTGGAGCTACCCGGGCCTCTCGTGTGATGCCAAGGTGCACTTGTGGAAATCAACTGGAGTGCCAGCTTTATCATTCGGTTTTGATTGTGTCACAGTGCCAAACTTAAACATGCGTGAATTAGAGTCAGCCCAAGGAACCTTTGTAAAACATGCTTTTGGTCTAAGTAAAAGATCACACCATTCGAAGTTGTTACAAGCTCTTAAGATTCAACCGATCTCCCAGATTATTAAACTTGACACTATTTCTCTTACTTCTCGAATCTGTTCTGTCCCCTCACCTGCGAGAAGACTTTATATGAATTATCTCAGTTTCTCGCAGAAGGGACCACAAGATCTGGCACCTTAGTTGATAGACTAATAAATTATGGAGTCTCCCCTCTTTCCCTGTTGCTCTCCGATAGAACAACAGGGAGAGAGGGGAATAGGCAAGGTTCGGGGGCAGCGGTGCGTGCCGGGTGGACGGACAGCCCGGTCCTCCGCTAAACCCGTTGACGGAGGACGGGGTTGTTGACTCCTTGGCCGCACTGCTGTCCTCCCCAAACTACAATCGGCCCAATTCACGGGAACGTAATTTAGTAAAATTGCTTACTAGGTTTTGATCCTGTTTCGCACTTTAAGATATCATTGATGACAATATTATACTGGTTTGGTTTTGCGCGTCCGTGTCTCTTCTCCCAGGAGGGATGCGGCACTATCCTTATCCCACCTGGGCGAAGCACCGGGATCTGCAAGTTTTAACGCACTTATTTCTCGTGATTATCATCCAGACTCCTATGCTATTTCATCCAAATGTGTCTGGGTGAAACCTTATAAAATGCCCCATCCTTTTATTATGAACATATATTTTGCTCTTTTAGTCTTTTTATGTGTGTGTATAGCCAAACACAAAGTGTAAATGTGCTTGTGCATATTGCTCTCATAAATCTTATTTTGGTGTATATGTGTATGTATTTTTGATGTATACCTTTCCCCGAGTTCGGGGGCTCAATAAAGAATAATAATAATAATAATGATAATAATAATAATAATAATAATAATAATAATAATAATAATAATAATAATAATAATAATAATAATAATAATAATAATAATAATAATATATGTATATATATATATGTGTGTGTGTGTGTTAGAAATTACGCTTGAAATGTTAAAACATGCAAGCTAGCACTCCTCTGCACGCTCGAAGTCCACTCTTAAGTCACAAACATAAAAGCGTGATGTTCTAATAGGATCTGGTAGATGCACTTGTTAAAATTAGAGTGGATCATGACCAAACTGTGTGATTTTCTGCAAATTCTTGTAAACTGTTCTAAAATCATCTCAGTCAGATTCCTTCCATCAGATCAGAGACAGACTGAACTGCTTCATTGTTTGTGCGTTAACAAAGTAACGCCTGAAGTGGTTGTAAATCTTTTGTGTCCCCCAGCAGCTATTATTGGGATAAAAGGGTTCTCTTGGTAAATTTCAAAGCCACATTAGACGTCAAATGAATCTGATTTCCTGCATGTCCTGCAGGTATTGTGTCTTTGCCGTCACGTACGGTTGCAATGGGGTTAGGCAACAAATGAAAACCAGTTCACTAATGTTTACAGCTTGTAGCTATATGCTATTAATTCTCTCGTTTGCAGAGTCGCATGGCCAAAAGGGAGGTACCAGGCGAGATCTCGCGCCTGTTGGATCTCGGAAGTATAAACACGATGGCGGAGTAGTAGCGTGAGAGTGAGAGATTATGGACTTCAATACTTCCCATCTGGTGATTGTTTGGATTCTGTGAGCGACGTCGGATATCATGACCAATTCGCTGAATGTTAAAGTTTATTCCATTATTGCTAGACTTAATTAGCTCTGAAAATCACCTCCGATGCAGCACTGTTTGCATGGTGCACATGTCTACCAGCCACTTTGCTGATCTCGGAGTAAGGTGGCACTTCAGTGCAATCATTACGCGTAGTGCCTAGTTACCTCTCTGAATTAAAGTGTTTGTAAGTTAACGCAAGCAAAGAGTTCCATTGATTCTGGAAATGTATGGAATTTATGTGCAAGGCCACTGTTGGATTTTGAGTGAACACAGAGTTCAACTTTTACATTACAAGTGGAATCGAATAGGAATGCCAAATAGTGGAAACAGTAGGGCAACTATTTAAATGGAAGTTTGCAATTCTGTCAACCGATGGCGCTGCATTTGTGTACATATGGCGGTCCAGGCTACCTGGAAAAATTTAACACCCTAAACTGTTTGTTTGTCATGGAAACACAAAATTATAGTTTCTCTTGGATAGATAAATGTTACTACCTTCATGCCTCCCCCCAAAACAAACAAACCCCGGCTCAAGTTAACCGTCCAGACAAGTTGAAATAAAATGCTGTGTTCGAGTTGACTTTATTGCAAAATAACGGCACGTTGGTCAAATTTTCATTTACTTTGCAACTAGGTTACGGTTGATTAGAACGACCACTCTTTTACGGGTGGTCTGTGGGGCGATTTTGCTGGTCGTTGGTCGCGCGTTGCAGATGGTCTAGGGCTGTCCAGCTGGAGCATGGGAGCAAAATGTGTCATCACAGTTCTTGAAAAATGCTAAAGAATTTATTCAAAATAAGTGTTTCTCATGTGAAGAAGTTGAGAAAATGCTCCAGGGAATCTAAATTTGCTGCTACAGAGATTTCCAGTTGGACCGCACTGTAGTCGTTAGCGTCACGTCATTTAACATTGCAAAAGTGCCCGTGCGAATGAAAACTGGTCGTTTTGACCAGGTGGGGAATGCCCCTAGACTCCCATAGCACGCCTGCCGGAGCTTGCTTTGGTCCTTTGGGCACCTTAGTCTAATGTGGGCCACTAC